>OFHU01000863.1:0-445466 GCA_900245905.1 Lacerta viridis
GAGGTCGTTTCCACGGAGAGACGTCCTCGGTGTTTTTCGGGTTTTGGAGCAACCGCAACCGCGCTGCGGGCTCCCTAAAGCCACTGGTGGAGCGTCCAGTGGACTGGGGTTCTAGCGGGCGCCAGACGTGTCGCCCCGGTTCTCAGGCACCCTCGTAAGAGGGAGGTTTGAGTGAACCGGGCAACGGCACGGCGCTGAAGAACCGAGACAGACCGAAGACACAAAGCAGCGGAAACTGCCAGTTTGGAGCGCCTGCATTTTCCTCGATTGGGACAGAGAAAAAAAGGAAACTCCGTGAGTAAAGGAACTTAATTTGACTTAAATTTTAAAAGATTTGGCTTGTGGAGGGAGATTAAAGTGAGGAAGCCCATCTCCCCTAGCTGCAACAGTGGAGCAACGAGCTTGGAGCTGCAGCCGTTAGACTGTTTTAAAACTTTTACGCTGTTTCCAAAGTTTTTAAAAGTTGTTGTGCCTCCAAGTTGGAGGCTTTTGTGACTTCTATTGCTTCCAATGTGGATTAATTAGCTCAGGAAGACACCGCTTCACCCTCTGGATTAAGGAGAACCGGGTCAGTAAGCGGGCGGCGGATACAAATGGCGATTTTGTTTATTTCTTTCTGTTTCCGACTGGATACTTGTAACTGACATTTCCTGCTACTATTTAAACTGCTTAAAGATACACTGTGGATTGGATTATAGTAACATTACTTGGATTGACCTGTTTGCAAAACTTTTCTTGACTTTGGAGGACTTTTTAAAACTTTTTAAAACTTTTCTTAAAAGTCGTCGCTACTTGGGAACTTCTGTATTGGTGGGATTGGCTTGGCTGGCTCTGCTTTCTGGCCTTGGACTGTGGTTAGCCACCTGGTGTTGACTGTAGGAACTGTTTTGGTTAATTCTGGAACTGGCTTATCTGGGAAGTACTGTAACTGAGGTGACCTTGAAACCTCAGCTGCAGATTGTTTTGGAAATGACAGATACAACACCCTCTGTTACTACTAGAGCACAAAAAAAAGGAGGGGAGCAAGGAGAAACTAAGAGGAAAGCTTCTACCTCTAAACCGCTTGAGGAGCAAATGATTGCTGCAATTGAGAAATTTAATGCCAGCCAAGCGGTTCTGCAGGCCACTGTAGAAAAATTGCAATTAGAAGTAAGAGACTCTTCGGACCGGCTGGAAAAATCAATTTTGGCTATTGACCAAACGGTCAAGGAAAATTCTGCAGCGATTGGACAGATTGGACAAGAGGTGAAGACACTTAAGAAGGACTCAGAAGATTTTAGGGAAAAAATTAAGACGGTGGAACACAGATTGGAAAATTTAGAACCTGATAGAATTCAAAGGATTGAAACACAACAAAGAGATCTTCAAGAATCTCTTGCCTTCTTACAGCTTCAAGCGAGGGAGGCCAACCTGAGATTGAGAAATTTGCCAGAATTGGAGAAAGAAAGTTTGAAAGACTTTATCGTTAAGGAATTCTCTACATTCTGGCAATTGGAGGAAGGTGAGCTGGAAACCTTCTATTGTGAAAGCCTACAGATTTGGAACCAAAGGGAAAAAGAATCCGAAAAGAGTTCAACGATTGTATGGTGGTTTTCCAGAACCGAGCACAAAGAGACAGGATCCTCGATTTACACTACAAGAAGAACCTGGTGGTCCAAGAAAAAGGACGTGGTCATTTACAAAGATATCCCAAGGTATTTTTTAAATTTGAGATTTAATTACAACGACTTATCAACAGAACTGCGCTCTAGAAGAATCCCATTCAGTTGGGAGTTCCCGCAGGGCCTGACATTCAAATATAAAGAGAGAAGAGTGAGAATAAAATCGGTGGAAGATAAAAGGAAGTTCTTAGAAAAACACGCAGCAGATTTTAAAGGATCGTCATTGGACCCTGCGAGAGTGCTCCCAGCTGGTGGAGGAGGGTCGGATTCAGGAGAATCATCGGAAGAAGAACAAGGTGCGGTAGGAGGCGTTGGAAAATAAGATGGCGTTGAAATTATTAACTTGGAATGTCCACGGCTTGAACCAGAGGCCGAAGAGACGCAGAGTGTACCATGCATTGGAGCAGAAAAAATTGGACATTGTTTGTTTACAGGAGACTCATGTAGTGCGACAACATAGACGGATATTACAAAATAAAAGATTAGGCCAAGAATTCATTTCGTCAGACAAAGTCAAGAAGAGAGGAGTAGTAATTTATGCTAAAGAAAAATACAATCCAAAGCAATTGTTTAAAGATGAAGAAGGGAGATATATCGCAATTGAAATTAACGTTCAAGGCGAAAAATTTTTGATTCTGGGACTTTATGCACCAAATGATGCGAAGGCCAACTTTTATAAAAGAATACATGACATATTATTGGACTATTTGGAATATAATATTGTTTGCCTCGGGGACTTCAATGGTGCAGTTTCCACTCTTATGGACAGATCCCAAAGGTCTAAAATAACTAATGAAGGGAAACTGCCAAAAACTTTTTTTCAGATGGTGGACAATTTAGATTTGGTGGACTCATGGAGATTAAAGAATCCTATGGAGACTGAGGCAACATATTATTCTGATTCTCAATTGTCGTGGTCCCGTTTAGATTACATCTGGATTTCCAGAGGGTTGGCCCCAAAAATACAGAAGGCCGTGATTTGCCCCAAGTCTTGCTCGGATCATAATCCGGTACAATTGGATTTGATGATCTCATCCAAGGGTTCTTTTAGATGGAGAATGGATGATGGACTGTTGAGAGATTCTAAGGTTGTACAAAAAGCTGCAGCAAAAATGAAAGAGTATTTTCAGTTTAATTTGAGTACTCAAGTGGAAAAAAGAATTGTATGGGACGCAAGTAAAGCAGTGATGAGAGGTCTCCTCATAAGTGAAAAAGCTAAGAAAAAGAAAGAACAAAATCAGGAAAAAGAGAGAATATTGAAGCAAATCAATTTATATGAGAAAAAATTGAGAGGACACCCTAAGAACCAACAAATTCAGAAAGAAATAAAAATCTTGCAGTCCCAATATGCTAAGTTATTAAATCAGGAAATTGAATGGAAAATTAAAATGATGAAGCAAAGGACTTTTGAATCAGCGAATAAATGTGGAAAATTGTTAGCATGGCAACTGAAGAAGAGACAAAAATTGAATACCATCACCAATATAAAGGTTCAACGGTAAAAATGTAGAGAACCCGGAAGAGATCAGGAAATATTTTCAGAAATTTTATAAGCATTTGTACAAGGAGGAAAAAGTAGAGGAGGAAGTAATTAAGCAATTCTTGGAGAAAAATGGTTTGCAAAAAATCCCAGAAGAAAAACTGATAACTCTCAACCACCCTATTACGATTCAAGAGTTGGAGGATGCTATAAGAAATATGAAGACTGGAAAGTCTCCAGGACCGGACGGACTAACTGCAAAATATTATAAGACTTTGAAAGATTGGCTAATACAGCCATTGAAAGATATTTGCAATGGATTATTGGAAGGAGGTAGGGCACCAGATACGTGGAAGGATGCGTACATTACATTGATATTAAAACCAGATTCAGATAAAACACAAATGAAGAATTATAGACCTATTTCGCTTTTAAATACGGATTATAAAATTTTTGCAAATGTCATGGCTACAAGATTAAAAAGGGTGTTGAAGGAGTATATCCACAAGGATCAAGCAGGTTTTTTACCTGGAAGATACATTAATAGAAATACAAGAACCATTGTGGATATATTGGAAAGATTAGAAAAAAAGATAAATACGGAAGCAGCTTTGATGTTTATCGATGCTGAAAAGGCCTTTGACAATATATCTTGGACTTTTATGAAGAAGAATTTGGAAAAGATGGAGATTGGTCAAAATTTTTTAAATGGCATAAATGCCATTTATAAAGAGCAAAGAGCAAAGATTCTTATTAATAATGTGATGTGCGAGGAAATTAGGATTGAAAAAGGTACAAGACAAGGGTGCCCTATCTCCCCATTACTTTTCATCACGGTCCTGGAGGTGTTGTTGGAAATGATCAGGAAGGAAAAGCAAATTAAAGGAATTAGGGTGGGAGAGAAAGAATATAAATTGAAGGCCTATGCCGATGATTTGGTTTTATCCCTACAAGATCCGGAAAGCAGTGTACCTAAAGCATTGGAGATAATAGACTCTTTTGGAAGAGTAGCAGGATTTAAGTTGAATAAAATAAAGACAAAAGTGTTGACAAAAAATATGTCACCATTGCAGAGACAGAAATTACAAGAGCAAACAGAACTTAGTTTTGTTAATAAGGTGAAGTATCTGGGAGTGAATTTAACTTCCAAAGAACCTAAACCTGTTCAAGGATAACTATGAAAAACTGTGGAAAGAGATTAAGATGGATTTGGAGATATGGACAAGATTAAAGTTGACTTTGATGGGCAGAATAGCAGCCATTAAGATGAATGTACTACCAAAGATTTTGTTTTTATTTCAAGTGCTTCCAATTATAGATAAAATGGACTGTTTCAAAAGGTGGCAAAAGGACTTATCGAAATTTATTTGGCAGGGGAAGAAACCGAGAATTAAATATAAAATATTGACTGATTCAAAGGAAAGAGGTGGTTTCTCCCTGCCGGACTTGAGAATATATTTCGAAGCGGCCGCCTTTTGTTGGTTAAAGGATTGGTTTAAGCTGGAAGACACTGATGTTTTAGATTTAGAAGGACATGATAATGTATTTGGCTGGCATGCTTATTTGTGGTATGATAAGGTGAAGGCCCACAAAGCTTTTAAAAACCATATTATTAGGAATGCCTTGTATCAGGTTTGGATTCGAAACAAAGATTTGTTAGAGAGAAAAACCCCCAGGTGGCTGTCTCCAGTAGAAGCGAAAGCGTATAAGAGACCTAACATGTCTGCGAAATGGCCAAAGTATGTCGACATTTTGGAACAAGAAGGCCAGAATTTTAAACTGAAAAGTTATGAACAATTGAAGGAGGTTATGACAGATTGGTTGCAATATTATCAGATTAATGAAGTTTATAAGGTTGATAGAAAATTAGGCTTCTCAACCGAGAAGTCCAAGTTGGAAACAGAACTTATTGAACCGAATAGTAAGAATCTTTCCAGAATGTATAATCTATTGCTAGAGTGGCATACAAAGGATGAAATGGTTAAATCAGTCATGATTGGTTGGGCAAAAGATGTGGGACATAATATAATGTTGGAGGATTGGGAAAAATTGTGGAAACAAGGTATCAGATTTACTGCATGTAATACTTTGAGAGAAAATATTATGAAAATGATGTATAGATGGTATTTGACACCGGTGAAACTAGCTAAGATGTATCATGGAGTGAGTAATGAATGTTGGAAATGTAAGAAAGTGGAAGGTACCTTTTTTCATATGTGGTGGACATGCCCAAAGGTAAAGGAATTCTGGGAGAAAATTTATAATGAGCTTAAAAAAGTGCTAAAAAGCACATTTAGTAAGAAACCAGAGTCCTTCCTACTGGGCATGGACAATCAGGAGATTACCAACAGAGATAAAACTTTCTTTATGTATGCCACAACAGCAGCTAGGATTTTAATAGCAAAGAACTGGAAAAGTGAAACTTTACCGACAGTGGAAGAATGGAAGATGAAGCTGATTGAGTATATGGAACTCGCTGAACTGACTGCGAGACTCCGAGACCAGAGGGAGGAAGCGGTGCAAGAAGATTGGAAGAAATTCAGAGACTATTTGGCAAAATACGACAATATAGTGATTTGAATTGGAAATCAGTTGAATTATAGGCGTCAGCATAAAGTATATTAGGAGAAGTAGGATATAATTGTTAGAATTGTTAAAGATGTATTGGAAGGATATAAGTTGTTAAAGCTAGAAATAAGATGATATAAATAAGGTATAGATTAATTATGAATGATGATATTAAACTGTTATAAAGTTGCTAAAATTAGATTCACAATGAATGCAGCATAGAAGATGGGAGGAAGCTCATTAAGTAAGATTAAATAAGTATAAGGATGTTTAGATTTTATTTTTGTTGGTGTTGTATTTTTTTTTTTTGATTCTTGTAGTGTTTGTATTTTGTTTATGTTATTTGTATTTTGTCTTTTTTCTTTTTCTTTTTCTTCTTTTTTCTTTTTTCAGTCTTTTTTTGAAATATAATAAAATTTATTTAAAAAAAAAAAAAAAAAGGAAGAGGCCGGAAGCCAGTCAAGTCAACTGACTCCAACAGTGAGGAATGAGTTGTGGTAAGCCTGTTGTTGATAAATAAACCTCAACTAGTTGAACTGCAGAGACATCACCTTGCCGACAAAGGTCCGTATAGTTAAAACTATGGTTTTCCCAGTAGTAATGTATGGAAGTGAGAGCTGGACCATAAAGAAGACTGATCGCCAAAGAATTGATGCTTTTGAATTATGGTGCTGGAGGAGACTCTTGAGAGTCCCATGGACTGCAAAAAGATCAAACTTATCCATCCTTAAAGAAATCAGCCCTGAGTGCTCACTGGAAGGACAGATCCTGAAGTTGAGGCTCCAGTACTTTGGCCACCTCATGAGAAGAGAAGACTCCCTGGAAAAGACCCTGATGTTGGGAAAGATGGAGGGCACAAGGAGAAGGGGATGACAGAGGATGAGATGGTTGGACAGTGTTCTCGAAGCGACTGGCATGAGTTTGGCCAAACTGCGGAGGCAGTGGAGGATAGGGGTGCCTGGCGTGCTCTGGTCCATGGGGTCACGAAGAGTCGAACATGACTGAACGACTAAAGAACAAGTCGAACTGCCAGTGTGTCTTGTCTTGTGTGAGAGAATTGCTAAACCTGACAATACATGACAGATGACTTCCAATGTCTGCTTAAAAACCTCCAATGTGTGGGATAAACAGCCTCATATAACCCACATGCTTAAATCTAATTAATGTGTGAAGGGGTTAATGTCATAGAGTAAGCTGTCCCACCAGGTTTAGCTAGGTCACACACACACACCCAATCTTGGGAGAGAATAGGTAATCAAGGGCTTTGTTCACCTTTAGTATTTCAGAAAACCTCAGTGTGTGGTGAGATTTTGAGCTGGTTGCTGCAGCTCAGACCTCATGGCTCTTACAAGCCATTCTTGTGTTCCTATAGCAATAATTTAGGAACTTTCATTGCTGTAACTAAGACAAGTTTTACTGTCCATGTTTTCTGGCTGATATATAGAAAAGCACATGAACTTCACCTTTGAAGAGTTTGTAGGTAAAACATTTTTTAACTTACCAAATGTGTGGTCTTTTCTATGCTTGAAGAAGAGGGTGGAAGAAACTTAGAAGGGCATATTTTAAAAGTCTAACAGCCTATATTTACACACTTTATGTTGCTGCATAATCTGTGATTTTAAAATTCCGCTGGGATCCCAATTCAGGGAATTTTCCATTAATATCTCCCCCCCCCCTTGCCACCAACACAATGGTGAGTCCACCACCTCCCAAGGGAGTCTGTTCCATTGTCAAACAGCACTTACCACCAGAGATTTCTTCCTGATTTTTATTCAAAATCTCCTTTCTTGTAACTTGAAGCCATTGCTTCATCTCCTTCCCTCCAGAGCAGGCGAAAACAAGTTTGTTCCATCTTTCATGCAACAGCTCTTTAGATATTTTAAGATGACTATCATATCTCCCCTCCGTCTCCTCTTATGCATGTTAAATACAGCCAACTTTTTAAACAGATCACCCTCCTCTGCACACGTTCCAGGTTGTCAATATCCTTCTCAAATCCTGGTGCCCAGAACAGGACACAGCACTCCAGATGTGGTACCACCAAGGCAAAATAGAGTGGCACTATTACTTCTCTTGATCTGGACACTATACTTCTGTGGATGGCATGCCATCCAGCATTATGGTGACAACTCCCTCTGTACACACATTTGCTTGACCCATGTCTGGATCTGAGAGGATTTGTTCTTTGTTTGTTTGCCCTGCTAATTTCCCCAGGAAAACCCATTGTTTACCATTGAATTGGAATAAAGGTGAATTTCCTCAAAAGACATATGGTTTGGCTTGCGTTCTTGAGCGATCTAGGCACCAAACCCTCTTTCCAGGTAAATGGCCCAACATTTGTCTCATAGACCCAAGTCCCAAAGAATGCTGACACACTGTCAATTTCATATTTATGAATGTTTTTGCCTTTCCTCCAGGGAGGTATAACCTGGTTCTTCCATAATATCTTCACAACATCTCTGTGAGGCAGGTTAGGAAGAGAGATAGTGATTGGTCCAGAGTCACCCAGTTGAGTAAATCATTATAGCACATTGGCTCAGAGGACAAATAAAGTTCTGGGCACCTTTCCCAGGTAACTGAACAACTTGAGTAATAGTCATATTTTCTTCACTCGATCCTCTACATATTAATGTATTATCCAAGGTTAATATAAGGATATATTTGACTCCCAGTTATTAATAAAGGGCAAGCTCTTTGTGGCAGGCCCAAACATTACAGCAAGAATGGGAAATTGCTTTCAGACTTCATAAAAAAAGAAGTTTTACAATGGCAATGAAAACTACTAAAATTAAGAGGGATGGTGAGCTTTATTTCCCCATCAGAGTGGCATGTTTTGAATCAGAAATTTCCTGCATCTCCTTGGAAGACTGTAAGTACGACTTGGTTTGCTATCAGTTCAGTGACTTTAATAATAGTGTAGGGACTTTAATGTGACAGCACTGAACTGTATAGGCTTTAATAGCATCTTTTGGAAGCTGTGATGGGCTTGGGCTTGAGCATGAGCTGTCTGTCAGGGCTCTGAGTTCTCGTAAACAAGTTCAGCAGATGCCCAGGTAATCACTTCACTCTTCATACTTGCTCCGGCTTGTGAAGGAAGCCAGAAGCGTGCTTATATAGGGTTGTCATACGTCCAGATTTTCCCGGACAACACTGAGTTTTCAAAGATGGAATTGAGGTCTGGGGGGAATTTGTGAAATGTGCGCTTTGTCCTGGATCTTAGGCAAGTCAATCAAAAAAAATTGTGGGTTTTGGGTGATGCAAAATGCAACATGGTAGCCAACACAGTTTTTACACTGAGGTCCAGCTCTGAGGGCCTTCTGGCGGTTCCCTCCCTGCGAGAAGTGAGGTTACAGGGAACCAGGCAGAGGGCCTTCTCAGTAGTGGCGCCCGCCCTGTGTAACACCTTCCCATCAGATGTCAAGGAAATACAACTATCTGACTTTTAGAAGACATCTGAAGGCAGCCCTGTGTAGGGAACTTTTTAATGTTTGATGTTTTATCATGTTTTAAATATTCTGTTGGGAGCTGCTCAGAGTGGCTGGAGAGACCTGGCCAGATGCGTGTGGTGTAAGTATGTATGTATGTATGTATGTATGTATGTATGTATTATTTACTGCAAAACAGAGCAATGAAGAAAGAAAGAAGTTGTGCTATTGCAATGATGAGTCCCAGCCCTGAGACTCATCATTGCAATAGCTCTTGTTGTTTGTTTTTCATCCTTCTGGAGAAATTCAGTGAAAAGTCCCCCCCCCAAAAAATAATAATATGTGCCCACAATTTCAAGACGTCATTTGCACAGTCTGCATAGAACACAATGAAATCCTCAACCATTACAGGGGGAAACATATAGGTGTTCAGTCAGATACATAAGATACCAGTCAGATCCTGACTGGTAGCAGTGGTCTGTGGGCAAGCAGTTTTTCAGAGAAGCATGTCTGGTGTTCCCCAATTGTGGAGTGCAATTCCTAGTAAAGGTACAAGGTAAAGGACCCCTGGATGGTTAAGTCCAGTCAAAGACGACTATGGGGTTGCGGCGCTCATCTCGCTTTCAGGCATTTGTCCATAGACAGATTCCCAGGTCATGTGGCCAGCATGACTAAACTGCTTCTGGCACAACGGAACACCGTGACAGAAACCAGAGCGCACAGAAACACTGTTTGCCTTCCCACCACCGCAGTACCTATTTATCTACTTGCACTGGTGTGCTTTCGAACTGCTAGGTTGGCAAGAGCTGGGATAGAGAAGTGGGAGCTTACTCTGTTGCAGGGATTCAAACCGCCAACCTTTTGATTGGCAAGCCCAAGAGGCTCAGTGGTTTAGACCACAGTGCCAGCTGCATCCCTTGTGATGTGTGCCTGTCTCCATCATTATTAACTTTCAAAAGCACTTCAAATACATTCCAGTGTACCCAAACATTGGGTGGCTGAAGAACACTGTTCCTAGCAAACCACGAGATCATTGGGGGGAACATTGGGGGGAACCAACTGTAACTACTTTTAGTTGGTTTTAATTATAATTGCTTTTAGAAGGTTCTTGATTTGTTATTAAATTGTTTATATGTTTGCTGCCCTTGGCTCCTTGGGGAAGAAGGGCAGGATATAATTAAATTATTATTAACAATGATAATAATAATTACTTCACTGGTTTTCTGACTGGGGACCCTTTTACTAGCATCTAAGGAATCCAAGCATTTTTACCAGCAAAACAGAAAACATTGGATTCATTGCATTATAAAATGGCTTGCAAACCTCAGAGACCTGATTTGTCACATCTCTTAAATATTGCTAAGCATTATCTCAAAATGTGACCCAAAAAATATTTCTGACGAATGCTGTGTTTAAAGGAAGGGGAGGGAAAAAATCCAAATTGCTTAAGTCATTTGCAGCAATGAAATTCTTTCAGCTTCATTGCTTACCTTCATTCCCTGACCTTCATTTGCCCTGCAGTTTGAACAGCTCACAGGAATTAGATCCCACACAGATTAACTTCCACTTTACCCGTCTACTGTTTTGCATCAGATTTGGACCTCTCATCTAAACATCTTCCAGCTAATACTTTCCGGAAAGAGGTCTAAAATAATGGACTCCGTTAGAAGTATAAGAGAGAGAAGAAGGGAAAGGCATGGCAGGAAGCGCAATACCCGAGTGTCCTCACACAAGTGTAAAGAGAGGCAAATATGCTATCAAACGTACCTGTGCTGCAGACACTGACATAAAGGCAAAAATAACAGCTAAAAATATATGTAGGGTTGCCTCTGAAGATGGTTTGGAAACTTCAACTGGTGCAGAATTCAGTGGCCAGGTTGGTCACCGGAGCAAAACGGTCTGAGAATATTACACCAATTCTGGTCCAACTGCACTGGCTACCAATTAGTTTCTGGGCACAATTCAAAGTGCTGGTTTTGATCTATAAAGCCTTAAACAGCTCAGGACCATCTCAAGAACTGCCTCTTTCCATATGAACCTACCTGGCCCCTGAGATCATCTTCTCAGGCCTTCCTTCGTGTGCCACCTCCTTGACAGGTCCGGAGCATGGCAACACGAGAACGGGCCTTCTCTGCAGTGGCTCCCCATCTGTGGAAAGCTCTCCCCAGGGAAGTTCACCTGGAGCCTTCATTATATGCCATTATGTGCCAGGCAAAAATGTTTTTTTTTTTTTAACCAGCCCTTTTCAAGATTCCCTTCAACAGTAGCTCTGGGCACAGAGCTGCGATGGAAGGCCCCATAAACTTCAGGTCAGCATTTGATGGGCTGGAATGGTGTCTTGCCTCAGTAATGGACTGGATGAGAGCCAATAAACTGAAGCTCAACCCTGATAAGACTGAAGCACTGTCAGTAGGCTGCTCCCTAAACTGAATGAATGGGAGGTTGCCTGTCCTTGATTGGCCTATAGTGCCACTGAAGCGGCAGGTACAAAGCTTGGGGGTCCTTCTGAATTCATTGCTGTTGCTTGAGGCTCAGGAGTGACTTCCATCTGCTTGGGCTGGTGGCCCAGCTGTGCCCCTATCAGGACAGGGATATTCTAACTTCCATCATCAGTGCTCCATCAACCTCTAGGTTACATCACTGCAACACATTATGTGGTGCTGCCTCTGAGGATGGTTTGGAAACTTCAGCTGGTGCAGACTTCAGGGCCCACTTTAAAAAAAAAAAACCCCATCAGAAAATTACATGTGTAAATATGTCTTTAAATGGGTGCTTTTAAAGGTATTTCCTCGCCATACAGACATTTAAAATGTATTTTTAATACCTTTTTTTTTTTTGAGCTGCGAACTGTCAGAACCTTCCAAAGTGCAAAAGCCAGTGGATCACTAAATTCCAACCAGCACTTTAGTGTGGGAGCTGCATCTCAGAGTTTACAAAGATCGAAGTCATCAAACATCCTTAATTGTGCATGTCTCTTTAGATCTTGGACACCGTTTTCTTGGCTTTTCCAAAAGCTTTAATTCTCTCCTTTGTCAAGCATTACAAAGTAAAATGATTCACAAAGAGATACAAAGAGCAAATGGCTTTTACTTTTTATTTTGTTTGCTGTGCATTCAGGCTGTACTTTCCCAGAGTGGTCACATAATAAAAACGAATGAAAGAGGAATAACCTTGGGGAAAGGGTTTTTTCCCCCCTTCCAGTGCTCTTTTGGCCTTAATTTTTTTGCTACTTTGTCTCTGATTCTCTAACTTGAGCCATTCAACCCAAATGCTTCTTTTGTGATGCAATTCCCTATTCCCCATCTTCTGCCAACACCGCCGATGTTTAATCATAATACAAGAAAGCACCTGTGATGGTTTCAGCAGTTTGTATGTTACCTCTTAAATGTTTCCTCTTCCCATTAAATAAGTGTGCAACCTTTGCATGATTTCAGGTTGGTACCAGGAGCAACATGAATGTGGAGGAAATGGACATATGGTACATGCTATGCCTCCACCTGGAGCACCAGTATCGCCACTACAGGAACTTCTGCAGACGTGTTAATCCTGGATATCTCAGTTGGTTAGAGCATGCTGCTGATAACACCAAGGTTTAATCATTAATAGGAGTGAGATGCAGAAGTGTGTGTGAGAGAGAGAGAGAGAAAGAGAGAAAGAGAGGGAGAGAGGGAGGGAGGGAGGGAGAGAGAGAGAGAGAGATGAAGTTGTCTGAATTTCTCCACAGAGGCATATTCATCACTTAATCACTTGCTGGCTTCAATGTCAATGGGTGACTTACTTGTGTAGAGTATTATTATTAAGCACCAAAATAACTAGGAGCTGTAAATAGCTTCACCTAAGTCATACACACACACACACACACACACACACACACACAAACACACACACACACATTAGTAGCTCCTATAAAGCGAGCATGGTTCAGTGGTGGAGCAATTCTGACATTTCCAGTTTCAGACCCTAAACAACTGTTCCCAGGCAGAGTTAGCATCTGTCTGTCTTGGGAGACAATAGAGGATTGCATCTTTGGGGGTGAAGGCAAACTGTTGGAAGGTTGCAGCACCTGCTGTGGCTGTAGAGTCTGATAGGAGAGTGACATGTTTTGCTGAAGATGGGGCAGATGAAGACATTCTGTTGTGCTGCTGCACCATGCCGTTACTTCTCTCTGCTCTCCTCCCAACGGTCATTCCTCCTCCGGTCACTGCTGTGGATATATAACCTGGCTGGCTGTCTCCAGTGTGGTGTAGTGGTTAAGAGTGGTAGACTCGTAATCTGGGGAACCGGGTTCGTGTCTCCGCTCCTCCACATGCAGCTGCTGGGTGACCTTGGGCTAGTCACACTTCTCTGAAGTCTCTCAGCCCCACTCACCTCACAGAGTGTTTGTTGTGGGGGAGGAAGGGAAAGGAGAATGTTAGCCGCTTTGAGACTCCTTCAGGTAGTGAAAAGCGGGATATCAAATCCAAACTCTTCTCCAGGATCTGCAATCACCAGCAAGGGATACCTGCACAGCAGGATTGATGTTGCCAGCCTTCATGTCACAAGTGGGCAATTCTTGGACTTCTGGTTTGGCTTGCCATGGCGGAGGCTGATTATTACATGGGAGCCCTTTTGCACAGAATATTTTGAGGATGAGATGGGAGTAACCATCCTCCCAACCCTCCCAGGGCCGGGGGGGGCAGCTTCACCCGCAGATTGCTCAAAACCTGCCCCCAATCTGGAAGGAATGAGGGGGAAGGGGGTGCTGGGTGGAAAGCACCATGCATATTTTTGACAACTCTCAAAAGTACCGGTAGCCGCCATGAGTGAACAAATTCCTGTTTTTTAAGATGAAAATTCAGACTTAATTAATGGGCATGCTCTGATTGAGGGGAGATAAACTACTCTGCTAATTGATTCAGCCACTGAGGAGCCAAAGGATTTGAGTGGAAGAGGGATTTCACGATGAAACTGGTATGTCAGAACAAAATGGGGGGGGGGTGAGACTACTTTGCTTCTTTTTGATATATATCATATTTGCTATTTTACTTGGCAACTCCCCCTGGAAGAACAGACTACCGATTGATTATGTACTCAAGCGGGATTGGAGAGTATTGTAATATTTAAGACTCATTTTGACCTTATTATTAACTGTGTCGAAAAGATCTATGAATCTGCAAGTCATTTTAATGAATTATTAAGAACGGAAGATGGGAATTGAGACTTCTAGCCAAAGTATGGGCTTATCTGTTTTGGACTGAGATAAAATGAAGAGGTTTGGTAAAATTGGCAGAAAACCAGATTTCCTCCATTTTGGGACGTGTCATAGTGGATAATTAATGGCGCGAAGAAGTGAAAGTGAAAGACATGGAAGAAAATAAACACCCACCCTGAAACATAATATATATATTATATATATATATATTAAAAAAATGCCCAGTAGCATCTTAGAGACCAACTAAGTTTGTTCTTGGTATGAGCTTTTGTGTGCATGCACACTTCTTCAGATACATTGAAACAGAAGTCAGCAGGCCTTTTTATATATAGTGAGAGGGTGGGGAGAGGTATGGTATTACTCAGAAAGGTGGTGGGAATGGGTGATTGGCTGATATGTGTGGTAAACATATTGTTTGCTTTAACTTGCTTACTAAATGAACTCAGAGGCTACTAAAAATGAATGAAGGATTAACATCGGATTGATTTATGGGAATCACATGGACTAATTAAGAGAAGAAGTATAAATGCGAGATGATTGCCATCCCCCGACCTCAGGGCATGCGAAGTCGTCCAAATATTTATAATTTGGCATAATATTTGGACTGTTTGATTATTTTATAATTTGGAATGTTTTTAATGTGGCTTTTAGTGGATTGTTAAATTGGAAAACTAAAAAAATAATATTATTAAAACACACACACACACACACACACACACACAAAAGTGGGCGATTCTCCTCTCCATGTTCCTGTCACTGGGCAAGTGCCTCGCCCAAGGACACATACTGGCAGAGAGGCCCTGGGGAAAGACCAGCATGGGCTAGGAAAAGTTCAAGCTATGGCTGGCAGTTTTGTCCCTCTCTGGCCCCAGCTGTGAAGAAAAGGGCACCTTAGATCCTCCTCCTCCTGGTCACCAGGCAAGGGATGGGAGCCTTCCAAGAGGTCTTGACTCCCACTCTGTGGCTGTGTGGCTGCCTTTGGGAAAGAACAAGCAGCTTGGGCAGTCCTCCCCTCAATCGCTCATTGAAGGAGCAAGCAGGAGAGAGCATGGCTGTGTGTGGGGCTTTATTTGAACACTGGAGCAACAGGTAGAAATAATAAGAATAAGAATAAGAATAATAAGAATAATAATAATATTTATTTATTTATTTATTTATTTATTATATTTATTTATTATACATACCCCACCCACCTGGCTGGTTACAGGTGGTAGCTGTGCTGGTCTGCCATAGACAAAACAAGATTAAAAAAAAATTCCTTCCAGTAGCACCTTAGAGACCAACTAAGTTTGTTCTTGGTATGAGCTTTCGTGTGCATGCACACTTCTTCAGATACACTGAAACAGAAGTCACCAGACCCTTATATATAGTGAGAGAGTGGGGAGGGGTATTACTCAGAAGGGTGGTGGGAATGGGTGATTGGCTGATAGGTGTGGAAAACCTGTTGACGACTGTTAACGACTGCAATTGGTCTTACAGGAAAAAGCAAGGGGTGAGATGGCTAAAAATAGCTTTGTCATGTATAATGAGATAAGAATCCAATGTCTTTGTTCAGACCAGGTCTCTCCATGGTTTTAAGTTTGGTAATTCAGCAACTTCTCTTTCCAGTCTATTTCTGAAATTCCTTTGTAATAAGACAGCTACTTTGAGATCTTGTATAGAATGTCCTGGGAGATTGAAGTGTTCTCCTACTGGTTTCTCTGTCTTGTGATTCCTGATATCAGATTTATGTCCATTTATCCTTTGGCATAGGGTTTGGCCTGTTTGTCCAATATAGAGAGCTGAAGGGCTGGGTTTCCCCAATCACTCTGGGTGGCTCCCAACAGAATATTAAAGACACGATAAAACATCAACCATTAAAAATTTCCCTAAACATGTATGCCTTCAAATGTCTTGTAAAAGTCAGATGGTTGATAATTTCCTTGACATCTGATGGGCGGGTGTTCTACCCAGCGGGCACCACTACTGAGAAGGCACTCTGTCTGGTTCCCTGTAACCTCACTTCTTGCAGTGAGGGAACTGCCAGAAGGTCCTTGGCGCTGGACCTCAGTGTCTGGGCTGAATGATGGGGTGGAGACACTCCTTCAGGTATACTGGGCCGAGGCCATTTAGGGCTTTAAAGGTCAGCACCAACACTTTGAATTGTGCTTGCAAACGTACTGGGAGCCAATGAAGGTCTTTTAGGACTGGTGTTATATGGTCTCAGTGGCCACTCCCAGTCACCATTCTAGCTGCTGCATTCTGGATTACTTGTAGTTTCCGGGTCACCTTCAAAGGTAGTTAAGAGAAGGAAAGATGGTGGGAAATGTCACATTTTCTTCAGCACTTTTTCCTTGATGCTGAACAGTCAGAACTGACTGTCCTCTGTGGTTGCAGTTTGATTTGGGGTTTGCCGCTGGTTCCCCCTGCCTCTATTTTCTTGGTAGTTGCTGTTTTAAGTAGATCCCATGGACTGCCAGAAGATCAAACCAATCCATCCTGAATCAAATCAGCCCTAAGTGCTCATGTGGAAGGAGAGATCCTGAAGCTGAGGCTCCAATACTTTGGCCATCTCATGAGAAGAGAAGACTCCCTGGAGAAGACCCTGATGTTGGGAAAGATGGAGGGCATGAGTCTGACCAAACTGCGGGAGGCAGTGGAAGACTGGAGTGCCTGGCGTGTTCTGGTCCATGGGGTCACGAAGAGTCGGACATGACTAAACAACTAAACAACAAAATATATGGCTCCCATATGAATTTTGTGCTGCTGTGCCCCTCATGCTATGCCACCAGCAAATACATACATTCCACAATATTTCACCCTCCTGTTCTGACATTCAGCTGTGAGACGGAGGACCATGTCACACATTGTGTGCACTTGAGATTTCTTCAACAGATACCTAAAAAAGCAAGGTCTAAATGTAGCAGACATGTCTTTGCAATCATACAGATCATGCAGGTACTTTGAATGATCACCTTGAACAGCTGGCGGTGGCGACCAGTGAAATGGTGCTTCTATAGGAAACTGCACCTGCCACTGTGGAGTAACACAAGGAGAATCAAATTTATATCTGTATCTGTAATGGTTGGGAAGGCAGATGAAGCCTCAGTCAGAACTATGCATGTATGCAGGAGGATTGCTGACACATCCCTGCAGGTATTGGCAGCCATCTTCTATGCCAGGAAGTGCTAGTCAGCCAGGAAACATGTGCTTGCACAGAGGTGGCTGAGATGCGCTCTCACACGCACTCCTCTTGATCACTATCTCATGGATGGTTAGACATTCTTAGTGGGGATGCAGGTGGCACTGTGGTCTAAACCACTGAGCCTCTTGGGCTTGCCAATCAGAAGGTCAACAGTTTAAATCCCTGGGATGGGGTGAGCTCCCCTTGCTCTGTCCCAGCTCCTGCCTACCTAGCAGTTCGAAAGCACGCCAGTGCAAGTAGATAAATAGGTATCGCTGCAGTGGGATGGGAAATGACACTTCCATGCACTCTGACACTCATCACGGTATCCTGTTGTGCCATAATCGGTTTAGTCATGCTGGCCACATGACCTGGAAAGCTGTATGTGGACAAACACTGGTTCCCTCACATTGAAAGCGAGATGAGCACCACAATCCCATAGTCGCCTTTGACTGGACTTAACCATCCAGGGGTCCTTTACCTTTTTTACCTTAGAAATTCTTATTAGCAAACCCCTTCATCAGTCTTTGTTTTCCAGTGGCAAACTCAGGATTGCCTCCATTTCATTGCAGAAGGGTCGCTTGCACTGAGTGCCCAAGTTATGAGGTCAAGCAAGATACATGCGTGTGTGAACAAGCTGATAATTGCCTTGCAGTGTGTAAAATGGTTCCTGGGATCCATCCGAATGTGCATTTATTGGCAGGGTGGGCAGAGGTCTGGGCTGTTTTGTAAGCAAAGTGTGAGACAGAAAGCAAGCAAATGGAGACTACCGCAAAAAGTGCAGGGAAACAAGAAAGTACAGCACTACAAAGTTCCTTTCCCTTTATAGCAAATCCTTTCATACAAAAGGGAAATGTGACTAGAAATGGCCCTTGCTTTTGGTGCGGGGGAAAAAAATTAGAAGTAGAGGCACGAGTAGCTCCTTCAAATGCAATCACAAAAGGGGCAGCCAGTACAGCAGCTGCTATTTTAAGGCCAGGAAACGTTGTGTTCTGTTTGAAAGACGAAAAGAACCAGCAAATATTCTGGCTGCCCTTCAAAAGCAAGCTGTCATTGTTAAAGGCAGCCCATGATAGTCAATAAAGCACTAGATTGTTTTGCATGCTCTATGCAGGGAAATTGAAAAGGAGGAAGCTCTTTGTTCTTCCGGTCCTTCTCTTAGTAAGTTGCAACTTCTTGAATTCTGAAGGAGTTTCTGGGTTAGATTCTCTGCTTGCAGAGATAAATCTCTGTGCCCACGTCCATCTTAAAATATTTCCCTGTCATTGGCAGATTCACCTGGGGTGCTAGATTTGCTTCACAGATATTAACATCGGCACAGTTGTATGAGTCACCCAGGAAACTGCAGAAATAAGAACCCAAGTATAGCCTTCTGAAACAGGTGATTGCCCCATCAACTGGATGACTGTAGGAAACATGCAAGCAGGACCAAAGCACAAGGGCTCGCTCCCCTCCTATGGCCTCTGGAATCTATTATTCAGAAGAACAATTGCGTCCAATTGTCATAGTCTCGTGCTGAGCAAGTGGAGCTCAGTGGAGTGGGAGGCCAGCCCACCAGAAGAGTCTCTGAGCAGTACTTGCCTGCTGGTAGTACCACTATCCAAAGTCAAGTCCAGTCCTAAGGTCAGGCAAACAAAAATTCACATGATCAGAGTACATCCAGGGGCCAGGGAATCTGATGATCAAAGGCTGAGCCAGGAATGACAAGCATTGTTTCCAGCATCTGACTGCTGCTGGAAGTTCTCCTTAAGAAGGCTGAAGCCAGATGGTTCTCATCAGTACCTTCTGCTCTGAGTCCTTGAAGGCTGATCAGCTTCAGGTGGAGTCACTCTGCCCTCTACCCCTTCAGGCTGCTGTTTAGCTGGCAAAGCTGACTCCTGGCACATGACAGGTAAGGCTGGAAAATGCTCCCTGTTTGAAACCCCAGCAAGCCACAACCAGTTGGTGTAAACTCTGCTGAGCCAGATGGACCAACAATCTGACTTAGGATAAGACAGCTTCCTATGCTGTTTAACTCACAATTAAATGAAGTCTCTCTTTTAAATCTTATTTTGTTTATTCTTTTTTTTTTACTTTAAAACCCCATTTTAAAGTGCCAAGAGACTTAGCTCCAAGTCAGCCTGATTCCTGCATGCATTCACAATGATTTGGTGCACATGACTCATAGGAGATGATGATGAATTGTTATTTCCAGGAGAGACTGGGCTATACATGTCTAATTGTAAATAAAGTATATGAGCCCTCCCCTCAAGGTGTTTGGATTTCTCCACTCTACCTTCACAAGAGGAAAAAGAGAAATCTGTGAAAAGGAGGATCTGTACCCAGTCTTGGACACAAAGGAGTTTGTTTCTGAAACTTTAATAATTATGAAGAACACATTTAACTAGGGCTGTCATGAAAGAGTGAGAAAAGCTACCACTCACAAAATTCCTTCTTTTGTATAATGTTTAAGATGGAAGAGCCTCGTCTTCCTTTTCATCTGGGTGCCCTAACTGCAGAAGATAACGCTTTGAGAGGGACTTGTGAAGACTTCTTCAGAAGTGCATTTCAAAGCACTATCTTGCCCAGCATTTTGAAAGTGGCTTCTGAAGATTTGACAATCAGCTGATGGTCAAATCTTCAGAAGTGCCTTTAAAAGCATGACCACACAAAGCAGCACTTTGAAAGGGGCTTCTGAAGACCTCTGTGGGCAAAGAGAAGGTCAGTTGAAGTCAACGTAGCATCAGGTGAGCCCACCTGTCAAACTTGGTGGATGAAGGGTCAGAGAGATAACAATTTGGCCTGCAAGGGTAAAAAGGTGAAGCATCCTAGTCTTAGCACATTTGACTTCTGCATCTTCATACTAGAACTGTGCAAAAATGTCTTTTTTTGATCATTTCTTTGAGTGGGGGGTGAAAAAGAACTTAACTCAAAGGTCACTGGGGAGGGTGGGGTAAATGTCTCCAAAATTATTGGAAGTGGATTGTGCCTTATGTTATATATTGTTATGAGGTTGTTAACTCCCCCCACCCCAAGTCCCACATCACGCAGAATGGTGCAAGTCTTTAGCCCAGGCATAGGCAAATTCGGCCCTCCAGATGTTTTGGGACTACAACTCCCACCATCCCTGACCACTGGTCCTGATAGCTAGGGATGGTGGGAGTTGTGGTCCCAAAACATCTGGAGGGCCGAGTTTGCCTATGCCTACTTTAGCCACAGCCTCCCACCAACCACACTGTCTTGACTGTCTGCTATATCATTTTATACAATGCACTTCTGAGGCATCCAGTAAAGTGTGGTCTGCAGGAAATGGTGCGAGATACTCTCCACAGCTTCCCAGTTGCTAGGATCCCACCCCAAAACACAATACAGCCATTCTTACTTGAATCTAAAGAAGATATCGTTATTCAGGCTAATAGAGGGACGGATTCAGCACCAAGGACAATGTCAATGTACCAAAATTCCAAGGTACACGAAAAAGGCAAGAGGAATTGAATGGAAGCTACAAATATGTTTCAACAGTTGAAAGGTCCTTCCTGCCAAACACTTAAAAGATGCAGGGAGCTCACTCAAGGGACACTTATGAGTCTGCTGCATGGGGACACGCATGCTCCGCCTCAGTGGGTGCATCTGATCCTATCTACAAAGGTGTTTCTTGTGTCTGCCCCCAGCTCCACTGCAGCTCCTCCTGTTCTGCCCCACCTTCTGTTTGGTTAAGTCTCTGCTACCCAACGAGGCTCAGTGCTCTTCCAGAGGGGAGGACCAAAGAGCTAGCAGATCTACTGCTGCTTCATCTCTGATGTCTAGATTCACATGATCTGCTCTTTCTTCTTCCTCCTCTTCTCAGCCTGCCTGGGGCCACCAAAACATGTCAGGTCCTCATAGATTCAAGAGACCCATAACAACAATTGTCACACTATCTGCTGAGTCCAGTAAGGTACCAAAAATTAAAATTTAAAAAAATCAGAAAAGAGCAGGACATCTGCCCCTATTTTCACAGAAGGAGAAAATGTTTGGGAAATATGGGGAGAGTTCAGGCCACCTTTGCTTCATACCGCTTCTCTAAATCTCCCCCTTTCTCTCCCTCCAGAGTCTTTCCAAAATGGTAATTTTGTAATGTCTGGATATGGAAATGTGCAGCGTAAGAGTTTGACATTGCTGAGGCCGTTTCGCCAACTTGCAGAGCCGTTATGCTAATGTGCTATTACTTTTGCATGCAAATAGTTGAAATGAGTGCACAGGAGTGCAGCCACTTAAACCATATATACCCATTTCCATTCCCCCCCTCCTATTGTGGAATTTGCTTCTCTTTTTTTAATACTAGTAAAATGGTTCGGTTTTCCTCTGTTTATGGAACTCAATTTTACTTGCGTATCTCCATTCCCACTTGTCGATGTGGCAATGGCGATGGTTATGTTATGGGAGAGTATAATTTCTTTTGCAGAGCCAAAACAATTTGTAGAAACTGCTACAGAGTGCATTCCCAAAATGGAATGCAAGAAGAATGAAAAGGAAGCTGTGGGATCAAGGCAATTTGAAGAAACATAACATACAGCTAGGACTGCTGCTTTGGGATCCTACGTGTGGGAGCTGTGAGTTTCAGAGTTCCCATTTCTAACCCTATCTCTACTAGAAACTTTGTAGGCTAGACCACCCACTGTTCACTCACTCACAACCCTTTCTCTGCAACATGGGAACAGCAGCAGCAGCAACAACAACAACAACAACAAAATGATGATGATGATGAAGTGGTTGTGGTAGTGGTGGGGTGTTCACGAACAATTTCACAAACAGCCCAAAATAGCAATTTATGAAGCAAAACTGAACCCTACATAAAATGGGCACATCTTTTATAATTATATTGGCAGGGATGCTATAAGGTTTTGAACACCGTTGACAAAAGCAGGATCAATGTGGGTTGTGTTTGCACCTTTTAAAAAGAGAATTGGATGTAGAGCTATATATGCTCCCATATGTGCTTTACACAGTTTTTTTGCCTGTCCCAGTACTGGATTAACCATTAAGTGTCAGGGGCTGGACTGAGGAGAAATGGCGGGACCCCCCCCCTTTCTCCCTGAACCTTCCAGAGAACAGGAGGATAGTATAGATTTAGAACAGTGGTTTGCAGAAGGGCACAGTTCAGAGGCTGCAGAAGGGAGAGGCTGGGAAATACTGGAAGAGGATCAGCAGAAAGAAGAAGCAGCATCAGGGGAGAGACAGCTGACAGACTCAGTGTCCTTGGAAAGCATTCCTGACCCCATCTCTCCCAAGACCAGACAGGCATTGAGGGTATTAGAACAGAGAGCTCAGATGCAGAAAGCTCAGATTAACTGATGCAGGAGTGACATTGAATAGGGGAGTGACGTTGAATAGGAGAGACGTGGGGGGGGGTGAGACTTTACTTGGAGCAACACCAGTTTTAGGGACGGCTGCATTCCTTTGTTGTTCTCTGTGAATTATAGAATAAATTGCTTGGTAGAACGTTTATCGTTTCTCTGATTGTGGGCTGCTACTGTGGAAGGGATCTGGCTCCTCGAAGCCTAACACTAAACCAAATAAGCACGTGCTTAGGGCATCAAGAGAAGGGGGGCACCATTTTGCCGGATTTACCACTGACTGTATGGTGCAGCTGAACCAGGTACCACTAAAAGGGTCCCACAGTACACCCACCCACACCCACCCACCCACCCATAACAACAACAACAAACAACCAAACAACAACAAACAACAACATAATAATAAAATAGTAATGATAGAGATTAATGATATGCTGCCATCTTGGAAAAGCAAAAAAATTAGAATCTGGTTACTTGTAAATTGCCACTTGGTCCACTGAGGCTCACATGATCGTTCTTATTTTGGTCAGCTGAATTAGATATAGATGGGGGTACCAAAATATTTTAAGTGTTTATTGCCTCTAAAGGTCTTAATCTGGCCCTGACCTGACCTTTTCCTCCACATGTCATAGTGAGCGAATATTTCAGGCAAAGGAACGGAGCGGGAATTGGAAATAGAGCTAAGCAACCCAGGAAGCTGCTTTGAACTCAGTAAAATCATTTGTCGACCTAACTGTAGTGTAACCTACATTATCTGACAATGGTTCACTAGGTTTCGGGGCAAGGAGCATTCCCAACCCTACTCTTGTTCGTTTTTAATTTTAATTTTTGAAAGTTGCTTTGAGTTCCTCTTTTTAAAAAAGTGACATCATAATCATCCCTGGATATGGCAGGGATTGAACCTGAGATCTGCTTCATGCAAATGTTTTGTCACTGAGTTTTAGCTCTTCCCTCATAAGCTTTCCTTTGCCTATATTCTATATACTGTAACATAATACAGTATATTATGGGACATATTGTCAGTTTCTCTCCCAATGTGTTTTACAATAATGGGGGGGGGGGTCCTCCCATACTGTGACCAGGTTTGCACATCATAGTAAACTATAGTTTATCAGTCCATATACAACACACCTTGGGCTTGTGCACTACTTCTCCTCTTCCTGTGCATGTGGCAGAAGAAGCTGAGATGCTTTCACTTCCTTTTAAAGCTTAACCACAGTTTGTTGTGTCATTTGGACTGACAAACTGTGATGAACATTAACTATGGTTAGTTTGAAGCAAGCCAACTTCAACCCATTGTTCTGGAAACTCACATAACTAACCATAGTTAAGATTAGCCACTGTCCTGAGTCCAGACCACACGGCACGGCAAGCTGCAACTTATCACAAGCAGAAGAGAAAGCTTTTAAAATCCTCACACCCATGCAAGGGACAAGGAAAGGATTAAATTATGGTTTAGCAGTTTAGAAGGTTATAAATGCAGCCATTGCGTAGTCTAGGTTCGCTTCAGCAATGACTGTTCAATCTATTCACATTAAGGAAAAAGGTTTTCAATACTATGTAATTATTCAAAAGTGAATCATATGCCATAATGCTGCAGTCTATTTTAAGCAGACTGTTCAACCTAAGTTAAAAGAAGCACTCAGAGTTCCAGGAAACTACCTTTTGAACTTGCTCCCTGGTCCTGACCATATGGTTGAGCTTCTGCATTAATGAAACTTTCCAATTTTTTGATGAAAGGGAGCAAGGTACTGATTTACTCCATTTAAAAATAATTGTCATATTGACTGCTGCTATAATATAAAAGGTTGTTTTCCTTTATTATTATTTTTCTTTGTGTACAGTTTGGCCATTTTCTTCCAGGTTACTTAGGAAGATTTTTTTTAACAGAGTCAAAGTCTTCTGTCAACTTCTCAGGAAAACAAAAGGGTTAGTATTAATGCCTCTCAGGAGTTACTGCTTACTTACCAATGGTTTTGAACAGTTTTTCTAATTACCTGGAGACTTCACCCGAGGCATATGATATTGAACTTTTGCTGTAGCTTTCCAGTGCAATTTTAACCCCCATTTTGAAAGATGAAAGATTCTGAAAACCCAGCAACAACAAAAGCCATTTAAAAGACTTATGGGTGAGAGGAGCCTTTGAGAATAGTTAGGTTCAACTAGGGGAGCGGGGGGGGGGCAACAAACCTTGTTGTGTAACAAAATAAATCCCAGATATCAGGAAACTTAGAAACTGCTGTTACTAAAATGTTGCAGAGCTCACCATTCAGAAAAGGTTTAACTTATAAATTTTGTCTTTGAGAGTTTCCAGGATGCCTCATGTTTCAAAAACAGGAAAATGGTGCAAATATCCCAAATAAGGTGCCTAGAGGGCATTGCCCTTCTTTTACAGAAGGGAAACCGAGGCACATCATTCTATTGCTAAGTCCCTGCTAGTGGAGTTCAGTACTGCTGGCAAAGAGGAGTAAATTCTGAGAAGAAGGGACACATTAAACCTTGTCTAGAAGGTTTGGCTGAGGTAAAATTACATAAGGCTTCTTTGCCCGGAAGCAAAGGCACCAGCTTATAAGGGCGATAGGGGGTGGGCAAATGTTGTGTGTCTGGTGTTGTGACATCCCAATGTTGCATACCTGACTTCAGGACACTGGGAGGAGCTGATGGTGCAGCCAAACCCTGTGACCACATAGCTTCAATGAGTGGTGGCTCCTCCTCTGCCTCCTCCATTGGGTACATAGGCTGAGACCCAACCTGCCCGCGGACTGTCTTACCAGAGTGGTTCATGCTCTAGTTATCTCCTGCTTAGACTACTGCAATGCGCTCTATGTGGGGCTACCTTTGAAGGTGACCCGGAAACTACAACTAATCCAGAATGCGGCAGCTAGACTGGTGACTGGGAGTGGCCGCCGAGACCATATAACACCAGTCCTGAAAGACCTACATTGGCTCCCAGTACGTTTCCGAGCACAATTCAATGTGTTGGTGCTGACCTTTAAAGCCCTTAATGGCCTCGGCCCAATATACCTGAAGGATCGTCTCCACCGTCATCATGCAGCCCGGACCCTGAGGTCCAGCTCCGAGGGCCTTCTGGCAGTTCCCTCACTACAATAAGTGAGGTTACAGGGAACCAGACAGAAGGCCTTCTCAGTAGTGGCGCCCACCCTGTGGAAGATCCCATCAGATGTCAAGGAAATAAACAACTACCTGACTTTTAGAAGACATCTGAAGGCAGCCCTGTTTAGGGAAGTTTTTAATGTTTGATGTTTTATTGTGTTTTTAATATTCTGTTGGGAGCCGCCAGAGTGGCTGGGGAAACCCAGCCAGATGGGTGGGGTATAAATAAATTATTATTATTATTATTATTATTATTATTATTATTATTATTATTTATTATTACTCCTGGTGCCACCACTGACAGGAGGCTGCTTCAAACCACCATCAGGAGAGGAGGAGAAAGAGCTTGCCACTAGAGCTGCACTACGGTCAGCTCCACACTTAGTCTCCTTGTGTTTGGAACATTGCGGGTGAGGGCTGACCCTGACCCCCAAAATAGAGGGGGCCAAAAGGGCTCGCTTCTCTGGAGCTGGTGCCCCTGCCTAAAAAATACTGTTCATGGATAGAAGGAAGCTGGCATCCTTTCACATTCAAATGTGTAAATCTGTACCAAAAGAAACTCATGCACAAGAAAGTAGTATGTGGCATGGGGTGTACACACGCAGGCACACACACACACACCCTTTCTACACACTGATCAACCCTTGTTATACACAGTTGAATGCTCCCAGTGCTCAAAATGGGAGGCTCTGATTTCAGGTTAGGGGAGGTTGCTTCCAGACAACCAGTCTATTGAGCATTCATTCTAATTTTTGTACAAAATTTGTGGAGTTGTTAGATCACATCAGCTGTTTATCGAGCATTTGTTTCAATTTGTTTCTGAGCAGTGATGCTATATGACATTATCCCACATTTTACAGTACATAGGTGGAATGGTTTATTTGTCTAGCTTCTTATTTAAATCATTCAAAGTTATTTAAATCATACAAAAAAAAGATACACCATAGCTTGTTTCAGACCTTTAAAAAAGTTAATTTATTGCTGCATTTCATAAGGCATAATCTTTGCATCTAAAGATCATCAATGATTTAAGTTTTTTATACCTCAGCAACCCCCCCACCCCCACCCCCAATTCTTGCCTTTGGTAGATTAACACTTCAAGGTGCTGTTTTGTTAATGCTGGATGTAGCACTAAGCCCTGTGACTCCTCTTTAATATGTGTGATAGTTCTGGTGAAAAGCAAGGCTGTATCTTTACAAAAATGACATTCAGATTTAATTAGCTGACAAAGCTCTCTTTAATTAACTCAATACTAGTTGTATAGTGGCTGATAATACCAATTATTAGGAATAACTGTTTTAAGACCGTGATTATTAATTCCCATAAATTAAGACCTAAGGATTAATGAAGTATTGTTTTAAGCATCTGGGATTCTGAAATCTTTCTGTTGCCATGATCCCCTCAAACACACACTTTAGCAGCTAAAATATTCAGATTCCACACTCAGCCATTCTGTAATTCCTAGAGTCACCTTTACATACAGGTGTTATATATATATATATATATATATATATATATATATATATATATTCATGCATTTTATGCGCACACCTTGCTATACTTATCAAGGAACTGTGAGCGACCGTTTTATGTTTCATGAACATAAGATTTTGTAATCTCCATAAGGCACACACTGAGAGACCATCTGCTTGTTTACTTTAGCTCTTTAAATGAGAGGCCGAGCTCTAAAAACCGATATTTTGCTTTTAAATGTTTGATGGCACACACTGTTCCATCGCCAATATGGTGTTCATTTGAGTGTGTCAGAAAAGCATTATTTGCAAATTAACTGCAGAGACTTGAACACAAAATGTTCCCAGTCTTCAAAGCCTAGACTCATTCTTTTATTTTGGAAGGAGTTTTGCAAAGAAGGGAAATAGGTGACGCCGCCCCAATTTCAGTGGGGAAGGGCAGAAGGAAATATAATCATAGGTAGGCTGATTTTAAGCTGATTATGTGTCCTACTTACATTTCATGATGCAGTCAGACATCAAAGAATGACATTCCATCACAATTGTGTATGCTTATTTCCCCCCCCCCCCATTTCTGTAGAACTCTCAGATTTTTGAAGGTACAGCTAGCCTGAATAGCTATGAAAGCCCACAGAACCAGTTGGACCAGAAACCTTGCTGAAAGAGGAAATAATTCACATGCACCATATTTATTTAATACATTTTTATCCCACCTTCCTTTCATCAAAGAATACAAGGTGGTGTGCAGGCAATCTCCCATCCAGAAACAGCTGTACAATAGCATCCTCACCTCTCAGAAAACTTAACCACCCTTTGCACAATTACAGAGTGCTTCCATGATGAGGCTTAGCACCTGTCCCAAAGGCCGTTATTGCAAAGTAAAGCACCAGGGATAAAAATCTTTTTGTTTTGTATGGATACATCACTGAGTGTTGCTCTAGATTAGCATAATTTTGCTACAATAAAGCAGATCATTTTACCAGAAGTGATGCTAAAGGCTTATCATGATCTGTGTTCTCTAAGCCTGAAGCCATTTAATGGAACTGGACAGTTCCTGGGAAATGAATTATTTTCTGAATTATTTCCAGAAATCCAGTGGCCTGGTAACCTGTTTATCCACAAATATTACTTCGCCAAGTGACCGGGGGTGGGTGGTGGGGGGTGGGGAAGGGAGGGGGATACAGAATTTACCTCTGGGCTGATTGCCAGGGGTTTTTTTCCTGCATAAAAGTTAGACTTTGAGGCTTTTTTGCCATAATTTAAATTTTATTCTAAGCTGGATGTGTTTAAAATAAAAATAAAAGTAACCAGCTTCATTTTCACTTCAATAATGTACAAGGAAGATTAGACAGTTCACTAAACAGCCAGGCTGTTGAGCTCAGCCTCACACACATCATTTTACACACAGAATCATTGCCAAGCTTCTGACACAGCTACCCCCACCCCCAGATTTTGGAAGAGGGATGGTTGGTGGCAGAGTAGCACATCTAGTTAGCAGTAGCACCAATGAGGGTTGCCTTTGCCCTTATTTCCCTGCAAATGTCCTTCAACGTGGTCTGGAGCCCAGCAACAGATACATCTCCCACTATCTGCCATCACCAACCTCAGTGTGAAAGAAGGAGAAGCTTTCGTTATTCCCTACCTGCAGTCTCATTCAGTGGCCTTGCCCAGGTACCAGAATTGCTGAAATCAAAAGCTGGTGACCCTACAAAGTTACTGGAGCCCTGTTAAGGCAATCAGTTATCCCACATGACTGAACTGCATGAGGAGGAGCAGGGATGTGCTTCCTAGCCTTGTCCCCTCTGTGACATGCCTGTTGCTGGGCTCCACCACCCTTCATGCTCTGTAGAGTGGACATCTACAGAGGGAACATGCTCAACTCACATGGGTTGCTGAGATGATATGGAACCTTGATTCTGCAAATCCTCTGCTGTATGAAGGTTGGTGGAGCTGAGCAATGGGGAGGCGATGGAGAGGTCAGAACTTGTAAGCATATCCCTGCTGTCCCTTCATGGGATTCTAATTGCATGGTGGAATCAAATGAACAAACATTCATATTACTAGCAGTCTTACAATTTATTACTCACACCTGACCCGGGGGGGTGGCTTACAACAAGTGAGACACAACTTTAATATTCAAACACAATATTAAAAACAGTTTGAGACAACTTAAAATTACCAAAATAAAGTTGGGTTCTAAAAATCTCTGTCTCCTGTGTCAAAAGCCAGAGTCAACAGTGTGTTGTCAACATTTCCCTGCTGTGGGAAGGTATACAGTGGTACCTCAGGTTACAAACACCTCGGGTTACAAACACTTCGGGTTACAGACTCCGCTAAGCTGGAAGTAGTACCTCGAGTTAAGAACTTTACCTCATGATGAGAACAGAAATTGCGTGCTGACGGCACGGCAGCAGCAGGAGCAGTGGTGGAGCTTCATGCTCCAGCCCGGGGGGGGGGGGAGAGTAGGCGGGTGCAGGGCTAGCACACGTCCTGGGGGTGTGGCATGAATCCTGGAGCGTGGCATGCCACCTGCGAAGGTGTGGCGCCCAGCACAGGCGGGGGGGGAGCCACAATGGCACCCCACTGGGATCACACTGCCGGGGGCGGTGCGCTCCCCCCCACTCCTCTTCCTCCACCAGTGAGCAGGAGGCCCCATTAGCTAAAGTGGTTGTTGTTGTTCAGTCGTTCAGTTGTGTCCGACTCTTCGTGACCCCATGGACCAGAGCACGCCAGGCACGCCTATCTTTCACTGCCTCCCGCAGTTTGGCCAAATTCTCATTAGTAGTCGCTTCAAGAACACTGTCCAACCATCTCATCCTCTGTCGTCCCCTTCTCCTTGTGCCCTCCATCTTTCCCAACATCAGGGTCTTTTCCAGGGAGTCTTCTCTTCTCATGAGGTGGCCAAAGTACTGGAGCCTCAACTTCAGGATCTGTCCTTCCAGTGAGCACTCAGGGCTGATTTCTTTAAGGATGGATAAGTTTGATCTTTTTGCAGTCCATGGGACTCTCAAGAGTCTCCTCCAGCACCATAATTCAAAAGCATCAATTCTTCGGCGATCAGTCTTCTTTATGGTCCAGCTCTCACTTCCATACATTACTACTGGGAAAACCATAGCTTTAACTATATGGACCTTTGTCGGCAAGGTGATGTCTCTGCTTTTTAAGATGCTGTCTAGGTTTGTCATTGCTTTCCTCCCAAGAAGCAGGCGTCTTTTAATTTCGTGACTGCTGTCACCATCTGCAGTGATCATGGAGCCCAAGAAAGTAAAATATCTCACTGCTAAAGTGGTACCTCAGGTTAAGAAGAGTTTCAGGTTACGAAGGGACCTTCGGAACGAATTCAGTTTGTAACCAGAGGTACCGCTGTACCACTCAACTGTTCCACTTTAAGCAGGATATCCTGAAATTACAGAAGCTATGCCAGCTACTTATTGGATCCCTGGATGTCCAGTTTTCACTCCCATGAGATTGTGACCTCTAAAGACACACATTGGGGGGGGGCTGTGATATCGTGAGAGTCAGCTGGCACCCACGGGAGCATGGCCCTGAAAGACACAGGTCCTGATTTTCCTCTCCCAGGCTAGGACTATTTATGTCTCCCTCTCTCCTTGCCTCCTCTCCTTTTGCTTAGCCCTAGTTATACTGATCTCCTCCCCCTTGACCTGTTTCTCTGCTCATCTCCCCCTCACCTTTCAGGCCCTTGCAGTTGCTGCATAACTTCACCACCACTCTTGGTCTGTCCTGGCAGTTTTTTTGTCAAACGCAGGGAAGGGTGAGGGATGCTGTTTCCAGCTGGCAGTTAAGAAACTGAAAACCTGTTAGCTGTTTGCTGTCTCTTTTTGGAATAATGAGCTCAGTGTCCGGGCCGGAGCTGGAACGCAGAGGCTGCTGTGGCTTGCAGCTAGCTGCTTAGTGTCCTTCTGCATCACCGATGCCAAGGACGAAGGCCCCCTTTCATCTCCTGGGCAAGCTGCTTCAGCTGTTGCTATGAAAAAAAAAAATAGATGCAGGCTCTTCCACCTGTGAACTGTTCATCACTTTGCTCTTAAGGCTGTGAACTTACAGCATGCGTAAGCCTGTAAGGTCCAATTTGTCTTAAACAGATTTCAGTGAAATTGTTCCTGTCAATGGCTCTGGAATTCCATCCCTTTCCCCCTTCTATTTCGGAAGATTTTCAAAAGGCACAGCAGGGACTACAATACGAAGTCCGCAACCGCTTCCCACAGCCGCCTATCTATCCCGAGGATCTTTGCTCTTCATTAGTTTCTCTATGAACTAACGAGCAATGGTCCATGCACAGAGCTAGAATGAACCATAAAACATCATTGCTGTTAATGGAGGACAGTCTGTGAAAATATGCCGGTTCCACCATAGGGTGTGCAAGAGGGAGAACTGGAACTCTTACTATACCTCATTCGAATGATGAATGAAAACGCTGAGCCATTTCTCCAAGACAGATGAGCTCTCAGAGTTTGCAAAAGGTTGTCTGGGTAGGGCACATCTATAAAACTTGCTGTTTTGAAAGATGACTGCAGAACCTTTCTGTGTGGGTATTAATGGTGCTTAAAATGCATTCTTGAATATACACATCTGCTTACCGTTAAGGTAGATATAAAATAGCACGCCATGCTTCACAACTCTTTCCCTTAATAAATAGATTAGTGTAACCGGCTGCCAGATTTCAGCTTCATAACTTTACTAATGTAAATGGGGAGGGGGGGAGTTTAGTTATGGATTTGACAAATGCTGCTATCCACTGCTGAACCACAATAATTTTTATCAGGAGATGTGCCGAAGTACCTGTGAATAATTCGGGCATCTGGCAAATTGTAACTTCCATTTCTTCCTCAAAAGAACCATTGCCTATTGTCCATGCCGTCTTTCCACTGTGTGGCCAGGAAATTGCTGCCCACCCCACACTGTGATGCCATTGCCTCTTGAGCAGAATTTTTATTTCATTCATTATGGTTTCTTTTTGTGAGATGTGGTATAATGCACATTGAAAGAACAGAGACATGTGCCCGTTAATTCCTAAACAAAACCATCTCATTTATGCGATGACGCTGAACCTTGAAGGTCTTGTTAGTTTTTTGTTTCGTCTTTTTAATAATATTACTTTGAAAGTCATGGATTGTAAACTTGGCATGTATCAGGCAGGTGTCATTAGGGTTTGACCTCTGAGGTCATGCAGGTCACATGTTGAATCCCTCTTCCCTTTGTTGCCATTGCTGCTGGTGGCTGAAGTCAGGATGCCACAGTGCAGCCCCAGAATCCCTCAGATGTGGGAATCAGGCGATCTCAGAGAAGCAATCACACATTCCTGCCTGCTATGAACACCTCTCCGAATTGTTGCACATCCTTAGTCAGGGCAGCTAGTTACAGAAGTTGGCTATGAAATCCTCCCTCCCGTGCTGACTCAGATATTTGTTGACATGTGGATCTGAGTGACCAACAGTACTGCTGTGATTTATTATTTACGAATTGGTTAGCAAGATGCCCATCTTTATGATTGGCTGATGTAATTAGTTATTTAATGGGTAGGATGTGCATATTCAGGTAGTTGTATCTGACACCACTAGGAGGACATTCTCAATGCAGTCCTGCATCCTGCTTACATGTTGTTGTTAACCAGAAGTAGAGTTAGTTCTGTACACACACACACACACACACACAAATGTGCAAGAGTTCCCATTATAAACCCTACTGCTAATCTTACCCAAGACCTAAAAAGATTATCATTGCTGCACATGCATAATTCAGCCCTTATTTAAAGGTCCCTCACCCTCCATTTTCTTCCATTGACCTTCATTGATTTTCTGCTGCTTGCAATTTGCGGCAGCTCTTCGAATGTCACCTATTTCATTTTAAATTGCTAACACTACATTGGACCATGCAAGAAAGATCTTAACTGGTTGGAATACATAGGGGATTTCAGTAATGCACAACACAAAATTCATGCAATTTAAATCCTTAAAAAAAAGTTCCCTGTAGTCTAGCTTCACTAATCCTTGTCTTAAAAGCAATTGCTTTTAAATATCAACTAACCTACATATTGAGAGCTAGCACAGTATGGTGACTAAGAGGATGAATTCCATGACAGGAAGTCTCTGGTTCACAGCCATAGGGTTAATAAAATTGGTCTGCAGAACACAGAATTGTAAGGATACCTGAGTTAATGATTGTGAAGTGGTTTGAATTAGGACAGAGTCAAAAAGGAAGTCCCTTTCTTCTTCTTCTTCTTCTTCTTCTTCTTCTTCTTCTTCTTCTTCTTCTTCTTCTTCTTCAGCACGTGGTGAGAGCCAGTGTGGTGTAGTGGTTAAGAGCGGTAGACTCGTAATCTGGTGAACCGGGTTTGCATCTCTGCTCCTCCACATGCAGCTGCTGGGTGACCTTGGGCTAGTCACACTTCTCTGAAGTCTCTCAGCCCCACTCACCTCACAGAGTGTTTGTTGTGGGGGAGGAAGGGAAAGGAGAATGTTAGCCGCTTTGAGACTCCTTCGGGTAGTGATAAAGCGGGATATCAAATCCAAACTCTTCTCCAAGAGCGAATGGAAAATTGATCTATTTATTTATTTGTCTGCTTAGTCAACTTATAGCATGTGCTTCTTCCAGAAGGAGCTCAGGATGGCAGAGTGGGATTGGTCCATTCAGAGAATGGGCAATCCTACTCTGGAATGAATTTGCTTTCATTCTCAACTGGATTTGTCTACTTTTGGTCACGTTGTGTCAGGAACGTCCCTTCCCAGAGCAACAGCGAGGACTCCAATGGGGATGGATGGCAGGCTGCGGAAAACAGGGGCTTGCTTTCTTCCCATACTGAGGGTGATGCAAGCCCCTCCCATCCTGGAATGCAGGTTGTAAATTCCCAAGACAGAGTAGGTCAGACAGAGGCAGGTTCAGAGGAACTGCAGCCAAAAGACATCGCTCTGAGGGGGGAGAAGATGGCTCCAGAGGGGGATGGACAAACTGCCCCCGAGTCCCCATGGACACGGCAAAGAGTAGGGTCCAGGCTTGCCATCAGTCCAACAGGAGGAAGGGTGGCCGATGGAGGATATCCTGTTGGAGGAGGACCCGCCTTTTAGTGAGCTCAATGTCGTCTTCGGCAGATGATTGAACTGAGCTCGGGACTGAAACTACTGTGTAAATACTAATAAATCTAAGTGCAATGAAACTGCCAGCTTGCCGTGTTCTTGGTGTGAGAGGGCTGTAATCCTGACACATTGCACCTTTCTTTCTCCTCTTACCTTCCTGTTCCTTTTCCATTTGTGTCATTTATTTTCTTGTAAGCTTAGGGGAAGGAATTTAGTTATTTGTTAGCCCTACAAGAGAGGAATGGTAGACCAAACTGATGGACGATGCAGAGATGGCAAAAATGACTGGGAGAAACAGAAACCAGGAAGACCAGAATTTCAACAAAGAATGGGGGGAATTCATAATTTACTTTGGAGACCACTGTAAACAATCAAGCTCTTTAGCAGGATGTGAATAATACTTGTAGTGTAACAAGAATTTGGGATATATGGGATACTTAAAAAAATTGGAGTGACTTGAAATATGCAGTGGAAAGGGACTAGTGATGGAACCCACAGAAGGGTGGGGAGAAGTCCAGAGATTTGGGCGAATCTTTGTTTATTTACCTTTTTATTACTTATGACTTCGAATATAAATTGTAATATGTAAAAACCAAATAAAAACTAATATATATATATATATAAAGCATCCATAAGTACATCTGAAATAAAATATATGATAAAAGCTTTTTTAAAAAAGTTATTTGTTAGCAGGGGCAGCCCATGTCGTTTTTGCTGCCTGAGATAGATAAGATGGGGATTTTAGGGGCCCAGGGTGCTGTATCAGGCAACCAATGGAAATAAATTTCCATGAATCTCCCAAAGAGACTGACCCCTGGTTCCTTCAACTGCACCAGCTCACAGCTGGTTTAGGGAAATGCACCAGTCTTCACTGGGGTGAACCAGTAGGACCATTGACTCAGTGGTAGGTATATTGCTCTATTTCTCTCTGTGCAACATTAGGATTGGCATGCCATTCAGGGTGGAAAGGTAGGTAAGGTAGTTTAGCTGATGCAAACATTACAAAATATTACCTTGCTGGGCTATTGACAGCAATGTGTCACTGTTGGAAGAGAAATAATGATATTCTCACTGTGTGAACGTAGAGTAACATGGAATATCAATACTTTCATAATAATGTTTTTTTGGTTGACAAAATACAAAGCAAAGCTAAAAGTAGAACCCATTCTCATAGGGGAGATCATACCATGGTAAAAATCTGTGGTAAGTATAAAAAAAGATTTAGCATCCTCACAGTCGTCTGTTGCCTAGGTTCTTTATGTTTGTTGCTTTATATGTTAGCCGTTTTAGTTTTGGGGAAAGAGCTACCATGAACACTATCATTTGCATATGTGTGGCAGATTTATGCCATAGAACTCCATCAGGAAGAAAATGCAAGATCATCTCCTTAATTGTTTCTCTCTCACACACCCTCTCTTTGAAAGAAAAATCTTGCCATGTCTCAAAACAAACAGGGGTCTTCTTTTAATACCTAATGGTATTTTGATCGCTATTGCAGGCAATGCAAGAACTCCCAGCCCTATGTACCTGTTACTCAATGGAGATATATCTGCCTGACAGATCTAGCAATCTCAACAAACATAGCAGTTAACATAGAGAAAATATCAAGTAAGTAATCCCCTGCAGGCTGCTAGGGCTGTTTTGGAGGGTGGGGGATATATCAATTTTTTGAAAGCACATTTAAATGAAGAAATATATGTTTGCAACACATATTGCATACCTGCAATACATGTTACATACCTGCATAATATATATATATATATATATATATATATATATATATATATATATATATATATACACACACACACACACACACACACACACACACACCCTGTTGCCGGATATCTATATATAATAGAATTTCAGGTGCCTCTTTAAGGATCCTAGGTTTTAAACAATTTTGATGGGACATGATTTATTTTCAAAATTCATTTGCCCTGCCTCACCCAAAAAAATCAATAAAATCCCATGTATACCAACTTAATTATACAAGGGAAGATTTTTAAAATGTTATTAAAGCAGCAACAGGAGATATCCATGCCACAGGTTGGATGATCTGAAAAACGGCCAATGAAAATTATACATGGGACATTTGTTAGTAATTTCTTAGAAAAGGGCTTTTTGAAGAAAAGTGAAAATGTCAATCCAGCAGTAGAAAAATGGTATAGAAAGACATACAGGTAGGTTTGTCTCCAATACTAATCCTACTCAGAGTAGACTCACTGAAATTATGGAGCCTAAGGTTAATGTTAAAAGTTAATGTTCATTAACTTCAGTGAGTCTGCTCAGAGTAGGAAGTAATTGTCTACAACTGATAGAATAGTAATCTACAATTAGTAGTTATTAACACACAGGCAGGGCAATAATAATGAAACAACTGATATTGTGCATAATTGAGGAAATTATTCTATAGTGGAATTGGAATATCCCTCAAGAAAATGCATTCACAAAAATAATAGAAGTATTGTAAAGCTGGCGTCATGAGTACATGTGACCTTTTTTGCTCACAGTTTAAAAATGGTTTATTCATTCATTGTTGTAAATAAGTGTCCTGGACAACAGGTTTGAGAATATTGTTAGATATCTCCACTCCATGCACCTCCAGCAATGATTAGGGTTAAAGATGGGGTGACAGAATGCTTGAAATATCCTTGGGAACAAAGAGACAAGTTTCATAAACCCTCAAGATTGCGGGAATGTGAATATTGTTGCAACACATCCAAAATGTTCATGGGCCGGTGTCATAGTTTATTTGCTTGGGTTATAAAGCTGGAATTGTAAGACTGTTTAGGTGGGAAGTTTAAGTTCCATTACAATCCATAGGCAGAGATCCTTAAATAGGATTAGGAGTTAATTTGCAAGGTGGAAAATCCATTTTTACTCAGGAATCGGGCTACTTGAAAATGTAGCAGCATCTACACCCTTACCTACTTGCTCTTCTCATGAAGACAGCTCCTGGGATTTAAATCATGGCAATCTCTAGCATTTATAATGTATTTTAGACATTTCACATTATTGTGTTGTGCTCCTTAGACCAAACGTCTAACACAGGTCACTGCTATTATTTCCCTATAGCACTTGGTTATGAGATCACAGTGGCCTCCCTTAAAGCTCCCTAGTGAGTTTGCAGCTGCAGCAAGATTTGGACCAGCGGCTCCTTGATTCATAGCTGAGTCTCTTCTCTGCTACACTATACCAGCTACCAGTATGTTCATCCATCATTATATTTCTCCTACATTGCATTTGTCATGTATGAAATGTGAGTAGGGCTTTTGCACAAGTAGGCTGGCAAATAGGTCATTTGCATCTTCTCTGAGCTAGCATCACCTGTTACAGGGGATGCCTAGAAAGGGCATCACACTGCTGTCTTCACTAATGCAAATTCAGGATCACTTCTGAAAGCCTATGCAATTGCCTGCATAGAAGAATTGATGCTTTTGAATTATGGCGCTGTAGGAGACTCTTGAGAGCCCCATGGACTGGAAAAAGATAAAAATTATCCATCCTTAAAGAAATCAGTCCTGAGTGCTCACTGGAAGGGCAGATCCTGAAGTTGAGGCTCCAGTACTTTGGCCACCTCATGAGAAGAGAAGACTCCCTGGAAAAGACCCTGATGTTGGGAAAGATGGAGGGCACAAGGAGAAGGGGACGACAGAGGATGAGATGGTTGGACAGTGTTCTTGAAGCGACTAATATGAGTTTGGCCAAACTGCGGGAGGCAGTGAAAGATAGGGTGCCTGGCGTGCTCTGGTCCATGGGGTCACGAAGAGTCGGACACAACTGAACGACTGAACAACAACAACCACTTTAGCTAATGGGGCCTCCTGCTCACTGGTGGAGGAAGAGGAGTGGGGGGGGGAGCGCACCGCCCCCGGCAGTGTGATCCCAGTGGGGTGCCATGTGCCCCCCCCCCCGCCTGTGCTGGGCGCCACACCTTCGCAGGTGGCATGCCACGCTCCAGGATTCATGCCACACCCCCAGGACGTGTGCTAGCCCTGCACCCGCCTGCTCTCCCCCCCCCCCCGGGCTGGAGCATGAAGCTCCACCACTGCTCCTGCTGCTGCCGTGCCGTCAGCACGCAATTTCTGTTCTCATCATGAGGTAAAGTTCTTAACTCGAGGTACTACTTCCAGCTTAGTGGAGTCTGTAACCCGAAGTGTTTGTAACCCGAGGTGTTTGTAACCCGAGGTACCACTGTATACCTTCCCACAGCAGGGAAATGTTGACAACACACTGTTGACTCTGGCTTTTGACACAGATGGAAATTGAGGGTGGAGTATCTAAAAACAGAGGGCTTGGTGCTCGATCGGAATTTGAAATGAGGATCCTTCCCTGGCTTTCAAATCTTCTCTTAAAATCCAACCAATGTCTCAAAAATCAAGATCTAAAATTAGGAAGAAGCAACCTTGTAGGAACTCATTCTACTTTCCTTGATATTCTTTCCAACTGTGGCTGTGAAGGGATGTCCAGATTATAGATATTTCAGAATTTCCCCCACATCTGATTTAGTCTACAGAAAGACCCTGGTGTCGCCGCAGAGGGATTTAGAGGGCGGCTTATGCAAAAAATGGGCTAACAAAAAAACATGGTGTTACCACCCCCCAAAACAACAAAATGATGGATGACTAGAGATTGGGGTGGGGGGTCAATTCATATTTAATTCACCCACACTTTCTGAAACAATATGAGAACCAAAGTACAGTTATCCTTTGAAATTTGCATATACAGAGATAAAGCGTGCATAAAAATGCATATATTGCTGAAAAGAAAGTACAAAAATGCATTATATTAGGGAACACTGCTTTCTAAAAATGTATTTATTGGGGAGAGTCACACACAAATGTGAAAAGTGGAATAAACTTGCACTAAAATGCTAATGAATTAGCATTTGAATAAACTAAAATTACTCCAAGTGACATTAGCATTTGAATAAATGGAAAACTGAAGTGTAAATGTGGAAAACTGAATGTAAGGTTGGAAATATGAGGAACTAAGAGAAACAAAAATTGGCAAATTCGCACATCCCTAGGGCTAAGCATGTTTAGCAGCCACAGGATGTTGTGGGGTTGGGGAACAGGATGGGAAGCGGAGTAGACCATTCTAGAGGGGGGGTACAATATACACACCACTTTGCAACATATTTTTGCAGACCCCACTTTTTATTCCCATATTACACTTGTCTCAGACTTCCCCTCCATGTCTCTTCTCCATTGTTTTCCTGTCTGTCAAATTTCAGATTGTAAGTCCTACAGGGTAGGGACCTTCTGCTTTTTCATATATTACTTAGCCATTTCGAGCAATGTTGGTATATAAATAATAAGCGTAAGGAAAGAATAGCATTCTTCAAAATAACCTAGAAAGTGAAGAATACCTTGTGATTTTTTTTAAAAAAAAAATCAGATGGGAGGGGAATAATTGCAAAGGAATAAAATGTGTTATAATAATTGGAGGAGCATGAGCATATTGGCAAGGCAGCTATGGCAATGGCTTGCCTCTCCAAAAGAGTATGGGAGACTGTGATGCAAATGATCAATACCAAGCTCTTCAGGAAGCTTGCAGATGACCTTAGTGCCTGGCCAGAGGAGTAATGACCACTGGGAGGAGTGCAGAAAGAAGAAACACCATGGTACACCTGCATCAGCTCAACGAGACACCTCCTTCTGCCCCAACTGCAACATAGCATGTCTCTTCTATATCGGTCTCTACAGCCACAGCAGGCACTGTAATTTTCCAACTGTTTGACTTCACCCCCAAAGGTTCACTCCTTCAAGGTCTCCTGATACAGCTGGGTGCCAAAGAAATTATTAGGAGGTGGTTAGAAAGTATCACCATTTCATAGCATTTGATTAGCTATCTCCATAAAGGTCCTAGTCTGTCAACTCTTAGTCCTTCCTCCAATGGGCTCTTATACTATGTGTTCCACACAGTTGTTTGTAAAGAATTCCCTGGACACAATTGGGACACCCATTCCATGATAGCATGGAGTCCTCCTTATTTCAGACAACTATGCTCAATATGCAGTTGTTGGAGGAAGAAGACATTACGTCAGGATAGGTCTAAAAACGCATCCTTGCTCCAAGGTAAACACAACTATGTCCTACACGTTAGGAGAAAGAAGTGAATCTGTTGATTTTGGTTTCTCTCCTGTCCTCATTTTCCCCAATCTTAAGTTTGGTTTGCGCATTTCCACATACGTTTGTGTTTAAAAATAGATAAAAGTCAGCATAAATATTTGTATGCCTTCCTGTATGCATTTCTCCTGATATACACTCTCTGTGTGCATTTTTGTGTAATACACACATATTGGCAAGCAATTTCACATAATTAAATGCATTTTTGCATGTTGTTTTCATCACTATACAAATCTGTGTCCACATATGCTTCACTAACATAGGTATTTTTGTATGCATTCTGTGGCTAGAGAACTACATTGCAAAATTCAGAGAAGTTACAATTTCAAAAGAGAGCAGCGCTTCAGTTTACAAATTGGTTTGAGAAATGTGAACTTTTCTAAATTTCCATCAATACAAGCACCAGTGTGTTTCTCCTCATCCCTACGTATGAGTAATATATGAATAGGGCTACACACTTGCTTCTAAATGACAAGCCCTGCATTAAATTATCATCTGCTGTCTGTGTGTCTGCCAATACAGTTTTTGCTGGGAAGTTACGCAAACAAAGCTTAATCATTTTACATGCAGCGAGAAAAGCCCACAAAATTATCTAAACAGTGATCATAATGAAACACCCACTGAAAAGAGTCTCTTGATTATATGACATCTCAGTTGTCCTTTGTCAGCTTCAGAATGAACAATAATTACAGTTGTTCAGCATAAAGGGATGGGGTGGGAGAGAGAGGGGGGGCAGTGTAAACCATGGTCAAACTCAAGCTTCTCTCTACATAAAAGGATGCAAGGAACTGCACAGAAACATCTTGGGAAATCCGGTGTTTTTTGTTCAAAGTTAGTCAGGTAGTTGCAACAGGTAACAAGTAGCAAGGCAGAGAGTTGAATAACCTTTGGCTCCCCAAATGTTGTTGGCCTCAATTCACATCAGTCCCAGCTGACATAACCAGTGGTCAGGGAATATGGAATTTGTAGTCCAACAACATCTGGAAGGCCATATGTTACTCAGCCCTGGTATCAGGGCAATGTTAGGACACTGTATTAGATTTTCTAGCTCAGAGGTTTTCAACCTTTTTGAGTCCCTGGCTCCCTTGACCAACTACATTCTTTCTCCGGCACCCCTGTGAGGCTCAGCAGCCCAGTAATGTCACTCCTTGCCTGCAGAGCTGGCAGCCTCTCACTCTCTTGCGGAGTGTTGCTTCGGCCTCCTCTTCCCTCTCATTGAGAGTCCTTTGGGCAGCCGCTGCTGCTGCTTCTTGTCTCTGACCTGCCCCCTGACCAGCCCCAGAGCAACCATTTCCCTGTGGAGCTTGTAGCCAGGGCTGTCTTAAGCATATGTGGCGCTGGGGTGCAAAGATCCACCTGGCACACCCCCCCAAGTTGCCCAGTCCCAGGCACGTCTCACTGGCTCGGTCGCCCCCAAACTCGCAGTGCAGAAGAGGCCACTGCAGCGCTCTGACTGACAGACAGGCTCTTTCCCGGACTCAACTCTCGGGCCCCGGACTCTCAGCCTGGCATCCCTGAGAGACCGGCACCCGGGTGCCCCATGCTCCTAGCGCCTATGGGTAAGACGGCTTGTAGCCTAGGATGATGTAACAAACAGCTGTGCAAGACTTTGGGAGGCAGAGATGTGAGAGGGCATCAGATTGAAAAAAGAAGGGCTATTCATCAAAACATAATCTCATGATGGGGAATGGTTTGGATCCATTTACCTGTGCATTACTTATGGTCGGCCTGAAGCGAGATGAACGCTGCCACCCCATAGCTGCCTTTGACTGGACTTAACCGTCCAAGGGTCATTTACCTTTCACCTTTTCACCTACTTTTCTTCTTAAAATCAAATTATTCTCCTACAGGTCTAGTCACACCTGGCGACATGGCTGGGCAGGTGCCGATGGCTCAGCAGTGTCTCCTCACTATTTCCTCCTCCTCCCAAGCCGTGATACCACTTCTCCCATACTGCTGGTGCTGTCACCATCACCACCTCCTGTTATTTCCAGTTGTGTGCATGGAAGACTTGCCCATCCACGAAATATGAGCTCAAACACAGGGTCGTGATGGCAAAATAGGGGAGTTGGTGCCAGTTGCTGTCCATTGTAAGGGAAAGCATGGGTTTGTGTTCTGAGGGCCCATGGAAAACTGCAGCTGACCCAGACAACCATCATAATATTAATACACAATTATCTAAAGTCAGTGTGTAAATTTGATTTGATAGTAAAGAAGCTGTTTTACAGTGTAGCCTGTAAAAATACCGTGTGGAATTATGTACAGAATAATTTCAAGGGTTGACTCTTCCGCACTTCTTATTTTCTTTCTTTGTATATAATTTTTACAAAGTTTTCTGTTTTACAATTTAACATACTCATTTACATCCTTAAGATATCAATGACTTCCCTTCTTCTCTTTCCATGGTTCATTTTACATATCAGGCTTGCTGATCAGAAGGTCGGTGGTTCGAATCCCTGCGATGGGGTGAGCTCCCATTGCTTGGTCCCAGCTCCTGCCCACCTAGCAGTTTGAAAGCACGTCAAAGTGCAAGTAGATAAATAGGTACCACTCTGGCGGGAAGGTAAACAGCATTTCTGTGCGCTGCTCTGGTTCACCAGAAGTGGCTTAGTCATGCTGGCCACATGACCCGGAAGCTGTACACCGGCTCCCTCGGCCAGTAACGCAGATGAGCGCCGCAACCCCAGAGTCGGACACAACTGGACCTAATGGTCAGGGGTCCCTTTACCTTTACCATATACCATTCAGTATTCCATTATTGCACCCATCAAAACTTGTTTACACTATTGAATTTCTCTTAATGCTGCCAGCAGATTTCTTTGTGCCAGAAAAGTGGGGACCAGGCTTCCTAGTGTTTGTTGTCTGAACATGTAGCTTTGTGTTGAAATGCATTTGCTCTACATAATAATCCATTTTCACTCACACCAAAATGCTTATCTGATGACTTAATATCTACATTCATTTTTTAAAAGTTCATTATCCAAATTCATAGTGCAAAGCAGATAATGCATATTCTCACCCAAACTGCTGGTTTTTTTTCCCTGCTCCAATATTGCACATAGTATTTTGCATCAGGCCAGCATCAGAACATCCCTGGCATCATGACCGGGTGACACATTAGCCTGGCTGAATGAATGATGTGTGCTTTGGAACACAGCAACTTCAAATATTTAAAACCACCAGAGTCTCGACTCACACACCATCTTTTGGCTATCATGACTACCGTATTTTTCACTCCATAAGACACACTTATTCCCTCCTAAAAAGGAAGGGGAAATGTTGGTGTGTCTTATGGAGTGAAGGCTTTGCTCCCGCTGCCTCCCCCCACCCCGCCGCGTTTGGCGGGAGGTGGGGGTGGCAGCGGAGATGTTGCTGGATCCTCTCCGCACCTCTGTTTGCAAAAACAGGCTTTTTTTGGGAATGGAGGCTGTGGGGTGGATCCAGAAGTTCCTCTTCCGCGCCGCCCACTGATCCCAAAAGCAGGCTTTTGAGATCGGTGCCGGGCGCAGGGTGGTGGAGAAAGCAGCGGGGATGCTGCTGCTTTCTCTCCACCACCCGTGCTTTTCACTACCCAAAGGAGTCCACGCCAATCCCCAAAGCCTGCTCTTCATTCCTCCCTGCCTCCCCCAGCTCCCAAAAGCAGGCTTTTGCGAGTGGGAAGCGGCGGGGAGGAAGGAGCAGTATCTCCTCTGCTGCCCGCTGTGGCAGTTCGCTCAACCTGCACAGGCCCCCCAGATGTTTAACGGTCATACCTGCGCTCACCACTTTGTTAATTAACCGCTGCCACCAACCAGTCTGTCTGATATTTACTTCACTCAGTTCAGTCAAGGAGAGTGGGAAGTGACGGGGAGGAAGGAGCAGTATCTCCTCTGCTGCCTTACTGGTTATTCCTTTTAACTCCTTCTATGCCATTCCTAAGTTTGGGTGATCGCCACACCCGCTGCCGACACCGACCCCCGCTGAACGCGGTGAGAGGTGGGGGCATCAGCGGAGACGCTGTGTGCGGCGCTAGCAGCTCATCCCTGCTTGATTTAAAGGGAGCTGGGGACGAGGGGAGAACGCTCCAGTTTTTCCCCCTTTAAAAAAATAGGTGCGTCTTATGGTCCGAAAAATACACTATTTAGTGGCAACCTCCACTGACTTGATTGCAAGGACTATTGACTCATTTCCATAACCACGATGTAAAAATATGGTGGTGTTTTTTGTTTCTTTATTATTCCCTGTGTGTTGGCACTGGTTCTCATGATGCAAAATAGTTCTCAGCAGAGGACAATCCATTTGCTACCTCTCTGTCATGGGGCTCTAATTCCTCATGTCTGCATACCAAATTCTAGGTTATGGGTGGCTGGATAAATTACATAGGGGCATGCGTAGAGGAATGTCTTTAGAGGAAGGGTTGTAGCTCAGCCAAAGAGCAGACACTTTGCATACAAAAAGTGTCAGGTCCGATCCTTTGCTTCTTTAGTTAGGGCGTGGAAGACTCCTATCTGAAACCATGGAAAGCAGCTGCCAGCATACATACCTAGATTGATCACTGATCTGACTCAGTGTATTGCCATCTTCCTGGGTTCCATTTGACATGGACATTATCCAGGTCCCAGGGAGGGTGAAGGAGAAGAACATTTCCACTCACCTCATTTGTATTGTTCTTCTAGCTAGATAGGAATACTGGAAGGGATGTTTAATATGCCCCCTCAGTGATAAGCTCCATAAATCTCAACCCCAACATTCCTCTGAGGATTTGCCTGAGGAGCAACTTCCAAATGAAGATTCACTTTTAGGAGAAATCCAGTGACAATCTAGGAAAGTGAAGAACCACCGCCGCCTCCATAAAACTAACCTTAGCCTTAAAACTTATTCAGGCTTTAATAAATTCACTTCAAATTGTTCTGTTGGCGTCCATCTGTCTTGAAAGATAATGGAGTGTGCATCTGGGGGTGAAGTCAAACTGCTTCATTAGCAGCACTGAAGTGACCTCCCTGGGACACAAGCCTTGGCAGTGTGTATGGAGGTCCTGGGCTGCTCAGAAGACAAGACACCCTTCTCACCCTCGCTGATGTGGACTAAAGGAAAGCAGAGCAATATGTTTGGCACCAGGTGGGCTGCAGGAGTTGCCAGAGCGAGGCATACAAGGTGCCATTCAACCACCTTAGGGACTCCATTTCAGAATTGTGTAGGGTTTAACCCTTAGTAATTTGGCCTAAATTCTAGTTTTTTTAAAAGAGGGAGAATTGCCTCCATGGAACAACGGATCAGACCACCATATGTGTAAATAGTAGCAAAGCACACTGGTGAGATATTTGGTGCCAAATATAGCAGTCTTTATGGTATTGAGTTTGGGAAACAACTGCTCAAAAGCCTCAAATATCCTTGAAATCCATCAACGACACAGACAACCACGTCGTTTTCATATATTAAAATGCCTGAAATTATCCTGTATGGAAGACTACCGATATTTCTTGTCTTTTGAGTAGCAGACTCTCCCCCATATCACCTGTGTCACAACACCATACAAGTTTAGTTCGCAGTTCTTTCAGGAACATTTGCGGGATTTAAATAAGAAGAAATGCATCTGAGGAAGGAAAGACCACCCTAACATTTCCCTTTATGTGCAGGTGTGTTAGAAAGAGTGAGAGAGATTACCAAGCCCCTGTCCCCATTCATCACACACACCAATGGCTCAGAGCAATTTTGTTCTCCCTTTGTGTCCCAAGGGTCCCAGTATAGATTTTCACTTCTGCCAGCTGGCCTGAGCTTAGGAACACCATGTACCTGACACTCTGCCTTGATGAGCTGCTTTTTATTGTCTATGTACATACTCATTCTTATGCCAGAACTGTAGAGGTGGAGATTGTCCTCCTACACAATGACCCTCTCAATAAGAATAGACAGATACTTAGTCCCACAAATAGACGAGTTTTTGTTGTTGATGAACAGCGTTTCGCCATTAGTCCCCTCGTCAAGAGTATATTTGCAATAGGCAGTATTAAGTGCTAAGCCAAAACTCACTGTTGTTCAGACACATTTTCTGCTAAAGGATTTTTGAGGAATATATTTCTTCCCTTTCCCACTCCAATATTAGTATTTTACCAAATTGGTATTTTCCAAAAATAAAAATAAATAAAAAATAAATCACATGTTGATAACATTTAGCTACAGCCCTACTAATAAGTGAATTTCATTTAGTCATGCTCTCCCCCCCCCCTAGAGAGATGCTATCTTTTCTTTGGCTCTAATACATTTCTTAGAAATGCAGTGAAATACAACCAGCAAAAGCTATTTAATTTCAAAAGCTACAGTTCAGTAAACCATGCCAAATACTGAAATATACTTAAGTAGATCAAGGGATATTTTATGTGGTCTGCTGTTTAATCGGGTCATTCAATCTGTAACAGAGGTTTCATCGTGTTTGATGGGCTTTTTCTTCACTGAAGACACAAAGATGTTTAAACAAGGCCTCTGTCTTCCTTTGAGGTGGCAGTGTGGCCAAAATGAGTAAAATTGAGATGCTCACTGAAAAGTAATTATTTTGAAGATGATATAAAATCTAATACGCCACATGTTTTTATCTATTTCTTTGTTCCTAGGAAGGCATTTAGAACTCATAGCTGGGTTAATCTAGTTCAATCAAATGGTAAAATAAAAGTTGATGGAAACTTTTGTCCACAAAAATGCAAGACGTTATTAACTATGTTCTGAAATAGCCTCACCCCAATATTATGTATCCTCAGGGAACATCATGCTGTTAGACCTTAAATCTTACGTAGGTTGTAGACTCTCAGGGAGCCTGTGTAACTTCTGATTTTCAGAAGAAAGACTGCTACTTCTGATGCAATGTAAAAGTGGGTTGAAAATTGCTTTCCAATTTCACAGATCATGAGAACATAAGAAAAGCTTGCTGAATCACACCAACGGTCCATCAAATCCATCATCCTGCATTTCTAGCAGCCAACCAGATACCCATGGGAGGTTCATAAGCAGGACCTGAGTACAGAGCACTCTTCCTTCCTGCAGTTTCCAGCAACTGGTATTCAGAAGCATAATGCCTTCAACCATGAAGGCAGAACATATACACCATGGCTATTTGCTGCTAATATCCTCCACGAATATGTGTAATCCTCTTTTAAAGTCACTCAAGATATACACTGAGAAATTTGTCAACTGCAAAATTGGGGAGTGAATTTCTGCAGCTTTCCTGGGCTGTAGCACGTGTGGTCCCAAACTTGCAGAAGGCAAGGAAGCCGAGGCCTCACACACAAGATTACCACACAATGACGGGGTATGTGAAGCATGCAAAGTCAAAGACATGTGCTGAGCATATAGCTGAAGTTTTAAAAAGGGTAAAAAGGAATAAAGACTCCACAACCGATGCTGTTTTTCCAAGAAAAAGAGGTGCCAGAACTCACCGTGAACACCTCTCTTGTTATCTTATAATGGCAATGGCACCCAACTGAGAAGTGCCAAAACTGAGTTCCGTCAAGTTCCGGCTGAAAAGAAAAAAGCCCAGTCCACAACTATCTCATACACATCATAAGTGTCACACCCCTGCCCTACAAACCTCAAAGTTTTCCTGCCCTTCCACCCTCTTCAAATGCATCTTTGATTTGCCCCCACCCTAGTCACATGACCCCAAATGGTTCAAATGGCCCAGATGTTTGGCTCAACTCTAACAAAAAGTGACTGTTTCCCTAGGGCAGTGCTTCCCAAGTTTTGAGTAGCTAACTAAAAAAGTGGGGGGGATTTATTGCTCGGCTCTTAGAGTAACAGGCATTCATATTCCTTGCAGCTGAGCCATAAACTTAGCCAGCAGAAAGGTTGTCCAAATTCCTTCTGAATGGAGTTTGGAATGGTGGCAACTTAAGTTGTCCTAATTTACGTCAGCTTGCTATAGGTAGGATTACTTTTCTCAAGCCTCAGGGATGAGGCCATTTTTTTTGGTGCAATAATGATGCCTTTTGAGATTTCCCTCCTCTTATCAGCTTTAGCATTGAGGAATCCAGGTCTCTCCTCTCTCCTTCATTCAGGATTATATTATTGCTCATACGCTGGAAGAGGTAGCTGGTGTCAGTGACGCATAGGATCTCGTTGCTCTAAAGGGACATAGAGTGGTTGGTAAATCAGCATGTGCACATTTCAGTTCCTTTTGCAGCACAATACTGTGTCTTAGCTCGTAATCTGAGGACGCACATTTGAGGTCTCGATGCAGGCTGGTCTGTTATGAGTGGAAATAGAACTAGCTCTGAATTTTGTCCCAAAGTGAAATGTAGCGGTTTCTGACTTGAAAAAAACAACAGCAATTCATGTAATTTCAAGGTACACACACTGACAATGGCGCAACTAGCCGCTCAGGTGCCTGGTGCGGTGAGCACGTCCTGCAGCCGGGGGCGGGGTGAGCCGTCCATGGGGGCACAGCATGCAGCATGGAGCCTCTCCGCTGCCTCCCCCTCTGCTGTACGGCGGCTGAGGGAGAAGCGGTGGGCAGACGCAAGCACCATGCTGCCGTTTCAGGCAGCATGGAGCCTGTAGGCGCCCAAGCCACCACGTCACTCCCAGCATGGTAAGTGCCACCCCTGCGGAGTGGCACTCAGTGCCAGCCGTGTTTTGATAGGTTTGTTGACTGAACCAAAAAGTTTCATGAACCCAATTTAAAAAAAACCTCATATTCTTGTCATTTTGTCACCCCCCTCAGTGATGACACCCAGGGCGACCCGCACCCCCTTCCTCCACCATTGCACACTAAGAGAGTAGATCTTTGACCCTCCTTGTGTCTATCAGAAGCAGAATGAATTCCCACAATTTCTAGGCATGAGTCCGAGAGGCTTTTCTTTTGACCTACCGCTTTCCCCAAGAAAACTCATGGTTTACCGCTGAATCAGAACAAATGTCAATCCACAGAAAAGCTGATAGATGGTTATTCCGATTCAGCGGTAAACCATGGGTTTTTCCAGGGAATGCAGCAGGACAAAAGAAAAACGTACCGGACCCATGTCTTAAAAATCCAACAGAAAACAGGAGAGTGGATGAGTCTTCAGTAGCCATGCATATAACCAAAAACTACGACAGAAGAAACCGATGATCTAGCCCAGGCAAAAAATGGTGTGTGTACTAGCTCCATGACTACAATCATACATTAAATGCATATATCCTCTAACATGTAATAAGGTCTTCGTTATTACCCGGAAACCATTTCTACTGATTGGAATCAGTAGAGTTGCAGAGTTGAAAGGGACCCCGAGGGTTGAACCCCCTGTAATGCAGGAATCTTTTGCCCAACATGGGGCTTGAATCTGTCACTCTGAGCTTAAGAGTCTCATGTTCTACCAGCTGAGCCGTGTTACAGCAATACCGTATTCCCAAAATGTAACAAAATGTACCAACAAAATTAAAGACTTTGGCTTTTGCAGGGTCTACCTCAACAGACATTGAGTTCAGCATTGAGTTATTTACCACTTAAATGTTCAAATTTTGTTGGGGTGAGCTGAGGGAAAGTACCAAGCAGCTACCTTGTCCATTGACCACTGCCCTGGATGGTCAGAGTTCAGCTTTTCTAGGCAGTTTACACAACCCACACCACCCACAAAGTATATACTGTTCTGTGTATCCTCTGCTGTTTAATGTTATGAATTGTTAATTTTTATCTTGTCCCGTGCATTAGATAAACTTAAATATCTGATTCTCAAGTGTAGCTAAACAAAGAGGTTTGGTAGACATCCAAATGGAAATCAGGCTTTCAACTGAGATAATCTGAAGCATGCAATATTAAAGGAACATGTTTAAAGATCAGACTTCTGTATCAAAAAGTGTTTTATTTTAAACACTTCTGTAACTTGCCTTCCAGACAGCAAGAACCACTTTCAGCTACAAAGAAGCTGCAAGAAACTAAGTTGGCTAAGTTTGGCAGGCCTTCATTATAAAGCTTCTGGAGGCTGTTTCAGGCAATACAATCATATATTTATTTTTTACCCTTTGAACTGTCATGGCTTCCCCCAAAGAGTTTTGAGAACTGCAATTCATGGCATTGCTAAGAATTCTCTGCTTGAAATTCTTGCTTCCTCTACACAGAACTACAAATCCCAGCATTTCCCGGGAAGAGGGATTGACTTTGGAACCAGTTTACATCTGTAATATGGACATGCCCTTAGTCGATAATACTTTGGCCTGAATGATCAGCTGTGAATTGTCTTAGAGCAGAATTTGCGGAAAGTAAGCAGAATGGACATATGCTTCTTCTTTTCGTTCCCTTTCCCTCTTATTCAAAAAGGACTGTTCTGTCCCCAGCCATATGGCATGCGCTGGTCCCAGAAATTAAAAATGGAGTCTTTGCACAGAAGCATAATGTAGCCCCGGGGAGGACAGATGTTGGTAAGTTAATGTTCCAGGCATTTGGACCAATCTATGAAACAGACACATTTAAACGTTCTACCCATAATTCCCAAGAGAAAGAGGGCTTTGATGCCAATCACAGATGGGAAGTAGCATTGTGGTCAGAGAAGTGTGCAGGATGGGAAACTCGAGACATTGAACTTCCTGCATGACTAAAGCATTCTGGACTGGGGGTAAATGCAATTGCACATTAGGCCAGCAATAATAAATGCTGGACTATAGCTTCCATCGTTCCTGACCATTGGCTATGCTAGTTGGGGATGATGGAAGTTGGAGTCCAACAACCTCCAGAGAGAGCCAGGTTGACTACCTCTGCTTAAGGTCATATTTTAAAGCTCAACAAGATTTAATAATATTTTAAAACTCAAGTAAGCTATGTAATAACAACAAACAACAACAACAACAACAACAACAATTATTATTATTATTATTATTATTATTATTATTATTATTATTATTATACCCAGCCCATCTGGCTGGGTTTCCCCAGCCACTCTGGGCAGCTCCCAACAGAATATTAAAACACGATAAAACATCAAACATTAAAAACTTCCCTAAACAGGGCTGCCTTCAGATGTCTTCTAAAAGTCAGATAGTTGTTTATTTCCTTGACATCTGATGGGAGGGCATTCCACAGGCAGGCGCCACTACCAAGAAAGGCCCTCTGCCTGGTTCCCTGTAACCTCACTTCTCGCAGTGAGGGAACCGCCAGAAGGCCCTCAGAGCTGGACCTCAGTGTCCGGGCTGAACGATGGGGGTGGAGACGCTCCTTCAGGTATACTGGGCAAAGGCCGTTTAGGGTTTTAAAGGTCAGCACCAGCACTTTGAATTGTTCTCAGAAATGTACTGGGAGCCAATGTAGGTCTTTCAGGACCAGTTAACTTCCCTGGTTTCCTGCACAAAGCTCTTAGTTTAAATATGCTTATATTTGCATCCTGGAGAAGAAAATTGCTGAAAAGGTGACCTAAGAGGCTCAGGCTGCTTGCTTAGAGCTGTTCTTCAAGCGATCTTTCTGAAATTACTTTCCTCCAAGGGTGCTCCTGCAGCATCACTCTTTGGCAAAATATGCTAATTTGGGGGGCAGCTCCACTGGACTGGCAGCAGACTGTCCTCCAGTCAAGTAGAGTCGGGGATTGTAGAAGTTCCTCTGGCATCAGAGAAATTCCTCTCACCCCCATCTTTTATTTCCCTGAACACAGAAAGTTGGTTTCAGGCATATACATGCATCCTAACCAAGTATGTGGATATACAGTACTTAAAGAACATTCACTTCTAAATGTTTGTTTCTCTGAAATATGTTCTTCTTTTCTTTAACAGAAAAAGTATGAGACTTGCCACCTTTATGCATGCAACACTATCATGGGTTCGAGCTACATATTATTTAATTGATAAAGCAAATAAATGACGTGTCAGTTATTGAAGGCTTCCCCAAATGGGGGAGAAGAGAGAGAGAACAGCAAGCCAAGGGCAAAGGGGAAGGTGTAAATGCTGGGAGAGATAGCCAGAGACTGAGGAAGAGGGGCAGTGTCTGAGATATTTTTTGCCTATTCTTTCTTAAGTTTGTTCCGTCGCTCATCAGAAGTGGAGAAGGCAGCTTTTTCGGACTACTTAAAGAAATACGATAAAATGATTAAATGATGAGCAGGATTTGAGCCATGAGCAACAGAAGTAATTAGATTATAATACTGTGGTTATGATTTAATAGATAGAAGATAGGGTGCAGCAGAAGGGGAGAAACAACAACACAGAAAATGGGGTGGGAAGTCAACATAAATAAGGAAAAAAACATAGTTGTATTTTGATTGTATATGCTAAAAATGTTGAAACTTAATAAAATATAATTGAAAAAAGAGGAAGTGGAGAAAGCAGAATCCTTCAAAGTAGGGTGAATCCAAAAGCCTGGGTCACAGCAGATCTTTTAGTGGAAGGATTGTGGAGGCAGAAATGTAGTGTGTACCAGGTCAGGAGCTTCAAACAAAAAGAGCCTATCGGTATGGAGTATCATCATCTCTTTTTCCTGCCCATGACAGCTGTTTTGTGTTGGCACCCATGACACTTTTATCAAGATACATGTAAAAGTACCTCCAAGTTTAACAACAACGACAAAGTGCTGGAGAGAGTGATTAGCAATACAGTGGTGCCTCGCAAGACGAAATTAATTTGTTCCGCAAGTGCTGTCATATAGCGGAAATTTCGTCTTGCGAAGCACGGTCGGAGGAAGCGCAGCTTTACGAAAAAACAAACAAACCGCAAAACGTTTTTGTTTCGCGAGTCGCAGCCATAGGGAGATTCATCTTGCGAGTTACCCTTTTGTTAGCGAATGCCTTTCGTCTAGTGAGTTTTTCGTCTAGCGAGGTACCTGCCAGCAAGACCACTCTTCAAAACGTGCACTGGAATCTGAGATCTCAGTGTTTTGAAGGACAAAACACAGACTGTAGGCTGGGGAACTTCTAAATGAGCAAAAGGGAGAGTACTTCATCTGTGTCTTTGACAGATGTGCAGTACTTGTCGGGCATAAATCTAAATGTAAAAAAATGTAGTATAAACCCCGACAACTGGGAAACACTGGCCTACAAGCATTCCAATTGGAGAACATCCTTTACCAAAGGTGTCATGGCCTTTGAAGACGCTTGAACTCAGGATGAAAGGGAGAAACGTGATAAGAGGAAGGCACACTTGGCAAACCATCACCATGATCAACTCCCACCCAGAAACCTACATCCCCACTGTGGAAGGACGTGTGGATCCAGAATTGGCCTCCACAGTCAATTACGGACTCACTGTTAAGACCGTGTTTATGGAAGACAATCTTACTTGGCTACAAGTGATCACCAAAGAAGAAGGAGAGTTGTTGGGCATTACACAAGAGCATGGGGCTTTTGGTATTGTGAATTAATGAGTGGCAGTGTTTTGTCCTGATTGCATTGAGATGCAGAACAAATTGCGTTTTGCCCAGAACACTTATGGTTAGGAATATTCCATATAAACAGAAGATGACAAATTACCCCCCATCACACCTTGTGCTTGACTGCCAATCTTTGTCAGCTTGGCAGTTGCAGGGCTACGGTTATGCTTTCCCTAATTCTGTCGGATTGTGCATGTCCATCACGATCAGTGGAATCTATGAGTTTTCTCTGCCCTTGAGCCGCTTTCAAAATATAGACATTTCTCTGTGGGCTGGTGGCACTGCCTTCATGTAATTTGTGCTTGTATTTGCTAACATCTGCTCTTTTTCTCCCCCACTCTTTTCTTTTTATAGATGATACGATTTATACTGATGAATGCATATTTGTACTGTGGCCATTAATTACTTTGCTTTTATTTACACTTATGAATAAATTGAAATAAAGTTCTTATTCTGTCTCATTAACTAGCAACGCACACATTACCACTTGTCCCAGCAAACTCATTAAGTGGGTGCTCCAGGCTGGTTGGCGCTGTTGATTTAGGCTCTAATAAGAAGATAGGCTAGGCTGTGTTGTGTCGGAAGTGAGGCTAGTTAGTGCTGTCTATTCTTAAACTGCAGAAAGCAGAGAGAAGAACCATGCAGTATATCCTTCCAGTGGTGTAGCATGGGGGTACCACAGGAGTGGTTGCCCCAGGTGCAAAATTGTTAGGGGTGCAAAATATCAACACACAGTGCTGCCTCAATACAGCCACACACTTCCATCACTGGGCTCTGTTGAAAACAACTTCCCCATGCAAATCAGGAAGTGACCTCTCCAGACAATGGAACAAGTCTTCTTACCTTATCTCTGCAGCTGTGATCTCCTAGGTGGCATGGATGCAGTTTGTCAATTGAATGCACATGTGTACCCTGTCCATTTCTCTCCCTCCCTCTCACCCACTTTCCATATGGCCCCAGGTGCTGACAACCTATGCTATACCACTGTATGCTACTATAACTTAAGGTTTGCATTTGACTGGTAAGACAAACTGTGGGCTGATTTGCTGGTCAAATATTGCAAAATCATAGTCAAGGTAGTAGAACCGTAATTAGCCAGAAATATCATAAAGAAGAGAGAGAGTATGTGCCGTCACAAAGCAAAAAGCAAGTTTTCAAGCTGAACTTTCCAGGCAGGTGAGCTGGATGCTATTTCTGCTTCTCCGTATAAGCATTAGACATAGTTCTTCAGAAAGTGCTTCCATCCAGGGTTAGAGGCAGACTAAGAGGTGTTGTGGCAGTCTACTGACAGACTGACAGTTGTGGAAGGAAGAGAAGAAAAGGTTATTGACCTCCGCTTTACAATACCATCCCATTTGGCTTCCGTTGACTATGTAGTGTTTGCAATTAACCCGAATCTCTATTTTATGTAAATTTAACCCCCAGCTTTGTCATGTGTTTTTATTTACTTCTGCTCTCTGCCCTCTACTTCCAACCCATGTGATTTCATTGCATGTTGTCTTTTCAGATTATTGTAAGTCACCTTGGAGTCGTTGTGGGGTAGAGTTGCGTGACGGAATGAATAAAATGTATTCCAATAAGTGATGGAGGCAGAGCCTAATAGCTGCAATTATTTTGTTGTTTTTTCTTGATTTAAGTGGAGGGAAAGCTGTATTATATATTCCTTGCCATGTTGTTTGGGGATGAACATTTTTTTTGATATTATGTATTTTTTTTTTACTGTTTTCTGCTATTTTATGGCATTTTTGTATTTATAATCTTTGTAAGTCACACTGAGGCTCTTTTTATGAAATATGTAAATAAAATTAATAAATGCTGCTACTGCTACTAATACTGATGATGCTCCTTTATCCCTGTTGCCCTTGTTGCGACTGAAACCTACTTTTCACACAGTATCCTAATAGCCTGTTGTTACTTTGGGGAGTTCTCTCAATGGGACATTAGGGCAACCTACAACTTTCTTCCAAGAACAATTTTCCAAGAAGCTTTAAAGAGCACCATGCCGGATCAAATGGAAGGCCCTGCTAATCTCACAGCTAATCCAATGAATTCTGGTGCATATGTGTTCTATAACACTGCCACTATGGCAACTGCTTCCAACATTTAGGGAGCAAGGGGGAGGAAAACTGAAGACACTATTTACTTGGTGCAAAACTAATTGGCAGCCACTTCCTGTATGCCAAATAATTTTATTAGTTTTCTTGTAAATAGAAAAACAACATATAACTACAGTAACCTGTCCAGTGGTACTACATTCTTAGTAAGTTTCATATGCAGTATACAGCACACAAGCAATACATTTATTTATGCATCATCAAGTATCCTCCCCACAGAGATTCTTGTGTTGTGGGTGGAACAAAAGTATCTTCTGTCTCATTTATAAAGGAAAAGAATGGAAGCCAAGTCTTGCCAAAAGTGTCTATCCTTGAAGTGCCTTTAATTACGCTTCTGTGGTGAGAAAGACATTCCAATAGAGCCACATTCCAAATATTATTTACCCAGATTTCAATGGGGATTTCTATAGTTGTTTCCAGTATTGGGCTACTGTTGATTGGGCTGCTGAGGATAGGAAAAATAATAATAATGCAAAGTCTCTGCATTTAAGGTTATTGTTTAAATTTGAGTCTAATGATAACAAGGCAAGAGTCGAAATGGGAGGAAGGGTTTGCTGTGTAATTTTGGAAATCAAATGAAGCACCTTTTTTTCCAAAAGGAGAACACCGTTGTGCAACTCCACCATGCCTGAAAATATGAAAAAAATAAATACAGTCATACCTTGGTTGTTGAATGCCTTGGTACTCTGATGTTTTGGCTCCCAAATGCTGCAAACCTGGAAGCGAGTGTTCCGGTTTGCAAATGTTTTTTGGAAGCCAAACATCCAACGCGGCTTCCACGGCTTCCAATTGAGTGCAGGATGCTTCTGCAGCCAATCGGAAGCCACGCCTTGGTTTTTGAACCATTCCAGGAGTTGAACTGATTCCCAGAATGGATTAAGTTTGACAACCAAGTTACCACTGTATCCTCAAAACTTTTGGAAGGGAAGGAACATGGTGATTAGCATCACTCTGCTGCAGCATCAGGTTGTTGGAAAGGAAAAAGTTGTAAACACCCAGCTGTTAACCAGCAACCATCAGGCAAAGATCAGAAGTGGGTGTTATGTCTGATCCCTCCATTCCTGGAATGCTATCTCCTAAACATAAATAGCTGATAAAAAGGTAAAGGGACCCCTGACCATTAGGTCCAGTCGTGTCTGACTCTGGGGTTGTGGCGCTCATCTCGCGTTACTGTCCAAGGGAGCCGGCGTACAGCTTCCAGGTCATATGGCCAGCATGACAAAACCACTTCTGGCGAACCAGAGCAGTGCACGAAAACACCGTTTACCTTCCCACCAGAGAGGTACCTATTTATCTACTTGCATTTTTGATGTGCTTTTGAACTGCTAGGTGGGCAGGAGTTGGGACGGAGCAATGGGAGCTCACCCCGTTGTGGGGTTTCGAACCGCCGACCTGATCGACAAGCCCTAGGCTCTGTGGTTTAACCCACAGTGCCACTCACGTCTCTTAAATAGCTGATACCAGTGCTTTTTTCTGAGGGGATACAGGGTACACATACCCCTAAACATTTTGTGAATCTAAGTTTGTCCTCATTGAGGGGCAGTATTTAATTATGAGTAGGACAATGAGAGTATCCCTAAACATTTTTTTAGAAAAAAAGCACTGGTTGCAGTGTTCCCTCTTTGACCCCTCACAAATGGGACAGCAAAATGAGGTGTTGGCACTGGTAACATCACCTGCATTTCTATTCAGAGTTACAGCGCATCTAACTGGCATCTGTTTCCAGATATACCAGTATAAGCAGTACCTACACTCTGCTGTCAAAATCTTGTCACACTTCTGTAAAGAATGAAAAGCTGCTTCTTTATTAGACTGAACCTGTTTCTCAAAGATGCAGGGTATTTTATTTGTTAAGAATCAGGTCCTCTCACATTATACAGAATATCCAAAATCAAGATAAGTATTTACCTTGTATTCTTTCTCTCTATAGATCTCTGAATATGGAGCTGCCCATGTTTCAAGCTGGTATTATGAGTGTAATTCCCTGTTCCAAGCAGGAATAAAAGAGACACAATGCAGCATTCACATCTTTCAAAAGTTGCATCAGACACACCGTTGCTTGCTGTTATCTGTTATTAAAATCTTGGCAGTTTATATATCTTTTTTCCCCCTGTTGAAAAATAAAGCTTCTGTCCTTTCTTTTGACATACAAAGCCTTCATCTTGGTCCACAATATCCCCTCCTCCTCAAACTCCCTGTGCAAGTTCTTAATGCTTTGAAGCCATGCCAAACTTGTCCTCTTTCAACCCTCTTTCACTGACAGTGCTTTGATGCAAGTCTGGCATTTACAAAGCTTTTGCCATGCTGAAAAGCCATTAGGATGAAATAAAATTAAGAGCTCTGGTGCTCAGAGCTTTCTCTGTAAAAAAAACCCTTGGTGACCAGAGGTATGAGTGGCTTCAGCGAGGCTGCCACAGGATAAATGGTTCAGGGTTGGTGAACCTGATGCTAGTTGGAGTTTTAGGGTGATTCTACAGTTCTTAAAGGAACGCGGGTGGTGCTGTGGGTTAAACCACAGAGCCTAGGGCTTGCCGATGGAAGGTTGGCAGTTCGAACCACTGCGATGGGGTGAGCTCCCGTTGTTCGGTCCCAGCTCCTGCCATCCTAGCAGTTTGAAAGCACATCAGAGTGCAAGTAAATAAATACGTACCACTCCGGTGGGAAGGTAAACAGCGTTTCCTTGCGCTGCTCTGGTTTCACCAGAAGTGGCTTAGCCATGCTGGCCACATGACCCGGAAAAACTGTCTGCGGACAAACGTCGGCTCCCTCGGCCAGTAAAGTGAGATGAGCACTGCAATCCCAGAGTCATTTGCGACTGGACTTAACTCTCAGGGGTCCCTTTACCTTTGCCTTTACAGTTCTTAAATCAATTGGATTTCCCTGGGGTTTCTTCTCCACCTTCTAGAGTACTGGTAGGTTCCACCATTTCTGAAGGACTGTTCACTTGCAATGTTTATGCACCACCCTTTCTTGGGAAGTGCATATTTGACTCCCAATAGTGTCTCATCTAGATATGACCACATCTGCATTAATTTTAAACATCCTATAACACAAGGTGGTCCCAAGCTACACTTCCGGCCCTTGTGTAATACTACACAAGGCTGCACTTTAATGTTGTATTTTAATTTTGTTTTTAAGTTGTTTTTTAATCAATCGTTTTTATACCTGGTGTTATAAACCTATGTCCCCACTGTGGAAGGACATGTGGATCCAGAATTGGCCTCCAGTCACTTATGGACCCACTGTTAAAACTGTGTTTATGGAAGACAATCTTACTTGGCTACGAGTGATAGAAGAAGAAAAGAAGAAGAAGAAGAAGAAGAAGAAGAAGAAGAAGAAGAAGAAGAAGAAGTGAACCACACCCTACAGTGATTTGAGGGTTAGTTGGTGACATCTGACAAGGTAAGAGGTTACTGATGAACCTCTCATTCTTGCAGTATGTGGTCATGCATACACAGAAGGCAGAGTGCATCTCATGAATGGAGCTCAGAGTTCCAGAGAGAAACAGAGATTTTTGAAAGGTGCCAGGGTGTGCAGGTATTTTACTTATTATGCATTGCAGGGGGTTGGACTAGATGACTCATGTGTCCCTTCCAACTGTACAATTCTATGATTCCAAGTGCGTGTTCTAAGCATTCTCAGACAGCATACATTGTTACCGCCTGCATGCACAAACAGATATTTGTACTTACAACAACTTTGTGAGGTAGTTTAGGTAGAGAGTCATAGGTCTACCTGTATGCTACTGAATTATCTGCAATATGCCTGGGTTTGACAGCAGGTGCATGTCTACTAACATGAGTTTGGCAAACCTCCGGGAGGCAGTGAAGGATAGGTGTGCCTAGCGTGCTCTGGTCCATGGGGTCACGAAGAGTCGGACACGACTGAACGACTGAACAACAACAGCATAGCAGTTGTCAGAGGACAGATGGTGAAAGGATGCCTTGAAGATAAAAAGTTTCAAAACCACTGGACTGCAGAATCAACACCGGAAATGTAAGTGGGGACGTTTACAAGTGACTTTTCCTAAGAAACATTAAAGCAGAAGGAAGCTAATTGACTCTTTCAATTGGGCGGTACAGAAAATAATGAGAATTTCTCCAAGGCTAATAGAAAACGGAAACAAAAAGAATGACAACCTACTTCCCTAATGTGGCTGCAATCATTAGAAGTACTGGCAGGTGGAAGCACACCAAGTAAGAGTGTTTACAAGAGAAAAATTAATTCTGAGATGTTGCCAAAGAGAAATCGATTGCCAGATTCCCCACCCCTTCTATGCAAACAGCATGATCAACATGATTAGCAGGTAGAAAGTTGTGGCAAAGAGTTTTTGTGTGTGTGTGTGTGGAATCTGTCTTGACTGATATCCCATACAGAGGATAGGTATTTCCAAATTTAAGCAGCTGCTGTATGTGTATATGCTAGGAAACTACTGGAGTTGTAATCTGTTTCGCAGGTCTCCCAGTCTAGGCTATTGCAAAAAAAGAAAAAAAAATACGCAAGGATATGTTTATGTTCATTTATTCTTCATTATAGAATCCACGTGACCCAAGTACCCAAGGCTAGCAAATTAAACTTAATTAGTAACTTCAGTCTTCTAGCACCAAAGAAGGAGGGAGGCATTCTCTGTGTCACCCCACACGTGAATCTGCCCCGATGGGCTTGATCTTCTCCTTAGGGGCCCGTCTGTCTATTTGAGATGAAGGAGGTGACAAAAGAAGAAAAGGATGTTTCAGTGGTAACACCCACCTTTGGAATGCCCTTCCCAGAAATGCTTGTCGGGCAAACCAGCACAAAGTAAATACCTTTTAAAAAATTGCTGAAGCTTTTCCGAGTTTGTCTCAACCACAGGTCTTGAGTCCGGTTTTATCCTTTGTTTTTTTATTATGCTCTGGTTATCTCCCGCTTGGACTACTGCAATGCGCTCTATGTGGGGCTACCTTTGAAGGTGACCCGGAAACTGCAATTAATCCAGAATGCGGCAGCTAGACTGGTGACTGGGAGTGGCCGCCGGGACCACATAACACCGGTCCTGAGAGATCTGCATTGGCTCCCAGTACGTTTCCGAGCACAATTCAAAGTGTTGGTGCTGACCTTTAAAGCCCTAAACGGCCTCGGTCCTGTATACCTGAAGGAGCGTCTCCACCCCCATCATTCAGCCCGGACACTGAGATCCAGCGCCGAGGGCCTTCTGGCGGTTCCCTCACTGCGAGAAGCAAGGAGCTACAGGGAACCAGGCAGAGGGCCTTCTCGGTAGTGGCGCCCGCCCTGTGGAACGCCCTCCCATCACAGGTCAAGGAAATAAACAACTACCTGACATTCAGAAAATACCTGAAGGCAGCCCTTTTTAGGGAAGTTTTTAATGTGTGATATTTTTGTATTTGATTTCTGTTGGAAGCCGCCCAGAGTGGCTGGGGAAATCCAGCCAGATGGGCGGGGTACAAATAATAATAATAATAATATATAATAATTATTATTATTATTATTATTATTATTATTCTGCTCTTTTAGTTATTTTGCATAATGCAGATGCTGCCATTTTTAACCTTTTGAGCTGTGAGCTCACAATGTATGAAACTAAGTAAATACCCAGTTGTGTGACCAGCTAGAGCAGGGAAGGGAAACTCTAGCCCACAGTCACCCTTGACCTTTGGTCTTGCTGGCTGGGGATGGTGGGAATAGTAATCCAATTTCATCCAAAGAACCACATATTCCTTATCCCTGGGATAAAGGATGGCCATAGTTATTAGTTGGTTGTTCAGAGCATTCTAAGGTCATGATTCAGCAGAGGTAATTCAAGTTTAAGAGGAAGACAGATGCAATTCAATGGAAGTTGAGTGAATGTGAACTGAATATTGACTCCCGTCCAACAAAAGAATAGGACCCCCTTCTCTTGCAACCCATGCTGTATCTCCAAGATTCCTCTTCTGAAGCACAGCAATGGCACTGATTGCAAAATTTTGCTTTCCAAAATGTTTCTATAGAGAAGGGCTTGGTTCATAAACTGACTCTTTTCTTTCCATTGTAATATTTAATACTGACTGTGTTTGCTGTAAAGAAGAAACTCCAGGAGCCAAATAGAGTCTCTGCAGAAGATGATGCTTCTATTTATGTGGCATAGATTGTTTGGCACAAATTGCTAGAAACTGAAATGAATTTAGGCTCATCTGAGAGGAGAGGGATATTCTTCCAGATTTGTCTGACTTTTGAAGCTGCTCCAGGGCTCATTGCCGAGACTTCTACAATATTCAATATCAACTAAAGCAATTTCTTCCATATTTCATCTAGACATGAGGGGATAACAATTTAAAAAATAACAAATAAGCCAAATTCTCTTTATTGAATGTCCCTCTCCCCTTTGTTGTGCAAGTGCTATTGATGTACAGTATCCAAAGAGCCAACTAACCAGAGTCAGGGGAACAGGTACTCCTCAATTAAAATGCTATAAAGCTCTGAGATGCAAAAATTAAATGAAGTCAGCTATGCTAATGTTTTTATTGATAATAACTTACTTCCCTGAGTAATTATTTACTTAAAGTAAAAGGAAAAGTGGAGGTGGATCAAATTCCTTTTTTCATATGTGGTGGACTTGTAGAAAGGTGAAAGGCTACTGGGAAATGATATACGATGAATTAAAAAGGATGTTTAAAATGGCTATTCCCAAGAGGCCTGAAGCATTTATTCCAGGGATTATAGGGGCAGAGGTTCCAAAAGAGACGGTTAAGTCATTTATTTATGCTACTACCACAGCCAGAATCCTGTATGTGCAGATGCGGAAAGAAGAAGTTCCAACAAAAGAAGAATGGATTTTAAAGTTAATGAACTGTGCAGCAAAAAATAAGAAATCAAAAAGATGAGAACTTTGTTGAAGAGTGCAGGTTCTTTTCGGACTATTGGAGGAAAATATATATATAGCCAAATAAAACTGTGAGCAGGATTTGAATAATAGGCAAGGGAAGGAGAGAAAAGAAATGATTGTAATATAAGTTATAATCCAATGAAAACAAATGGCAATTACGGCAGCAGAGGAAGGAACACAACATAATTCATGGACATAAGAATGGGAAGTCAAAATGTATTATATTGAAAGTAAATTGAATAATGTCAAATTTTGTGTAAAAAACTAATAAAAATTTTTAAAAAAAAAAACTCTCCTTCCTTCTCAACAGCAAAGGATTTTGAGGTTTCAAATGAGAAAATGAGTGGCTCCATCCTCACAATCACCTCTCTCTTTTGCCCCTGTTCATTGCTCATAGTTGAAAGGAAAAAAAAGAGACAGGGAGAAATGTGCCCTTCTGGAAGAAGGAATGAGAGACCCATATTTTCTTCTGTTTGCAGACATAGGCAAAACAAGAAGCACATGGATGCTACTCCCTTATGTTTTATCTTCATAAATTGCAGCTATTGACAGGCTGTGAGGGTAGGAAGTTCTGGATCAGAGTTTCTTCTTCTTCTTCTTCTTCTTCTTCTTCTTCTTCTTCTTCTTCTTCTTCTTGATACTCAAGAGGCTGTGAGGGTAGGAAGTTCTGGATCAGAGTTTCTTCTTCTTCTTCTTCTTCTTCTTCATACTCAAGAGCAGTAAAGTAGCACAAGGTGACTTTCCATTCAGCTCTGCCTGCCTCAATACTGATTCCGTATGATGTAACAGAAGACAATCCATTGACATTTTCTCCAACTTCCAAGGCTCCGTAACTCGCAGTTCCCTAGTGGATAATAAACACACAGACACAAGTATTTCGGTTTATGGGTTCAAGTAGGCCACAACTTTATTGGTTAGAGATATGAGCAGTTTGGCTTAGGCATTGGGGTGAAGCCAGGCTATATCTCGACTCCCACCTGTCTGCAGGGACCATCTAAGGGTAAACCACTAGTAGGGGGAGCCCTATGACTTGCATCAAAAAATGCACTCTGAGGGGTCCCCACTAGGGTCATGGCATGGCCCTAACTCACGTGCGGGCATTGGACAGAATCCACACCCTTGGATCCCTTTAACAGGAAACCCTTAATGAGGAGGGGCAGGCAGAGGCCACCCCTCCTTCCAAACAAAGGCTTACCCAATGCCTAACCTCACAGAGTTGTGACGATTGCTACAAGGTAGGCGAAAACCAAATGGCTGGTGCCAATTTGTCAAGTGGAAAAAATTCCTACCCGGCCCCAACAATATGGCGGCCGACATTTGTCCATAGCTAGGTTGTGTCATAGCACAGCATAAAAAGAGTGTGGGTGGGTAGGGAGATCAGGTGAAGGGCACAAGAAGAGGGCTTCTTGGCCACGCAGTGGTTTAAATTTCCAGTGGCCACACCTCCTGCCAGCGCTGATTAGTTGGCAGGGCCACCCCTGGGCAACATGGCCTGGACAGCAACAAGGGGGGCATCAATCTCCAGCCCCCCCCCGATCACTACAGGGGACCCAATATCTGGCCACAACGCCCCCCACCAGAAAAGGTGAGACAACTTTTCCAAACTACAAATGCAAACTGAGCTATAAAACCAGGGCCTTTTGTCAGGCAGAGTTAACTGGAGCTCAGCTCCAGCACCTCTCAGGTGGGCATCACTGTCATTCTAAGAGAACAAGGGAGAAGTTTGTGGTGAGCTCTGGAGCCTCTTTTCCTAGAAAAATAGCACTGTATGAAACCAAAGGCAACTGGGGATCTGACAAACTGCTGAGAATAAATCAAAATCTGAAAGGGGATGGGGAATAATTTCGATTCAGCCAATTATATTATGGAAACCAAAGCAGAACTTCTGCAAGATTTTATAACCACACTCTGCATTTTTCAGGCGCCAACATCAGTGAAAACAATATCCATTGTTGGCTGTGCATTTGGTGTTATATGGATGGAATGCAAGTTAATGCTGATCAATGATGAGTGCATTTAAACGAATTTCTCCAGAATGCTTGTGATGCCACATGTTATGTATATAAACCAATCTCAGCGTTCTCTGGTTTCAGTGGTTTGAGAATCAAGATGTGGATAACAATGCACACATTGATAACAATGGCTCATTTAACTCTGATTTCAGATAATGTGTGTGTTTTTCAAGCAATGAACAGGAGATTGCATGGTCTTATTTTCCTTCCTTTCAAATTTTATAAAACTGCAATCTGTAACAAAAATCTCATCAATCGACTTTTCCTGCGCTCGGCATGTGCTTTCTGTCAAATTTGACAGCATATATTTGAGAACATATGCTCCATCTTGCAGCAGGAAAGCAAAAGATTATAATGAATCTATGATCTCTAAATACAACTGAGGCATCCACTGAAAATTAAAACTTACCATTTTTAGCCCTGTTGAAGGTAAGCACATTTGGGGGACATATTTAAGATAATAAGAGTTGGTTTGGTTATTGATGAGCATGAAAATGCAGAGATTTAAGCAAAAAAAAAATGATCGGATTCAATACTCAGAGGCTTTCTGAAAACTCTGAATGCAGAGTTGCTTTTCGAAAACTTTTATTTTTTTATCCTTTAATCAGCTCTAGGTTCATATTCTTCATGAAGAAAAAGAAGAGTGAAAGCCTGCCAAAGTGAATATATGCACTACTCTGAAGGAAAGAGAGTGAGATAATTGAAACAAGATCATTTGAGCTGGTGTCAGACTGAAGAAGAAGGGGGCACACGCTTCAGCCACGGAAAGTAGTTCACTTAATTCCTGCACCCGCCCGCCCACAAGGCCCACCAAGCTGTTCATAAATGAAACAGCACCGTTTTAAAACAATGGATGGCTTTATACTAGTGGAATAATAACTCTGAATAATGCAAGCGGCTTTCAAATTGGTTTCCATGGAACTCTGAGGTGCCTTGGAGATATATCAGGAGTTTCTCAATTAGTCGATCTGCAGTGGGTGGGCAAACCTTTCCCAAAGACCTATTGCCTGCTAATGCCAATTTCCCCTTTCACACAGCTGTGAGGCCCAATAAGCATGGTCCATATGTCAGGGACCATGCTGAGGAGGGCTGCACTGAGGAAGAAAGGTGGGAGCCACCCCCTCCCCCTGTTCCTGCTCTTGCATCTTCCCAGGAGCAGGAGGACAGTATAGATTTGGAACAGTGGTTTGCAGAGAGACTTAGTTCAGAAGGCAGAAGCTGGGAAATACTGGATGAAGGTGAAGAAACACTGGGAGAGAGAGGGTTGACAGATTCACAGTCCTTGGACAGCATTCCTCTGATCTCTCCAAAGTCGCAAAAGCTCAGAAAGTCTCAGAACAGAAAGCACAGAGGTTACAAACTCAGATTACAAGATGTAGGAGTGATATAGAAGTCATCTGAAGGCAGCCCTGTTTAGGGAAGCTTTTAATGTTTAACAGACTATTGTATTTTAATATTTTGTTGGAAGCCACCCAGAGTGGTTGGGGAAACCCAGCCAGATAGGCGGGGAATAAATAAATAAATAAGATTAAAGGGACGGAAGCGGGTGTGATCCTTAATTGGGAGCACCATTTGTGTGTTGAGGTCCCCAAACCACCCCTCAAATGAAACACACTTCACACAGAAATTTAAGTTTAAGGTTTTTGGCATAATTTTGGCCACAACTTTATTAAAATACAAAATATGTGAGTGGTTGCTTAGGCATTGGTTCAGACTATCTGTCCCACTGGGGACAGAACTGACATCCACCCGCCTGTGGAAGTCAGTAAAGGGAAAACACTTTGGGGAGAGAATGGGAGCCGGGGGTCTGACCCTCGCCTCTCCCCTAATGCTCCCAGGGGCTCTTGCGTGGGCCCTGGCCCCCGACCGGGGGATACGGACAAGCATGGCGAGCCCCTGGATTCCTTTAACGGAATTCCCCACACAGCAGCAGCATTGAAGGGGCAGCCACAGCCAACCCTGCCCCTCCACCAACCAATTAATAACCAATGCCTAACCGCCAACCTTACAAGTTGTGACTAATTGCTACGCAGTAGGCGAAAACCAAATGGCACCAGCCAATCAGCCAAATGGAAAAATTCCTACCAGGCCCCTGCACCCAAAAGCAGATGACCCCATAACAGGCATAGCAAGGTCATACACAGAGGCCGAATAATAGGGAGGGGGGTGGGTGATCCGACGCACGCAGCAAAGAGGTATATCACGCTGAGAGTCAAGCAATACAGTGGTGCCCCGCTAGACGAAAATAATTCGTTCTGCGAAAATTTTCGTCTAGCGGGTTTTTCGTCTAGCGAAGCGGCAATGGGAGCCGCGCTTTCGCTAGACGAAAAAAAAAGACGAAAAATTTTCGTCTTGCGAGGCAGCCCCATAGACTTTTTCGTCTTGCGGGGCAGCCTCCCGCTAGACGAATGCCTTCATCTAGCGAGTTTTTCATCTAGCGAGGCATTCGTCTAGTGGGGCACCACTGTATATAGTTATATAGTCACTGGGCTGTCCATCAACAATTGCAACATAGAAATCTCCCCAACGACACCCAGAGCCCAATCACAGCAGTGGCCATCTATACAATCCCGCCCAGCAACAGAGGGGTGACTTGCTGGCCCCCACCGCAACACGTGCTCTCCATGAAGGAGAACCCACTTTCTAGGAGATGTGTTCTTTGTTCTCTCACTGTGATTATTAAAGATTCTAACATGTAAGACTTTCCTTTCTTTGATCTTCTTATCTACTGCCAAGGGGGGAGGAAGCTGATTCCCCAAAGCCTGACACCATACTTGCCTCTCTCTCAATAGTCTGTCAATATTTGGTGGTCAATAAACCTACTCAGTCCTTGTTAGGACGCTTTGGAACCCTGCCCTTAATTTTCCTTCTGGAGCTGTTTTGCATTTCTGCAAAACTTGGGGCTCCCTTGAGCTTGCTCCTACCCCCTTGCATGTGGGTGCTACCATTTTGGCCATGTAATGATCCACACTTGGGGAATAAGTTTGTCGTTAGTATGGAGGATTAGCATTTCCAATAATGACGTTTTCTGAATGTCAAGCACTTTTTTGAATCAAGAGGAACGTTTTCTCCCTCACAATTTTTTATGGTGGCTTTAAACCTCAGGTAATTGAAACAGTTGGCGGGTAGCACTCCAAGGAATCACCCTGTAATATTTCAAAGTTTGAGCTGTTGATTTCTTTTGGTCTTCTGCCTCAGTGTAAAAGAGCTTCCTGCCTGATGCAAGCTTTCGCAGTCAATGGTCTCATAAAAGATATTGCTGTGCTCTCCCAACTTCCAAGCACAGAAAACTTCTAAAGTTTATTTTTCATTGGATGGGAGAATGCTATGGCATCTTTGTAATATTTGCTTTTATGTACAAATATACCAACAGATCAGAAGTGGGGTGAAAGGGCTTGCTCCTTTAGGAAGCAGAACCCACCTCCCCAAGATCAACTTGTGCAATCCACTCCCAAGACTGGATCCCCAGTCTAACTGAAGTGGGAAATGATGCTCCTTCAATCTGTTTGTTCCAAGTCTGCGCCGGTACCGGTAATTTCCCCTCTTTGCAATTCTACCATTTGTGCCAAAAGAGATTGTCCTTGAAAATAGAAGGAAGTGGGGGATTTCAAGGGAACTTCAAAGAGTCCAGGAGGTTCACATGCCTCTTAATCCTTTGTAACATTGGGGGGGAAAAGTGTATTTGTGTACTCCATTAAAACCGTTATTTCCCCATTATGGGCCTCTTCAAAGTTCTTGGGTGGGTTTTTCAGCAGGAACAGTCCAGGAAGCCAAGTTTTGGTCACACACCTAGTTCTCTGATGTAGCCAGTCAGGCTGCTCCCGTGAACAAATGAAGGCCAACTCCTGCTGCAGTTCGCAGAGGGAGAGCTTTGCTTACCTGTGTCCATTACGTGTGTTCTCTCCACCCTAACTTGTTTTCTTTGACAAGCTTTGACTGGTAAACTAGGTTTCAAGGTTTTTTGTTTGTTTGTATTGAAATGTGAAAAGAACTGTACCTTTTAAGCTTCAGTTTTCACGTTCCAGCTGCTTTATAACAAAGACAGATTACAGGCAGGTTGTTTCCTTGGCCCCTCCCCCCCTCCCCGCTTCGGTGACGTTAGTTCCCTGGCTGCAAAATCTGTCATGAAATGAGTGCTCTTGCAAGAGATAAAAATAGAAGTTTTTCATGCCGAGTCTGCAACCCTGTTATGATTTTACCGTACCGAAGACCGTGAGGTGCTTATTTCTACAATTCAAACTGTAGAAAGAGGAGGGAGGAGAAAGCTCTTTTGGGTGGTGAAGAGAAACAGTCTTTGAAGAGAAACTCTCCGTCTACAGAGACGCTGGGGAAAATATTTGCAAAAACGTCTTGCTGAAAGGTGACCATAGTTTGAAGACCCATGCAAATGACAAGTTCTTCGATGTGAAGAACCCCCAGGACTTATTTAAACCAGGATAAAAGGTGTGAAAAGCCTTGTATTCCCAGTCACAAAATGACCATGAATTGCTCTCATTTCCTTCCTTGCACACTGCCACAGGCAGTCGCTACCTTCGCAGCAACAGCAAGTGATATATGTGACTCATCACAATGCGCTGAACAAACCAGTGTTGTCAAAAAACCAATCTAGTTGTAAATAAGGGCCACGGTGCCGTCCCAGCGACCTCCTCGGCCTTGCCTGTGGTTGTTCAGATATCCATTGCTTTCATTTTCTCACTGGTACCACTACTGCCATTTACAAAATGCTTTCTATGAAAGCAGAATGTATTTTGAATAGTGGCCAGAAGCAAAAACAGTGCTCCCCTTTAATGAGGGGTATATACAGAATGTATAATTGCATACATAATCTCCTGTGGGTGTTTTTTAGTGGCTCTCAGGTAACTAGGCTTGGAATGAGCTCTGTCCCACAGAATTACTTTAAGTCAATCACAGTAGGCTACATCTGATGGGCAAGAATTCCAGCTTCTTAATGTAATTAATTATAGAGTAGATCCATTCAAACCAGGCAAAGGGCCTTCTTGGTAGCGGCACCCATCCTGTGGAATTCCCTCCCATCAGATGTCAAGGAGATGTGTAACTCTATAACCTTTAGAAGACATTTGAAGGGGCCCTGTATAGGGAAGCCTTTTAATATGTTGGAAGCCTCCCAGAGGGGCTGAGGCAACCTAGTCAGATAGGTGGGGTACACATAAAACTGTTGTTGTTGTTGTTGCTGCTGCTGCTGCTGTTGCTATTACTATGCCCTAAACTGTATGAGAAAAGGTAGAGTATATAAATGGAAAGAAGATAAAGTCCCTACCAGAGAAGAACGGCAGATGAAGTTGATGGACTATGCCGAAATGGCTAAAATGACCGGAAGAATCAGAAATCAGGAAGACCAAAATTTTAATAAAGAATGGGGAAAATTTACAGCTTATCTTAAAGACCATTGTAAACAGTTAAAATCGTTAGTAGGACTGGAATATTACTTGTAGTTTAATGGTGAATTTTGGATATAATGGAGAGGTAAAAGATTTGGATTATCATAAAAAAAAATGCAGGAGGAAATGATTAACAATAGAACCCACAAAGGGGGAGAGATGGAAGTCCAGGAGATTCCTTTGAATCTTGTTTTTATGATCTATGTTTGATATATGATTGTAAAATTTTAATCTGAAAAACCAAATAATTTTTTTTAAAGAAAAGGTAGAGTATAAATATTATTTTTTTTAAAAAAAACAACATTTGTGGATACATACTTGTGGATACATATACACACTGCAGAATACGCAACAGAAAGCAGGCTCATAAGTTTGCATTGTGACTGTTGTTAATGCTTTGTACGCATATGCAGATCGAAAGCTGCCGTAACGAGACAATCATTTATGCTGTATGGTCTGAGACAATACGGTTGATTCTGCGTCAAGGTTATTGAACATATAGGTGACACACAGTCCCTTGGGAAGTTTACTGACTGTGTGCTTGCTAATCAAAGAGGAACACCAACCCATCGCCGAGTTGCTAGTCAATGCAGGTCAAAGGAGGCTAAAAGCAGAGAAAAAGAATGCTTGAATCGCAATACTTTGCATGCTCTGCCAGAAGAAACTGACCTAGTAAAGTAAATTGCCATGTCTTACCTACCAATTTTTGAACTGATCTGCCAAGGGAGGTCTGGGTAAGATTCGTACCTAAGAAAATGCACTAGGAAAACTTCGAGAAGGGAGGCTCTCATATCAGAGTTTTATTGGAGTACAAACGAAAGAAATATAAACATACAATAGGCTTTGCTGAACAGCAGCCGGCATCCCCAAGAGTCTAAAGTATCAGGTTCTTATACATTTTCAGCAACAAAACGTTATCAGCCCAGAGTTAAGGCAATAATATCCAATTTAAATTCCGGAAGGCTAAGCTTAAAATGAATACCTAGACTCACAATCTTAACTCTCTTCCCTGATGAGAAGTATAAAAACATAATCAACTATAGAAAAAGCTGAAATTATTCCATAAAGTGTTTGTGTTTTGTATCCGCACTAGGTACAAGGTGCTATTTCACTTTGGTAGTGAACCCTTTGAAGGCTCCTTCTTCTCCATACTACAATTGAAGCAGCAGATAAAGGAAGGAATTTTATGTAGCATTTCCGCTTGTCAGATAGAGTGACGCCCTTCCCCACCAGAACTGTGTGCTGTTCTTAGCATTCAACAGGCTCTTCCGGAGCCAATTTGTGGCAAATGAGAGGAGGAAAGGGGTAGGGGGGGGAAAGGTTGAATCTGCTGCCCTATGACTTTTTACACATCTTTTTTGTGTCAACACCTGTATGTTGTATGTGATGTGCAGAACACAAGTATAGATCCAGTTACAGGTAGGTAGCCGTGTTGGTCTGCCATAGTCAAAACAAAATTAAAAAATCCTTCCAGTAGCACCTTAGAGACCAACTAAGTTTGTTCTTGGTATGAGCTTTCATGTGCATGCACACAAAAGCTCATACCAAGAACAAACTTAGTTGGTCTCTAAGGTGCTACTAGAAGGATTTTTGTTTTTGTTTTTGTTTTGACAAGTATAGATCTTAGGGTGGTTTTATTTATGGATGCCCATTACTTTATTCCTCTGCATTTGACTAATGTGCACTTGAGTCCTTTTCAGATATTTGTAGATTGTACCATGAAATGCCCTGCCTACACACATTCATTGTAAGTTCTGAACAGACCCTTGTGGGGAGGGATGCCTAAACTGCCTTGGCCCTGTATACCTGAAGGAGCATCTCCAGCCCCATCATTCAACCTGGTCAATGAGGTCCAGCTCTGAGGACCTTCTGGCAGTTCCCTCACTGTGAGAAATGAAGCTACAGGGAACCAGGCAGAAAGTCTTCTTGGCAGTGGCGCCCTCCCTATGGAATGCCCTCGCATCAGATGGCAAGGAGATAAAGATCTACACAAGTTTTAGAAGACATCTGAAGGCAGTCCTGTATATAGAAGTTTTTAACATTTGATGTTATAGTGTGTGTGTGTGTGTGTGTGTGTGTGTGTGTGTGTTGGAAGCTACCCAGAGTGGCTGGGGCAACCCAGCCTGATGGGAAGAAGAAGAAGAAGAAGAAGAAGAAGAAGAAGAAGAAGAAGAAGAAGAAGAAGAAGATACTTGGGAACTGTACTATTCTGGAATTGCAATGAATGACTATTGGTAAGAGTTAGAGTTTATGTTACTGTACTTCTGCTCTAAGAAGAAGAAGAAGAAGAAGAAGAGTTTGGATTTGATATCCCGCTTTTCACTACCCGAAGGAGTCTCAAAGCGGCTAACATTCTCCTTTCCCTTCCTCCCCCACAACAAACACTCTGTGAGGTGAGTGGGGCTGAGAGACTTCAGAGAAGTGTGACTAGCCCAAGGTCACCCAGCAGCTGCATGTGGAGGAGTGGAGACATGAACCCGGTTCCCCAGATTACGAGTCTACCACTCTTAACCACTACACCACACTGGCTCTCTAAGGTATATTTTGGGTGATACAAACCTCTGAAAAGGACTTTAAAAACAGATAAATTATTAAGCATAGAGATCCCATTTAAAAAACAAACAAACCTGGGTCTGGGGGCAGATCCACAATTTTGGTTGTCCTATGGCCTAGAAAACACAATTCAATTCAATGCTAAAGATCTGTTTTCCTCAGGGGGAAGTTGCAGCGCCAATGGAGGTATGGGAAAGCCCTGGGTTTAAGTGAGTTTTCCAAACATGAAAATATTTCTGTATCACTATAGCAAGAACATCATGGGAGACAGCTTTACAGCTATCCCACCCTGTGCCTTTGGAAACCTTCTAGGAAGGGGCAGCAGAAGAGGGCCTGTGAGCAACATCCTGGGAGAAACCTTTCTAGAAGCAAGGTAAAACTGCCTTGACATTTTTGTTGTTGCCAAGAGGTGTGATGACACATAGTCAATGCAATCTTGTTATATTTATAATACTTAAATGTTGTGGGTGTTTTTTTTGGGGGGGGGTATTCTATATTTGCTACAGTGTCATTGTTTTATTACATTATTATGAAACTGTTTTTGCACTGTTTAGTTTTGAGGTGTGTTTCTGCTTGCTTTGCCATATGCCTCTCTGAGCACTATTCTTTTTGTGGAAAAGTGACACACAAATAAAAATAAGAATGAATGAATAAAAGAACCCTAAAGCACAATTCAAGCAATGCAAATAATCATTAAAGTACTGCTCATCCGCCTGGTGTTCCTTTTACATTTGCAGATCAGTAAGTGTGATGCGGGTGGCGCTGTGGTCTAAACCACAGAGCCTAGGGCTTTCCGATCAGAAGGTTGGTGGTTCGAATCCCCGCGACGGGGTGAGCTTGCTTGCTCGGTCCCTACTCCTACCAACCTAGCAGTTTGAAAGCACAGTGCAAGTAGATAAATAGGTACCACTCCGGCAGGAAGGCAAACAACGTTTCCATGTGCTGCTCTGGTTCGCCAGAAGCAGTTCAGTCATGCTGGCCACATGACCTGGATCCTGTATCCTGGCTCCCTCGGCCAGTAAAGTGAGATGAGTGCCACAACCCCAGAGTCGTTCGTGAATGGACCTAACGGTCAGGCATCCCTTTACCTTTAAGTGATAAAAATGCATGTGTGAACTATTGACTTTGGTGACAGTCTAATGCAGAAGTAGTCATAATTTATGGACTACAGCTCCTATGATCCCTGAACATTGTTTATGCTATCTAGGGCTACTGAGGATTGTCGTCCAATATCTGGAGGACACCACACTTATTATCCTGTCCTAAATTATAAAGAGACTGGGGGTTGGGGGGAGTTCAATGTAGAAATCTCCCTGTGTTGAATGGAACATATCCCTTTTAAAGGACCAAACCACACATGACACTTAATGCACCTATGGGTGCCCTCCAGACTGTCAGTATTTTGTGTGAGGGATTGGAATGCACACCAGGAAATTTCAGTTCAAACCAAAGGAAATTAAAATGCTCCTTTGCCCTAGCACAACCAATCGATTTTTGAGAGAGAGAGAATTTGTGTTTAGGAAAGTGACAGGGAGATGCACTGAAAAGTGTGGGATGAGTGAATGATTAATGGGAAGATGTATAAAAACCCCACAAAGCAAATCAGGACGAATGCTCATTATCATATAACTTCCCTGTAAGCAAATCAGAACGAATGTTCAGTGAAGACTGAATATGATCTAACCTCTGTTTAAGCTCAATAAATAGGTCATCTGGAGGAGCCCTGAGTCTCTTGCTTTTTATTTAATTACCAGCATTGCCTTCCCCAGTGATAGTGAGTTGACCCTCCTCACCCCCCATCACATGGCTATGGTGCCACCAGGGGTGGGCAAATTTTTTAGCCACTGTTCGGTCCACTGTCCCTCAGACCTTGTGGTGGGCCGGAGAAGCAGCACCGGGGCGGGGGGGGAGCTGAAAGAAGAGGCGAGGGGGACAAGTAGTCCTCCTCCCCACCCTCCAGCCCCAGCAACTGCACTTACCTTTCCAGGGGCTGCCGCCACCACCACTGCTGCTGCCGCTGCTGCTTCTCATTGGTAGGCAAAAGGAGCTCATCTGCTCTGCTCTCTGGCCCACAGGGGCACCAGGATGATTGTGGCAGTGGAGGAAAGATGAGTGGCGCGAAAGGGCTGGCTCAAGAGAGGGGCTGCTTAAAATGGCACTCAGCTAGCTCAGCTCAGCCTCTTTCCCCCTTTAGGCTGGACGGGGAGAAGCCAGGAGGAGAGAGGGAGGAGGCGCCACCGCGGTGTGTGTGAGGGAGAGGGAAAAAATGGGATGGTGCAGGGGGGGAAATGATGCAGCTTAAACGAACAGAACCCCCACACCAATCCACGGTCAGTCCATGGGCCATATCCTGAAGGCAATTGGGCCTGATCCGGCCCCCAGGCATTAGTTTGCCGACCCCTGTTCTAGACATTGTAGCCTTGCAGGAAGATTTGGAGGAGCGGAGGCTGGGGAAGGAAAGGATTAATTTCCCTTCCCTGTGTGCCATGATTCTGATAACAATCAGCCCCCCTCCCCCATCTGCATATAATGAAAGAAAATATGTAGTTACATACATGCTATATTTTTCAGTGTGTCATTTGATATAAAGCACATTTGGGATTGGAGTATTGATCTTCAAAACCAAGAAACCTTCTGTTTAGCTGAGGCCCACATATTTTATGCCCCACCCACCCACACACACACGAAGCCTGATGCAACCCAACAGACACTTACTTCAGACCACTGGGATATCAGCACATCTTCTGGTCTTGCTTTCGTGGACCTGCAGAAATGGGTCAGGATGCCCAGCACAATTCTTCTTCTTCTTCTTCTTCTTCTTCTTCTTCTTCTTCTTCTTCTTCTTCTTCTTCTTCTTCTTCTTCTTTGGCGATCCCTCGTAGCCGAGTAAGATTCTTTTCCATAAACACAGTTTTAACAGTGAGTGACTGTGGAGGCCAATTATGGATCCACACATCCTTCCACAGTGGGGACATTGGTTTCCGGGTGGGAGTTGATCATGGTTGATCATGGTGTGGATTTGCCAAGCGTGCCTTCCTCTTAGCACGTTTCTCCCTTTCGTCCTGAGTTTGAGCATCTTCAAAACCCATGGCACCTTTGATAAAGGATGTTCTCCAACTGGAGTCAGTGATTCCCAGTTGTCCGTGTTTATACTACATTTCTTTATATTTGCCTTGAATGGCTGATGACCAATATTTTCCTTGGCGAGTCAAAAGTTTGCAGACTTGGTTTCAATGCCAGCCTAGAAGAAACTCTTGCTCCAGTCCTATGAGTTGCAAGAAGAGGAATGTCAAAGGCGTGTAGGCAATGACAAAGTTAGATTCTCATAATGACTATTGATGCCTGATCTGCATGGAGATTGGAAGCAATAGATTGCAGATTATAAGAATTAGTTTAGGCTGAAATTCCATTTGCTTCAGTTTGGAAGTTGATAAACATGGTAGTAATCCTGCTAGTATGCGAGGACATTGAGCAGGAGCATATATTTGATGTGCCCTGAGTGACATTCATCCATTCTCTTTCTTTCTCAATTATAGATTAATTGACACTAACACAAATGTTCTCAGCAGAATACAAAATATTGCTGAGTGCACAAAGGCATTCACAATTGCCTTTCAGAAACATAACGCCTCCATGTAGAAAATGCTGTTTTAATGTAGCATAAAAATACAATTTTAATCTTTAAGCAGGTGTGACTGTAATGGGAAGAAAGGGTAGTTACTCTTCCCCATTTAACTGACAACACTTTCTATTATTATTTTGTTCTGCTGCAGACATTATTTTCCTTGTAACATTACGGCTAATTCACATGACTGCAAAGGATGCAGATTTTGTTTTCCTTTTTTGTTTTATGCATATGTAATAGTGTCACATTTTTGCATTAGCAAGGGGAAAGAAATAATGTCCAGTGTGAAGCTGTTTTATTTCTGCAGTGAAATGCTTGCTTGGTGTGCCATGAACAGATGGTTAAGTGAATGGGCAGCAATAGCTGTTGGACCTTGACAATGACACATTCCTCCAGGAGTAGAAAGTTTCTCCTTTGGTCATTTGTTAAAAGTTAGCATTGGATTTCTCCTTCGCTATCTTTGTGGAAATCTGAGAACTAGCTATTTTAAGAGTCAGGCTGTGTACACATTACTGCTTGCTATGACTCCACTGCACTTCCGCCACTGATGTTTGAAGCCAAGTACACAATACAATAGCTACAATCCATAGGTGTCTGGATGCTTTTCGTTAAATACCAGACCCTCCAAGTGCCCCTATTTTCCAGGGACAGTTGTGGATTTACAGAAGCTGTTCCAGTTTCTGATTTGATCCCGGAATGTCCCGCTTTTCCTTTGAATGTTCCAATTTTCGTTGTGGAAATGTTGAGGGTAAGGTAAAAAGGTAAAGGTAAAGGACCCCTGACAGTTAAGTCCAGTCGCGAACAACTCTGGGGTTGTGGCGCTCATCTTGCTTTACTGGCCGAGGGAGCTGACGTTTGTCTGCAGACAGTTTTTCTGGGTCATGTGGCCAGCATGACTAAGCTGCTTCTGGTGAAACCAGAGCAGCACATGGAAATGGCGTTTATCTTCCTGCCGGAGCAGTACCTATTTATCTACTTGCACTTTGACGTGCTTTCAAACTGCTAGGTTGGCAGGAGCTGGGACCGAACAACAGGAGCTCACCCCATCACAGGGATTTGAACCGCCAGCCTTCCAATCGGCAACCCCAAGGCTCAGTAGTTTAGACCCCAGCGCCATCCCTATTTTCATCACAGAGATGTTGGAGGGTAGGGAGTTATGAGAATCCCTGCGCCAAGTAGATAAGTAACTATATGTCACTCTCAGTCGCCACTATCTCCACCCCTTATATGGTGGCTGCGTGAGGCCCTTTGTCTATTTGCTTTCTGCCCTCCTAGTCTTAGCAGAAGGGGGGGTGGTCTGGAATGCTTTCTAACGACAACGTGTCAACCTCCATTTTCTCCCAGCTTTGTCCTTCTTCTGTTTCAGTCAAGACCTTCTGCAAACCACCGTTGTAAATCTATACTGTCCTCTTCTTGGGAAGGTTCAGGAAGCGGGGGGGGGGGCCCTCCAGCATTCCTCCCCTGACACTATACAAACTTTAGAAGACATCCGAAGACAGCCCTGCATGGGGAAGTTATTTGATGTTTAAAGCTGTACCTGTATTGTGTTTTTATATATATTGGAAGCCACCCAGAGTGGCTGTGGCAACCCAATAAGATGGACAGGGTATAAATAATAAAAGAAGTGTTGTTGTTGTTGTTGTCATTGAATAAGACACCCCTATTTTCACCAAACGAATGTTGGAGGGTATGAAAAACTCCTGTTTGATGTGCTTTCCTTCAAATTAGCTTCCATCCAATTAAGAAAACGGAAGCCATGGTTAAGCTGAGGTGTGTACATTGTGTATAGGCATATGGCAGCTTTACTGAACTGTTGTTCGGTGTTGGGAAGCAAATCCGGTCATGGGCATTGGGTGAAGAGCCCACCTCACCCCTCTCCGATTTGCAAAGCAACATGAAAAAGCAACTTGAAATCCAGCAGGGGGGGAAGCAACCTTGCTGTGTTCCAGACCTCTAATGTGCATATAACCTCAGTGTGGTGCAGTAAACAGATGCTGGATTTGGTCTAGGGAGGCCTGCATTCAAATCCCCAGCCAGCCAAGTAGCCTGATAGCTTCAAACAAGTTATTCCTCACCACCCTGAGTACCTTACAGCTTTCTTACGTGGAGAAAATTAGATAAATGCACATCTGCTGCCTTACATTCCTTGGAAGAGGAGCTGGGGAAAATGGTAGGATAAATTACAAGTAGAACTTGCAATAAAATGGTGCATTTGTGGAGTGCATGCAATCGTAGCCATGCTATCTTCCAGGATACTCCTTTGCATTTACCCATTCTACTGTATTTCCCCCCACAGTGTCTCTGAAATACTCTACCATTAGGAAAGTCTGGAAGACTCTTCGTTTTTGTTCTCTTTCCCATTAGCTGTGTTGTGGCCAGTGCTATTTTCCTAGAAAAAGAGGTGCAGAAACTCACAATGAATGCCTTGCTCTCTTATAGTGTCAATGGCACCCACCTGAGACATGCTGGAACTGAGTTCCAGCTACAAAAAAGCCCTGGTTGTGACTTTCTGTTTGTTGTTGTAATAGTAATATATTTTGTGGCAGGATTTTTGTGCTTTCTCTTTAACTAGTTTTTATTGGGACCATCTATGCACATAGCAATCCCCAGTTTAAAATATAAAAAAAGGATTTACTTTGCCCTGGGGTAAGCAGTTTTACAACTGTGCAAAAGCAGGCAACCTGAAATATCTATCTATCTATCTATCTATCTATCTATCTATCTATCTATCTATCTATCTATATCTCCAAATCAAGAATTGGGCTTTCATCTGCTTAAATATAAGCAAGACTGTGCGATATGCAGCAGCTTAAGGGAGGGGGGCTGCTGCTCCTCCCCACACCCATGTCCCCATAAAAATGCAGAGCGACCCAGCATCCATTTATATGCTCTCTCCTTTCTAGCTCATCAACATGAGCATTCAATTTCTGGTGCAGCGCAGAGGGCAAACTCAAAGGAGGAAAATGTTTTAACTCTCTAAGTCAAACGGCCATCCATCACATTGAAGACCCTTGATGGCAAGGAGTACTATGGACCTCCTTATGCACCAGAGTGCACCAAAACCATCTAAATTTCATGGATAGCATTAACTACATTCATTTCGTGTGCACACAAGCACACAAGTTTGTCTTCCAGGACTTTTTTTTTTTTTAAAAAAAAGCAGTGTCCTTTTTATATTCATGACAAGAGTCTTACATACTCTATCCAGGTAATGTGTCTCGGGGCTTATTTTGAGCTTTGGCTCAGATAGAGAACCTTTTCAGAGAGAACGTCACTTACATTAGATCCACACGGGAGAAGAGAATTTGAGATGAGAAAGCTGGAGGTGGTACAAGCCTGAGGTGGCAGAATGGACTGTAGTGCTTCGGACTGTATGCCTTTTGGTTTTAAAAACATTTTACAGATTATAACTACATCGTATTATGGTTGGTAGATTTCAAACAGCGAGCTTTCTTTGCCCATAGTTGTTGAGCGAATTTTGAGCTACTCCTATGGAAAATAAGGCAAAAAAAAAAAGGCACGGGCTGCCATGAGTCCGGGTTTCCCTAGACATTTTCTTACCGATTTCCACTCGGACACTGCTAGGCACAGCAGTATTCCATACGTGTCTGGGAAATTCTGGACGTATGGCAGTAGATAGAATAGACAGAACACTGTCTTAGCTTTTTCCATTACAGTAGTACCTCGGGTTATAGATGCTTCAGGTTACAGACTCCGCTAACCCAGAAATAGTACCTTGGGTTAAGAACTTTGCTTCAGGATGAGAACAGAAATCGTGCAGCCGGCAGCAGCGGGAGGCCCCATTAGCTAAAGTGGTACCTCAGGTTAAGAACAGTTTCAGGTTAAGAACAGACCTCCAGAACGAATTAAGTTCTTAACCCGAGGTACCACTGTACAGGTATTATTCAGTAGCCAATATAGTTAGGAAGAGAGGGAGAGAGAGAAAGCAAATCCAGCCTCTGCCGCTTGTCTGAATGATTGGAATGTTTATTTTAGTAGCATCCTCATTCCTAGGCAAGTAATCATTCAACAGGTATTTCACATTTGGTTGTACAACAAAATGGGGGGGGGAGGTTGACTCATCCAGGACTGAAACTATAAAAATTGTTCTGGATGGGGAGGGAGTGAAATACATTTATTTTAGACTCCGCTAAAGTGATCCATGTCCTTCCTTGCATATACAGCTGCTGCTTCTGCCCTTGAAATGATAGCTGTGTGCTTAACTAAAGGCCACCAGCATAGCTAAGGAACAGGGGAGATGGGGGAGGGAGTCAAATTATGTACATTAAAGTCACTTTGAGTACATACAGCTTCCACCTGAAATATTAATGGAGCAGAGAGGGAGAGAGAATATGCATTCAAGGGTGGCAAACATGCTCAACAGTCAAAATAAGAAGTGAAGGAGAAGAGTTAAAGAAAAAAACTTAGAATTTTTAATAATAATAATAATAATAATAATAATAATAATGTGGGAGTATAAGCCGAACCTGCCCTCCATTTTCTCCCTCCCCCTCCCTGTTTTACCTTTCTTGCCTCAAGGAAAAAAATCAATTTGCTGTTATGCTAATTGGCAAAAGGCACAGAAAAGAAAAACAGTACAGTGTTCCTTAAAATAAAACCCACCCAAATCTTGAAAAGCATAGGTTTTTTGTTGTTGTTGTTTTTTGCACACTGCATGATTCAGCCGGATGTTTTCATTTGTAGATTTTGGTGTATTTAATTATATGGCTTCAGGAAGATGTCTGAAAAAAAGAGCGAAGAGGCTGGCTAAGCCATCTGAAAAAAAAGGGGGAGATTGTTTAGGAATGATAATTTCAGACCTGTCTTCTTCTTTTTTAAGGAAGGTGTATAGTTCAGCTCATCCAGTCGTGATCGCAAACCTCTCTTTTGATGAGAGTTTGCTAGGTATTGCTGAAAGTAAAATTTGCCATACATAAATACATGGATTTAAGGTACATTAAAAAAAAAAAGCACTGAAACTCGGAACTGAAGCTGTTTATGCTAAATATCATCTTATGATGAAATGTATGACAGAGCCCATCCACTGGTTAATTTAGGCTGCAATAATATACCCACTTACGTTAAGGTAAATTTAACTCAGTGGGACTTCCTTCTGAGCAGACCTGTATTGGATTTCACTGTTAGTCATCTAGTCTGACTAAAGAGCATTTTTCAAGGTATCAGAAAATAAGGCTTTTTAGCTCTGCTATCAGATATCTTTGTTTTTTAAAAAAGCAGGGAGTTTCAGGTATTAAATTTGGGATGATATACATACAAAACAAATAGTCGTGGTGTTTTTTTTTAGCAGGAACTCAGTGGAACCGAGTTCCTTTACTTTTTTATATTAAATAATTATTGGAAGGGGGGGGGCTGGAACAGATATACACCCAATGCCTGGGCCAAAAACCCACCTGTATCTGTAATCAATAAAGTTGTGGCCATTTCTAGTCCAGATTATTGTCCACTTGAGTTTATTAATCACATTTTACATTCAGTCACTGTCTGGGTGGGGTGGCAATGTGACTTCGGACCACAACAAACAAAGAAGCAAACAAGCAAACAAACTTGGTGGTGAATTCCCACACCTTTTTTCCAGGAAAAAACAAAACACTGCATTTAGTCTCTGGTTTGATTCACAAGAGGACAGGTCTGCAGTACCTTTAACAGTGCTTCAGAACAGGGAACTTCATCAATGCCTTAATAACTAAACAGCCCCACCCCCACAAGATTTAACAAACTTGGGAGAACAAAAAGGTATTCTCTTGGTACTGAGAAAAAATTCCGTGGTGGAGGACTTTAAACGCCATCCCTTTCTCATAAGGCCTACTGCTCATAATACCTTTTCCATGATTCTTTTTTCATATGGTACTAAGAAAGGCCCTAAAGCCTATTTAACAATGTGTGAAGCATCCTGAGAAGGTTTGATAATTTTGTAGAAGACCTTGTAGAAGAGTCCCTTGACTTTTGCTGGTCCAGGCTCCTACAACCAGCTCCTACAACCCTAAACCCATGCATCTTTTACCTCTTTCTGCCCCCATGTCTTTCTGCCTGGCTCATCCAATGGCAGCCAGAAACCATTAGCATCAGAGCAGATCAGCCAATGGTAGGGCTAGAGGAGGGATTTGCTGAGCCTTTATGGAACAGTGAATGTGAACACAAAACCCAGTCAAGTTGTATGCAAAAAGTACTTACAATGATGCATTATATTTTTGTGTGTTTAAAGGATGCATAAAAAATAGAACATGGGGAAATGCATCAAAAAGCAGGAAAAAATGTGTATTTTACATAAAAAAGTGCATACAACATGTTTACAGTTTATAACACCTGTCCTGAAAGATCTACATTGGCTCCCAGTACGTTTGCATTCACAATTCAAGTGTTGGTGCTGACCTTTAAAGCCCTAAATGACCTCGGCCCAGTATACCTGAAGGAGCATCTCCACCCCCCTCAGCCAGGACACTGAGGTCCAGCTCCGAGGGCCTTCTGGGAGTTCCCTCCCTGCGAGAAGTGAAGTTACAGGGAACCAGGCAGAGGGCCTTCTTGGTAGTGGCGCCTGCCCTGTGGAATGCCCTCCCATCAGATGTCAAGGAAATAAACAACTACCTGACTTTTAGAAGACATCTGAAGGCAGCCCTGTTTAGGGAAGTTTTTAATGTTTGATGTTTTATCATGTTTTTAATATTCTGTTGGAAGCTGCCCAGAGTGGCTGGGGAAACCCAGCCAGATGGGTGGGGTATAAATAAATAAATATTATTATTATTATTATTATTATTATTATTATTATTATTATTATTATTATGTCCATGCATTCTTTCAACAACATAATCTGCATAAAGTGGAATGGAATGGACCTATGATGGATGGCCAGTGAAACTGAAATGAAATTGAATTAGGCTGCTCAGTTCATTCCTAGCAAATGACAATTGGACAAACTTTTACCTGCACTACCTTACTACTATTATAGGACAGGGGTAAGGAATCTGGGATCCTCCAGATGTTGTTGGACTACAACTCCCATCATCTCTGACAACTGGTCATCCAGATGGTGCTGATGGGAGTTGGATTCCCTATCCCTGTATCAAGCAACTCATCTAATCCCTGTATGTTTCTACTCCAAAGTAAATATGACTTAGCTCAATGGGGCTAACTTCCTGGTAAGTGGGCACAGTACTGCAGCTTTCGTGAATGTTAAATGGGGCATAACAAATATTTAAAAGCTCATTGTACAGCACAGTCTTACATAATCAGATGAAAAAGAGTTCCTTGATTAGTTCATCCTGTCATTCATTTTCTTGATGATGTTTTCTCTCTCTCCCCCTTTCTTTGAAATTGCAGCTCTTCATCATTGCTCTTTGACAAGAGATAATCTTCTGATTACGCCTTTTGCTTTTGCTAGCTAGCAAGATGTCTAAAACAGATTTCCATAACTATGTTTATTTTCTGTTGGATACAAGCACAGATACTGACTAATGAAACTGTAATATAGAGGTAAATCAAATCTTTTGTGTCCTGTACCAATTTGGGGGATATATTAGTATGTCGTGCCTTGATTATACCAAACAGTAAAATTATAATTAAACATCTTTGTATGAAGATTGGCACATAATCTACCTTTAAAAAAAAAGCACTGTTTGGTTTTCAGCTAACTTCTTTTTTGCTTATTTCTTACTTATAAGTTTGCGTGTTGAGGTCCCCAACCACCCTCCAGTAAATAACTCACACCAGAAACATTAATTTTGGTTTGGTTTTTGGGATAAATTTTGGCCACAACTTTATTAAAATACAAGATATGTGAGTGGTTGCGTAGGCATTGGTTTAGACTATCTGACCCACTGGGGACAGAACTGACGACAGTCAGTAAGGGAAAGCATTTTGGGGAGAGAATAGGAGCTGGGGGGTCAGACACAACGACTCTCCCCAAATGCTCCCAGGGGCTCTTGCGTGGCCCTGGCCCCCGACCGGGGGATACGGACAAAAGCATTGCGAGCCCCTGGATTCCTTTAACGGAATTCCCACGCAGCAGCAGCAGCATTGGAGGGGCAGACACAGCCAATCATTACCCCTCCAGCAACGAACACGAAAACCAATGCCTAACCGCCAACCTTACAAGTTGTGACTAATTGCTACGCAGTAGGCGAAAACCAGAAGGCACCAGCCAATCAGCCAACTGGAAAAATTCCTACCAGGCCCCTGCACCAACGGCAGACGACCCCATGACAGGCATAGCAAGGTCAACGCAGAGGCCTAAAACGAGGGAGGGGAGGGCGGGCGATCCGTTGCAAGCAGCAAAGAGAAATAATACAGGGCGTGCCAAGGATTTTAATCCAGTAACTGTCCATCAACCAAAATTGCAACGTTAATTTCTCCCCAACAACAAGTAATGCCCCAATCAAAACAGTGACTAACTCAGAACCAACCCACACTGGAAGGGTGGATTTTCTGGCCCCCACCACAACCCGTGCTCTCTAGGATGGAGAACACGCAATATAGGAGACACAATTATTGATTGTATAATGTAGAACGACTCCCAATATTCTATCCTTCAGCGCTGCTTCAGACCCATTTCAGTTTAATTCAGGGCTTTAAGCACATGTCTACTGTTGAACAAGGATTAATATGTGGTCTTATTCTTATATTTTAAGCAGAAGGTTCTTAGAAATACAACTGCAAAAATGTTTTAAAAGTTTTTTTTAGTTTTTTATTTATACTTTCCAAATGTATAAATTTCTCTAGTATTACAATCAATTTAACATTTCAAAATGTGACTTCCTTCCCCCTCTTTCTGCGGTTCCTTAAATTTATTTTTTAATATCTTCTGCATATCCAAATTCATTTAACTTGCTCATTTAATTATCTACTGTAAATATATACTCTTATAAAACTGCAGGTTATTACAATAATCCTGCTAATGTTTTTATCTGTTTACAATTTATCTGTAAATATTCAATAAACCATTTCCATTCTTTTATAAAAAGTTTGTTATCTTGATTTCTTATTCTTCCGGTAAGTTTTGCCATTTCTGCATATTCCACAAGTTTTTGTATCCATTCTTCCTTTACTGGGACTTCTGCTTCTTTCCACTTTGGGGCAAGTAACATTCTTGCTGCGGTAGCAGCATAAATAAATTTATATACAATTTAGTTAGTTCTGTCCCTATAATTCCCAAAAGAAAAGCTTCTGGTTTTTGTTTTGTTTTTTATAAATGTTATTTTGAACATCCTTTTAAATTCATTCTATATCATTTCCCATAAAGAAGGCTGAGAGAATTGATGCTTTTGAATTATGGTGCTGGAGACTGCAAAAAAGATCAAACCTATCCATTCTTAAAGAAATCAGCCCTGAGTGCTCACTAGAAGGACAGATCCTGAAGTTGAGGCTCCAGTACTTTGGCCACCTCATGAGAAGAGAAGACTCCCTGGAAAAGACCCTGATGTTGGGAAAGATGGAGGGCACAAGGAGAAGGGGACGACAGAGGATGAGATGGTTGGACAGTGTTCTCGAAGCGAACTGGCATGAGTCTGACCAAACTACAGGAGGCAGTGAAAGACAGGAGTGCCTGGCGTGCTCTGGTCCATGGGGTCATGAAGAGTCGGAAATGACTAAACAACAACAATGGTATTACTACAGTGTTGCTCCGTAGGGTAGGGTCAGTGAATTGTACCAAGCACACATACACAAAACATTATTTGTAACAAGTGCCTGTTTTTCCCTGCTAACTATTAAGCTACTTAATTATCTCTCCATAATAGTATGCCATGCGTAGCTCCATAATAATATGTCATACTTGGTTATGTAGCTAGTAGCCCTCATATTTAGATGGAGCTATTGATCTCACAGATTTTCTTTGCCATATTCTCTTCATTCACAGATGTATGTCCAAATTCAGTGGAATTATGCAACCCCATAAGCAAAATAGTAATGTTACAAGTGCCCCCTTGGCCAGATTTCCATTAGCATTCATGTGTTTCATTGGGAGGTATGAAAGTTTTGCTTCACAGAAGATGAAAAAGCAGAAGAGGAAGCATGGAGTCCTTCTGCTTCCTGTCCCCTTCACACCAGTGTAACATCGAAACCTGTTCAGCTGTGATTAATAGAGAATGTTCATGAAGACATAATGCAGGTTGCCACTCTATACATCATTGCAGATGTGTGTATGTGTGGAGGAAACAGCATTAATAATTGTTGTAATAGTGTCATGGTTTTTAGTAACAATCATATTGTTCCATAACCTAGTCATTTTAGAATATAGGTGATTATTTGGTAAAGGTCACCTAGTGTAGCTAGTAAATGTTAGAAACATTTATCATTTTTAAATTCAATAAAGGTTTCCAGATATCTGCTTATTAGTTAATAGACAACCAATATATCTGTCCCTTTCTTTTTGCTGGGATTTATCTAACCATCTGCGAAAACCACAGATATTATTTATTCTTTGTCACTGTGAATGCTGAGGATGCTTTATCTTATTTAAAGCTCAGCAGGAATGGCAAAATTTCACTTCCTTCTCCCCTGAAAAAGGATGAGGTGCAAACACTCTAAAAAGATAGTTCATGACATTTTCCTAGAAGTTTGGTCCTACTAACAGAAGAATGTTGCCAGTAAACTGGTAAAAATCAGGAATACAGAGGTACCTCGGTTTAAGAACAGTCCAGTTTAAGAACAATTTGGTTTACAAACTCCACAAAACTAGAAATAGTGTCTTGGTTTGAGAACTTTACCTCGGTCTAAGAACAGAATCTGAACGGTGGAAGGGCACCGGCAGTGGGAGGCCTCATTAGGGAAAGCGCGCCTCGGTTTAAGAACAGTTTTGGTTTAAGAGTGGACTTCCGGAACTGATTAAGTTGGTAAACCGAGGTACCACTGTACTTGAAGAATTCAATCATTGTGAATTCCTTAACAAATCGATTTGACCTGTACCCAGTGCTTTAAAAAATAAAATAAAAAATGGGGTACTCAAGGGCACGCAGTACCGGCACCATGGGCAGTGACAGGGGAGTGTGACACTTACTGTAGTAACTTCATGGTGAGTACTGGCATCTATTTTACTAGGGTGGGGGGAGCACTGCCTGTAACTTTTGAATATGAACTTTGTCTCTAATGCAAAGCTCTCAGTATTTTAAATGAATCCAAAAGAACACACAATCTGGAAAATATGTTGGAGCAGGAATGTGATAACCAGATCAAAGATGCAAAATGGAACCAACTTTGGGATACAGCTTCTATTTATATGTACATCAGCACAGGCCAAGGGGTTGTTTGTTTGTCTGTTTGTATTTTTTATGACATAAATGGTTTCTTACCCCACATAAACTGTGTCCTATCAGTACTGAAGCATTTCCTTTATACTGGAGAGGGTGCCAGGTGGTTGGCACCTTCTGGCATATGTGGTGGGAATGCCCCAGCGTAAAAGAAAAAAAAGATGAGGGCTTTTGTAGAAACTAAGAGCTCATCCACACTTCTGTTTGCCTCATGGCTTTCCCTGAGAAAAACCTGCTGTTTACCACTGACCAGTGTTATATGGTCTCAGCGGCCACTCCCAGTTACCAGTCTAGCTGCCGCACTGAGGGAAGAGGTTCTCCCCTTTTGTCTCTAGGAGGAGGAAGCATGTCTGTCAGTACTCCTGTGGAGAGCAGAGCTGCACCCACAACAGAGAAGAAAGGACATTGACCAGCCAGAGGGAAGAGGTAGTGTCATAGTTGGAGGCAGAGGGGCCAGATAAATTCTGGTCACCTAGACTCTTCCCATAGTGTTGTCCCAATGAAAACCCACCCACCCCCAGCTACTATTTGTATCAGCTCCTTTAGACCCCAATCACGGTGTTCCTTTGTAGTTGTTGTTCTAGGCTGATTCTAATTTTACACTTCACAAAATAACTCTGAAGTGCTTTGTGTTTGAACTTAAAGCTCACAACATTCTTTCAAATGTGGCCCATTGCGCTAACTAATTGCAACATATGTTTTCTTCATATCAGAACTCTCTGTAACGGCACTTGAAATAATTAGGCACGGTAGGGGGTATGCAATGAGAAAAAGGTATACAGTCCACTCCTGCTCGTACTTACTGTTTTATTTTTTAAAATGTCCTACTGTGTTCACTAGGACTTGCTCTCAAGTAAAAGTACAAAGGTTTGAAGCACTGCCATTACACACTTCCCTGGAAGTAAGTCCCTTTGAGGTCAAGGAAGTTGACTTCTGAGTAGGAACATATATGATTCTGCTATAAAATTCACTTGAAATTTACTCTCTTCCACACCTACATACACCATTATGGATGCTATAAATGATGTGTGTGAAAGAGAATGTCTTCATGGGGGGGGAGGTAAAGGACCCCTGGACGGTTAAGTCCAATCAAAGGTGACTATGGGGTTGCGACACTCATCTCGCTTTCAGGCTGAAGGAGCCAGTGTTTGTACACAGGATCATGTGGCCAGCATGACTAAACCACTTCCGGTGCAATGGAACACTGACGGAAACCAGAGTGCACGGAAATGCTTTTTACCTTCCCACTGCAGTGGTACCTATTTATCTACTTGCACTTTTGGGTGTGCTTTCAAACTGCTGGCTTGGCTGGAGCTGGGAAAGAGCAATGGGAGCTCACCCTGTTGCAGGAATTCGAGCCGCCGACGTTCTGATCGGCAAGCCCAAGAGGCTCAGTGGTTTAGACCACAGCGCCACCCATGTTCCTTACAGACAATCATACACTTGCTGCTAGATTACTGTGCAGGAAGGGGAACAGAGCATCCCATCTATTTTCTGCCTATTGCTTTTTTGTATCTTGGGATTCATTGTTAAGAGCTTCTGGCAAAGGGGGTTTAAAATGAAACGAGCAAAAATTATAATGCATAAATCTACAGCAGGCCAGCGCAATTCATGACGACCAAGCCAAATGCAGCCCACAGCCATATATTATGGATTATCAGGTATTTGGGAAACAGTGTTTTTGCAGTCCCTGACAGGTTGTAAAAACAAGAGGTTCGCAAAATGCTGGGGATCTGCCACCATTGGTTAGTAGACTCCAGCCGGCTTCAAGCGTTATGAGCTAATTCTTTAATTAGAGCGTTGTCTATAGATATGGGTGACTTCTCCAAAAGGATATTGTAGAGCTGGATAAAGGGATAACTAAAAAGATTAGAATGGAAACACCCTTCTTGTGCAGAAAGTTTAAGTCAGGGTTTCTTTGACAGGGGGAAGGGCAAATAGGACAGGAAGATTTCTCCTGTTTATTTCAATAGGGAGAAAACTAACCACACTGAATCTCCCATTGAAGCTAGTGACTTGAAAGTCAAAGCACTTTTGAACAATCAGAATGCAATTTTCACGCAAGACAATCACCCTGATTCTTGCCAATACATCCTAACCCGCTGCAGCCCCACCCCAACATCCCATATTGTGCCAGAGGGTTCCCTGAAACTCAGGAGCAGCTTTTTGGGGAGGCACAGAGTGGGGTCCGGCTAGTGGGAGTCCAGGAACCGCCCTGCATGAGCCAGAAGGACTTGCCACTTGCATGACATCAACTCTTGATACAAGCTCATGGGGTTTCAAAGGAAAATGCTACATACAGCTTAGCCTTCAAAGCAATCCCATAGTGCTGAGTAGCACCCTGTAAGTGGCATAATAATAATAATAATAATAATAATAATAATAATAATATTATTAATTATTATTATTATTATTATTATTATTATTAATACCCCACCCATCTGGCTGGGTCTCCCCAGCCACTCTGGGCGGCTTCCAACAGGATATTAAAAACACCATAAAACATCAAACATTAAAAACTTCCCTAAACAGGGCTGCCTTCAGATCTTGTTTATTTCCTTGACATCTGGTAGGAGGGCGTTCCACAGGGAAAGTGCCACTACTGAGAAGGCCCTTTGCCTGCTTCCCTATAACCTCACTTCTCGCATTGAGGGAACGGCCAGAAGGCCCTCGCCGCTGGACCTCAGTGTTCGGGCAGAACAATGGGGGTGGAGACGTTCCTTCAGTGGGTCACCTTGCTGAAGTTAACCGTTCCTCTTTCAAACATTCCAACCCCACAGATGGGAATAACACAATAAGTCTCACTCTCCTGCCACACAGCCCAATATATAAGGCTGTGAAAGAGGACCTCTTGCTTTCAAAAATATATCGGTTTAAAGAAGGAAGAGCCTTTTCTACCCCTGACATTTTCAGCAAATCAAGTTGCCTTCTAGCAATCATGAGAGTTTCGGAGGCCTGGTGGGTGACCCTGTCACTCTGTGCCAAGTCTCTAATTGCATTATCAGCTGAAGGACTTCAGAATGCTCTTTCCTTCACCGCCAATTACTCTGTGTTGCTGCCTTGATTATGTGTCCTCTAATTGTTGCCTTGTGAGACAAGGGGACCCTCTGTGTAATGGAAGCTTCAGACAAGCTGGCTTTCAGCTGATAATTGCAACTGCACCAAAAGAAGCACCCAAAATGTGGACCTATAAATGCATACTGCGAACACCCCATAGCTACATGCAGCAAGATCAATAAAAGCAACCCCATTTAGCCCAAATTATGGGCAATAATTTCAAGTGAACAAAATCATCCAAAAACTATTTCTGAAAAAGTGAATAGAAAAGAAGTTAAAAAGAGAAAGATGGAAAAACAAGATTCAGTGTTATTATTATTATTATTATTATTATTATTATTATTATTATTATTATACGTAGATCTCAGGGTGTTTCACAGCATAGAATCACAATATGATAGTGTTGCCATATTTCAAAAAGTGAAAATCTGGTTGCAAAAGTTCAAGAAACAGAGAAGATTTTAACATATATATTTTAGGGGAAATCGCCACCCAGGATTTCCCGGACATTTTTGCTGCTTTTCAAAAATTCTGCCCAGACACCATTTTTTTGCAGGTGAATCTGGGAAATTCATGACCTTTGGCAGCCTTACAAGTCCTACAATACACAAAACACATAATAAAAACAAGGACAAGGACAACCCAATGCCATTTTTTTCCTGCTTCCAATCACCTTCTTATGGTCACATTAGCTCATTTTTAGTACAGTTGTTATCCTGCCCTTCCTGTCAGGCTTGTACATGTGGCGTATTCTCAACTATCCTCATAGCAAGCCTATGTATTAGGCTAGATTGAGAGATTTGGCTCGAACAAAGCTAATGTGCACAATGACTTAGTTGGGATTGGGAATCGCGGTCTCAGTGGCTCGAGTCATATAGTTCTCCTAGATTTGTGCAAACCTCTCCCCTCTTAAATAATAGAGCTACTGTAGTCTTATAGAAACTCTGTTGACTTATCTAAAAACAAAAACAAAAAAAAACCACACCCACTTCATTCTTTCACTCAAATTCTATCCCCCCCAAATTGCTTTCTTTTAGGTCAGGTTTTGGTAAGCGGGTTAATTCTTTCCATCCCGCCCCACAGACTTTCTGGTGCTATTTATGGGGAACTGTTTTAAGGCGTGAGTTCATATGAAGCATATCAAATTCATTTAACTCATACAAGAGGATCACTACAGCAATTCCATTGATATAGCTCCACCCTCTGTCTAAGACCTTCTCCCCCACTCCTCCTGCATCTAACTCTTTCACTGTATCCTTGCTATTAAGGTGATTCAGGGCCATTGCATTGTATCTTTAGGCATCCACCAGGTTGTACACATGGTTCTTTTTGTGCCTAGTCCCTGCAGAGCTGAACTCAAACAGCACATTTAAGCAGAGCTGGGAGTAATTTAGATAAATGATGCTTTTCAGAGTGATCTGTTAAGACCAGAACAAACTGTCTTTTCCTTCACAGTGTCAACCAGCTGCGATATAGCCCTCTGGCCAGGACAAGACTTTAACATGTTTAATTGGTGAGATGATAAATTCAAGAGGTTCTTTCCTGCAATGGCTGCTAAGTGATGTTTGGTGCCTTGGCAGCAATGGTGCACTTAAAACCACATGTTATGTGACAGTGTGAGATACCGTCAATCTATGTTGCAATGCGCAGAGTGGTTTTGTGGTAGTACGCACCGAAACATCTGGCCATGAGTGGCTGAGATGCCTTTATGTCAGAAAGAGGCCACGCAGGCGGAATTTCTTTTGAAGACCATTGGCTAAGCTTTTCTGCCTTTGGCTGAATGCCATAGATCTCACGGAAGGGCAAGGGATGCGGAAATAACTCAGAAGGGAGTGACAGAAACAGCATCAGTCTAGCAAAGCAAGAGTCAGATTCCTGAGTAGGGGAACAGAATTAGAGGGGTTTAGGTAGCAAAGATTGGGACTTGGACAAGGGAGTGGTCCAGAGGACAGCTCAGTTCGTAGAACATGAGACTCTTAATCTCAGGATTGTGGGTTCAAGCCCCACATTGGGCAAAATATTCCTACATTGCAAGATGTCCCTTGCGGTCCCTTCCAGCTCTATGATTCTATGTAAATAACAAGGCTATGTATGGGCCATACATTTAGAGCACATTTAAAGCATATTTCACCCCACACACCCCAAAAAACGAATTCTGAGAAATGTAATTTTTAAAGTGCTGGGAATTGTAGCTATGTGAGGGAGAAACTACTGTTCCCACGATTATTTTGGGGGAGGGGAGGGAAATACCTTTTGAATGTATGGTGTTGCAGGCAGCCTAAGACAGATGTGTCTGGGAGGTCCACTCACTTTCCCCGGTGGGCGGTGTTGCAGCCAGGCATCCGGGTCCTCACAGTGATTTGGCTAGGGGGCTGGGGCATGGCGGCCCCTTCACACCTACCCCCGGCTGCTTCACGCCTCCGACGGCCAATCAGAGCCTATTTCCTTTCTCCCCTCTTAAATCTTTTCTTCTCCTTATTTCTCGACTTATTGAGATGCTAGTTCTCTGGGAAGTCAGGATAGAGAGAGGTCTAGAGAAAGCTCTGCTGCCGCCACACAGCTAGGCAAACGTGGCAGATTTTAGAACAATGTGAAAACAAATAAATAAAACATTTCAAAGAAAAGAACAAGAGAATGGGGAGGGGATGACGGACCCCAAGCTCAGAGCTGTAAGCTGAAGCTGTTTTTGTTTTTTTGTTTTTTGCAGATTGACTTCCAAAATGAAAATAAAATCTGTGACTAGTTCTGGCTCAGCACTACTTTTTCCTCCAGAAATCTGAATTCCTTGGCAAAAGCTGCGGTAGACAAAACTGTTTGCATTTATAGCATAGGCACAAGTCTCCGCTGCTGCAGATTTTCTGCACAGCTTACGAGTTCTTATGAACTATCATTGGGGAAGGGAATCAAAGCAAATTGAAACTTCATTGCAGCTACGTTTTAGGGAAATGCAGCCGATCTTAACCAAACAAGAACAGAACAGTCTCTTCAGATTATTGTACTTTCCTTGAAGATCATAAAAATCTTTTGGTGGAGATAAGGAAGGGGGAAGAAACAACATCCTCCAGGTGCTTTAATTTTGTCACATTTTTATGCAGCTACTGATGTGGGAGAGAGAGGAAAAACCCCTGCACTTTTTAAAACCACTCTCTTAAGACCAGGCATCCCCAAAGTCGGCCCTCCAGCTGTTTTGGGACTACAATTCCCATCATCCCTGACCACTGGTCCTGCTAGCTAGGGATGATGGGAGTTGTAGTCCCAAAAAAGCTGGAGGGCTGAGTTTGGGGGTGCCTGCTTAAGACAGTATATGAGAGGGATAATTCTTTGCTTGTCTGCTACTTTCGGCAAAATCCTAGCACACAGCACGACACCTTATGGAGTCCATGGGTGAAAAGGGGCCACAGTTCAGTGGTGGAGCATCTGTTTTGCACATGTAAGGTCCCATGTTCAGTTCCCAGTTTCTCCAGGGAGGGCTAGGAATATCGTATCCTCCAACATTTCTCCGTTGAAAATGAGGATGCCCTATTCCATCATCATCATTATCATCATCATCATCATTTTACTATTTGTATCCTGCTCAACTGACTGGGTTGCCCCAGCCACCCTGAGCAGCTCCAAACATATTAAAAATAAACACAACCAAACATTAAATGTTGAAAAAAAAATCCCTATACAGGGTTGCCTGCAGATGGTTCCGGGGTCACATAACTCCATAGCCTCCAACATTTCTCCAATAAAAATAGAGAGGTCCTAAAGGATCAAATCAGAAACCAGGGCAGCTTCTGTAAATCTGGGACTGTCCCTGGTAAAAAGGAAAACATTGGGGAGTGGGTCTGGAATATCCCATCTGAAAGCCTGGAAAGCTTCCATTCAGCTCAATTTAAGGCATTTTTCTAGGTGTCCTGTGACAGAAAACTGCCAGGTGACCCTTCCTCACAGGGATTGAATGAACTAGAAAAGAGTCAACCGTTCAGTACTAACTCATAATGCTAATCAGCTGCATTAACATCTATTTCCCCCCCCCCCACACACACACATTGTCTGCCCTTCATTCTTGCAAGCAGTTCTTGCAAAGCATTTCTTGGGGTTTCCACTAGCACGAAGAGAAAGCGATATGCTGCCAGGGGGGCTGTGGGCTATAGATACACGTCAATGCAACAAAATGAATGCTTCCTTGCAAAATGATTTCCAAGGCAATGCATAAATGTCCTTATAGGAGACTTGCTTGTGTTTTGCCCAGCACAGCATTCTGTGCTTCTCGAGTGAGACACTACTTATGACGTAGATGGGCGGTGAATTGGATTCAAGAACGGCTATTTTTATTCCACAGAACTCAGCATTTTAAAATCGTTGCTTAGTGCCCGGTACTGATGTCCTTTCCTGCATGAAATGTATGCATAATTGTTGTTTTTAACTGGGGGATGGGAGGGTGGTCATGCTCCTAGCTTAGAATCATAGATTGTAGAGTTGGAAGGGACCCTAAAGATCATTCTGCAATGCAGGAATACCCAGCTGTCCCATACGTTGAACCTGCAACCATGGCATTATCAGCACCATGCTCTAACCAACTGAGCTATCCAGGCTTTTTTCCTGACAAGATGGGGAGGACTGCATTGGCCTTAAGCTGGAGTGGCCTCTCTTTCAGTAAAGGGCCAGGTAACATCGACTGCCCCATGTTTGAGAGAGAGTGGAAAAGGAGGTTGACAAAGAAATCATCCATATACTTGCATTTATCATAAACATTATCATCATCACCACTCATATTTGCTCATTGCTTTTTATCCCATCCTTCCTCTCTGGAAGGATGTGTCAGGGGCAGGACAGAGGAGGAATGGTGGAGGACCGCCTCCCCAGCCTGACCCTTCCAGAGAAGGAGACAGTTGAGGGGTTTGAGGGAGATCACAGTTCAGGAGCAGATGAGGGGGAAAGCTGGGAAATAATGGGAGAGGAGGAGAAAGAAGAAGCACAAGGGGAGTGACAGCTGATGGACACAGTGTCTTTAGAAAACATTCCAGACCCCCCTCTCCAAGAACCCGGCGAGCATTGAAAGTAGGAGAGCAAAGAGCTCAAAGGCATAGGGCACTTTTCAGCTCCCGTAACAATGACACATGAGGAAGTGGGAGAAATGGAGGGGGTGGAGACTCACTCGGGACAACACCATTATTCCAAGAGGCTGTGTTCCAAGTCTCTCTCTGTGAATATTGAATAAGAAGCAGATGGTAAGGACTTTTCCTTGTCTTATCCGTTCCTGGCAACCTGCCACGGGGGTTGGTTCCTCTGCTGCCTGACAGAATGTGGCAAATATCAAAATGTTAATACAATTTGAAATAAAATAAAACACATACCAAAGATAATTAAAATGATCTAAAAACATTTAACAGCAATCACATACACTAATTTCAAGGTTTCCACAGCCAGTGTCTTTCACCAACCAAGTGCCTGAGTAACCACTCCACTCAGCAACAGAAACAGTCCTGAGAAAGGAACATTAATTGCTTGAAATTCTGAAATTGTCCCAGAGGTGTAGGGATCATGATGTATAAGATTGCCCCAGAGGAAAGATGGGTTGCTGAGATGAGTAGGCAATCCAGGTGGGAGTTGGACTGAGTTTTTGAAAATTCCCACTCCTGTGAGCATTGATGGTGCTTTTTAAATGTTGAGATGTTCATACTTTTGCGGAGTTGTTGGTCTGACATCCGTTTGAAATATTTATTTCCATGAAAAGCTAATGAAGTATCAAAATGTGAGCATTGTGTTTGGGAATGGATCATTATGTCATTATACTGTTCATTGCCACTCCTTTTGTTTATGCATTCTTGTGGAGGTTGTTTCCATTTTGTATAACATGAGCTATTTTGAATGCTGGTGGAAAGGCAGCCTGTGAATTCAAGACTAATCTCATCTAATCTAATTTGGTAGAAGCAAAGGAGAATTGCACATCCCAGAATGAAGTATGTGAAGGTAGCCAATATTGTGTCCTCCAAAAAGTTCCTGGACTACAGCTCCCATCAGCCCTTGCCACCATAGCCAATAGCCAGGAATTATGAGAGTTATAGTACATTGTCATCTGGAAGGCACCACGTTAGCTTACCATTGGTCTGTTGCAAACTGCAGAGTACCAATCTGAACACAGCTATGCATTGTTTGATGTACACTCACATCCCACCCTTTTGCACTCTGAAGCAGGCATTAAAAAGTGGTGGTTTATCGACTCCAAGTTATGCAAGGTTCTTCTAAAAACATGCCCTGATGCTACAGCTCTGAAGATTTCATGTTTTTGAAATGCAAATTAGAAATAGCGCCTATTGATTTGGCACTTTGATAGCCAATTCCACATAAACTGTGAGGATCTATACTGCTCTCATTATTTCTTCTTATCAGATAGATGCCTTTGTCTGATTTCAAAACAAACCATCAGTTAAATTAGTGCACTGTTCCTCACACTCCTCTGCTTCCGAACTCTATTAGGTCTCTTCTTATCTATTTCCTCTTTTATTCCTTCCTGATGGTGTGAGTTATGGGATGGATTCCAAATATTTATGCCTGCTTTTCAATTTGTAGAAATGCGTGCTTGCATGACGGATCGTTGTTATGACTGTTTCTTTTTTTCCCTGCGTGCTGTTTATGACCTGTCTCAACGTTCTCAATATGCCTTTCAAAACATTCTCAATATGCCTCCTAATGAATGTTTCTAAGATAATTCACAGGCTGTTATGCTTCTTGCCTACGCTTCTTTTTTCTCGTTCAGAACCAATTAGATGTATACAGAAACACACACACCAAAAAAAGATCAACGGAAGAGGTCTTTATGAATGACTGGTTCTGGCAGTAGGATGCAGGCAACTTTCTCTTTCACTGTGGCTGCTTAGCATGGGGGTGGGGTGGGGAGCGTTACTGGTCCGCTTTCCGCACTTCAGCACCATCTTGCACTGCCAGCTCAATAGAGGAAACGTCACACAGGGAGCCAACAGCATGCCACGTGAATCCATAAAACTGCTGGCCTGGTTCCTCCATCTTTGCTTCAGTCAGACATCTTCCCCTGACTGCTTCTTGGAACGAATGCCAGCTTGACTCCAGACTGCCTGTCCTGACAATGGCACTGTCTTTCCTTTACACATTGTTTTGAGGGATTAATACTCTGCAAAACAAGAACAACATCCTGTGTCAAGGTGATACCAATTTTGTGTCAAGAAAAGCAAGACTCTGTGGGGTTATTTCCCCCCCCTTTGCTTGCTTCTTGTTCATAATTCTTTCTCCACAGTCTACTAATTTGCACAATTTGCTACAGTATGGTCATTTGAAATTTCAAGTCAGGAGTGAATGATTCTAGCCTGGGCCCCATAATATCAATTTTCTTGACATACAAACTTTCTGTGTTCAGTGTAGTCCCCCTCCTTCCACAGCTTTCTTTCTTTTATACCCACTGATATAACATGGAGTGGCCATCTACATATTACAGGCCCTGAAACTCAGGGCCACCTTTTTGGCTAACTTACCTCAGCCCTAGTCCTATGTAACTTCCTGACATAGACACAGTGGACATGCCCTGTTATTGCTCTTCATCTCATCTGTATTACTCAGCATGATTTTACACTCAATGTTCTAATTATATTTGTAGCATTCTATGTATAATCGCGACAGGTCACTGCATGGTCTCTCACAATGTGCTATGGCCATACGGCTAATGCAATAAATAAATGGATTGATTATACAGAGAAGCATACAAACTTGTGATGAACCACCAGCATTGGGAAGGGGCGTAGCTTCTGGAGAGATGCATCAAGTGGTGCTTTCTGAAAGAAGAGGTCTATCTTTAGAAATGATCTTTGTTACCTATAGCCTATTAGTGAGCATGAAGCTTTATTGGCATAGCTTGGTAGAACATGATGTGTGCACGAAACCTCTTTGCTCAGGAAAATCCCTTTTGAAGTTGTGAAAGCGCTTTTGAAGTGTCGACACAATGGGTCATTTCCATAAGATGAAGACACTTCGTTTTCCCCCAGAGAGAGAGAAACATACAATGTAAAATCTGATCTGAGGATCAAATAGAGATGTCATGACTATGTGCTGATGTGTTTTGGCAGAAAACTAAGATTGAGTTCAAAGACATTGTGGGGGAAATTTGAGGCCTTCCAAGTGCATATAAAGAAATAAGACTCAATACATTACATGCCTTAGGGGGGGGGGCAACCCACAGGAATGGCAACATAAGGCAGTCATGTCCATAAATAGGTAACATAGGAAACTGCCTTATAACAAGTGAGATCATTGATTCATCTAGTATTGTCTTCAATGCCAGAAAGTAGCTGTCCATGGTTTCAGTCAAGAGACATCTCCATCCCTATCTGCAGATTCCAGAGAATGAACATGGGGTCTTCTGCATGCAAAGAAGACAGATCCTTCAAGTGCCCCTATTTTCCAGGGACAGTCCTGGATTTGCAAAAGCCATCTCAGTTTCTGATTTAATCCCAGAATGTCCCGCTTCTCCATAGGACATCCCTATTTTCATCAGAGAAATGTTGGAGAGTATGGAAAGATGCTGCAATTGAACGAACAAGCAAACATTTTTCCCAAGGAGTTTCCCAATAAAATTTTAAAAATCACAAAAAATGCAGGCAATTTTTGGTACCGCCAAAAATGTTCATGGAAAGTAGTGGGCAGTTCTTGTTTAGCTGTCATAATTATATGGCATGATAGAATTAGTAAATGAGAGAGGGAACGAACTCTCACCAGGATCTTGATATTACGAGGAAGAACACTGAATTTAGTTTTTCCACCTCCCCCAATTCATTCATGAACTGAACAGTTGTTCCCAAATAGTGTTTAAAACACCCCAAAGCAAAGCAAAACAATACTCATTTAACTGTACACATCCCTTTGGAATGTGGTGTTTGTTTGTTTGTTGTTTTGCCCAAAGATGCTTGCCAAGATAGCACAATTAATGTATAATCCTTAGTAATAAAACTTAAGGCATTAAGCAAATTCTAACTTTCAGAAAGGCTTCCAAGCATTTCAAGAAAGAGATGCAATTGGTGACTGTATATTGGCTCAAAAGTCAGTTATATATAATGACTATGCAGCATACTTTAATTAACCTTATCAACCTCAACATGCAAATACAATTTTTTGAATGTGTGTGTGTGTGTACAGCATAAATCCCTAGACATTCCCTCTGTTTCCTCGAGTCTTAAATACTGAAATTGAACTTAATTTGCTTTTTTGTTTATTTGTTGTTGTTTCTTATCCAGTCTCAATCAAGGTTTTACCACAGGTTTGTCATTTGATTTACTTTTGTTAAGGGAATGGTATTCCTTTTCATTACTGACTACCATGAGCAGCACATCAGGCAATATACTTTCAATATCGCTAGGGGAAAAAAATGTTATCTGAGCTTAACCATGGATTTTAATTGCCAGCCTTAATTTGAAAATAATTGTTCACAGCAATTAAGTAAATGCCCCAATTTCATTAACAGACTTCCTAATTAGAACCTACAACATAAAACCACCAATGTTTGCTTCATTAGCTTTGATTTACTGTATCTAAAACCTTTTTAAATAAAAAATAATAAAAAAGAAACCCAATCCTATTAGTTTTATCATGCACTAGTGCATTTCAGTTAATAATTGCTACTGAATTTGTGACATGTCCTGGGGAAATATTAATAATCAGAAGATTATATTTTACAAGTTGTTCCTTACAGACTGTGAGCCCAGAAGCTAAAGAAAGATGCACCTATTGAAATTTGAGCAGGGCATCTGCCATAAACTTTAAGAGCAGAACTGCATGTTTCAAAGAATATAGGGCTGGTGTCCAAAATGCCAGTCCTGCCTGTATTGTTTTTATTATTAGCATTATTTATTAAATTTGTATTCTGCCCTTCACCCATAGATCTCAAGGTGGTGAGTAGCCTAAACATTTCAAAATATTCTTCCAAGGATCTCTAAGTGGTGGAATTAAACCCATGTCTCCCAGGTTCAACTTTAACACCACATACTAGTTGAGCAGAAACTTGCTGGCCAGCCAGGCATTGGCTCCAGCACTGCAATGCTTTAGGCCGACTGGGTGATAGAACTCTGCAGTGTGGTTGGCCCAGGAGCGAAAAGAAGAGCAAAGATGGAAGACCAAATCAGCATTGTTTTCAGGGTACCCCATTAAAGGGGCCTCAGTGGATGCCCTTGTCCAGAAGACAGTGTGGGCAGACAGGCCATAGGGTTTCCGGCGACAGCCTTAGGGACACTACCTTAGTAGATTGATGTCTTGGGGAGGCCATAATCCTTGGAATGACCCTGATGTGTTTCAAGCCCTCCCACAGGAGAGTGAAATGGATAAACACCCAATGCCTGAGCCAAAGTTCGATGTACACCTGTAATCAATAAAGTTGTGGCCATTTTTAATTCCAGGTAATTGTCCGCCTTTCTTTGTACTCTCCCACTTCACCTTAGAATTATAGTCGGGTGGGGAGACGCTGCGACTGGGACCGCAGTCAGAGGACAGGGCATATTTTGTCCTTACAGGAGTGAGTCCCATCTCCCAAAGTGATGAGGTATTTTCACATGCAAGGCTTTGAGCCTCTCTTGCACTATTTATTTTTGATGCCTGATCCTTGCTCACGCAGAGGAGAAAGGGAGGAGGAGAAGCATTTGTGATGCGGAGGAGCGGTTCTGGCCTGTGCAGCTTTTACATTTGCATTACAAACTCCAATTGAAGCGAGAGCCGCTCTAAGCCTCCTAACTGAAGACGTTTGCAACATCTATTTAAAACAGCATGGAGAGGAGCTTCTGCAGCATGACTCAAGGTTGCTTGTTCAATTGCTGAAGTGCAACGGTAGCTTCCCTCAAAGGCACTAATTTGTCAAAGTGAAATATATTTCCTGTCATTTAAATCTATTGCTTACAGCTGAGTAAATATTGTGAGGCCTCTTGATTTTCCTACAGACACATAATGCAAAGAAGCGCAGCAGCTTCGCGGAGCATTGGCCTCCATCTGTATACATGTTGATTTCTATTTCTAGGCCGCTTTTCATTCAAGTAAATCCCAAAGCGGCTTTGCAACCAATAAACAGCAGTAGCAGCAATAAACGTTAACGGCAGAATATTGCAGTTACAGTACAGAACACCACAATTACAAGATCTAGGCCATTAAGAATTGAGCCTAGCGACTCATAATATATTGGAGAAATGCACAATAAAACCATTTAAAGAAATCTATAAAACAATGTTAAAAAGACAGAAGCTAAAAAGTAGTCTTAACAAGTGCTTTATTGGGGGGGGGGACTGCCAGTATACACCATCACCCTTCCCCTCCCCTTTGCCTGCCTGCCTCCTCTTCCAGTGCTTCCACCACTGTTTTCTGTTCCTTGCCCACCAAATTAGGTCTAACCACAAAGTGGCATGGCTACTTCCCTTTTCCTCCTTTCCTTGATGTGTGGGCTGCTGTAGCCATGCCACTTTGTGACAGAGCAAAGCAGTCTTCTTCTACCCCCCAGGTGGTAGAGGCGCTCATCTCGCTTCAGGCCGAGGGAGCCGGCATTTGTCCACAGACAGCTTTCCAAGTCATGTGGCCAGCATGACTGAACCGCTTCTGGAGCACAAAGGACCGTGGTGAGTGCCAGAGAGCATGGAAACATCGTTTACCTTCCTGCAGTAAAGGTAAAGGTAAAGGGACCCCTGACCATCAGGTCCAGTCGTGTCCGACTCTGGGGTTGCGGCGCTCATCTCGCTCTATAGGCCTAGGGAGCGGTGTTTGTCCGCAGACAGCTTCCAGGTCATGTGGCCAGCATGACTAAGCCGCTTCTGGAACCAGAACAGCGCACGGAAATGCCGTTTACCTTCCCACTGGAGCGGTCCCTATTTATCTACTTGCACTTTGACGTGCTTTTGAACTACCAGGTGGGCAGGAGCTGGGACCGAGCAATGGAAGCTCACCCCGTGGCAGGGATTCGAACTGCCAACCTAGGCTCTGTGGTTTAACCCACAGCGCCACCTGGGTCCCTTCCTGCAGTAGTGGTACCTATTTATTTACTTGTGCTGGTGTGCTTTCAAACTGCTAGGTTAGCAGAAGCTGGGACAGAGCAATGGGAGCTCACCCCATTGTATGGATTCAAACTGCCAACCTGCCAACCAGCAAGCCCAAGAGGCTCAGTGGTTTAGTCCACAGTGCCACCCACATCCTTGTTCATGCAGTAAGCTGCCTTGAACTACGGAATTTAACTACGGAAAGATGGCATACCTGATGTACATAAGTGTGCACATATGTATTTGTACATTCTCACAACAGCCACTACCTCACTGTCATTAAATTAATTAAAACACACTGCCCAACGCTGCCATGAATTTCCAGATTCCAGTGGGTCCTATCCTGATACTAACCATTCTTTGCCATCTTGAACTACTTTGACAAATCAGAACATTGGGGAAAAGTGAAATTCCAAATGGCTTAATGATTAATGATTAGTGATCAAAAGAAGGCAGGTGAAAATCTATCAGTAGACATCTGGCATTAGCAAGGGGAAAGGCTAGGTGACTTTTGGAATCCCTTCTTCGATTTATCTCATCACAGATCTCTCTTGTCATCATGTTTGGCACTGAAACGGAGCAGCCTGGAATTAAAAATGAGAAAAAGGGGATATACCTGTATCAAAATTCCCACCATAGACCAATACATTTTAATGAATTTAACAATTGACTATCACATATAAAAGGAATGAAATGAATATGAAATATCTACATCATCCAAAATTAATTTCATAAAGTAATGAAGTTTTGTGCAAATGTTAAAGTTCAATTAAAACAAAATGCTAAAGAAAACTCTCTTCCCAGTTAAATGTTGAGACCTTTTTTTAAAAAAAGGTCTGAATACTCTCGATCCTAAAGATGACTCTCAGAAACTCAGAGTTATATTTCATCTTTTGGCTATGAAAATGTTACATGCAGAGAGTGCACTTTAAATCTAAATGTTGCCTTGACCAATACAACCATCACTCCTCAAATCACATGTATTTCTGCTGAGAGCAGGGATAGCTGTGTGTGTATGTGTGTGTATTCAATTAAGTTTGCATTTAAGGATGAATCTACCAAATGTTAACACCTTTCTGTAATTGCATGAGAATCAAAACACAGCCATCCTTCAAAATTCACACTTATCCAATTTTTGTGTCACAGTTCTATTACCCAAACCACCATATATTAGGGGAAAGTGTGTGTGGGATTGAATATATTAGTGAAAAATAACATACAGGAAGCATTATAATTGGTTGAACTTCTGTGAACATGGTGGGAAGCCAATTATCTGTTGCTTACAGAGCTAGCCCAAGGTGATTTGCTGCCTGAGACACCACAGCAAGGGCAGAGAGTTCTAACTGCACATGTCCGTATGATTCCTTCCAGTACAATTTTCTCCTTATATGCATACCTTTGTACACAAATATGTCTAATACTGTATACACATCCCCCCTCATATAATGCATGTTTGTTTTCACTAATACAATGGTACCTTGGTTCCCAAACTTAATCCGTTCCGGAAATCTGTTCCAAAACCAAAGCGTTCTAAAACCAAGGTGTGCTTTCCCATAGAAAGTAATGCAAAATGGATTAATCCATTCCAGACTTTTAAAAACAACCCCTAAAACAGCAATTTAACATGAATTTTACTATCTAACGAGACCATTGATCCATAAAATGAAAGCAATAATCAATGTACTGTACTATAAAATAAATGAGACAGTATTGTAGATGATAAAAAATTAAATCTTACCTGCACTGATGATAGTCATTGTTTGGATGGGGGGCTTTTATCCGTTTCTGCCGTCACATAATCAATCAGTAGCTGAACTGGGTTCCACAGTCACCAAAAAAGTCACAAAAACGAAGTCACGAGCCACAGTCACAAGTCAGTCCCATAAAACAAAGAACAAATCATAGACAAAAACCCAAAAAACCCACACAAACCAAAATGCAAAACAAAACAAAACAAAAGCTCCAAATATCACCTCTGTGTTGCGTGGGTGCTTGGGACTCAACAGCTGACAGACTCAACAGGAAGCCTCTGATTAGCAGCAGGGGACTCAATTTACAAATGGAACACGCTCAACAGGAAGTGGAATATGTTCTTATTCCAAAGCAAAGATCACAAACCAAAACACCTACTTCTGGTTTGCAGTGTTCTGTTTCCAAGTTGTTCATAAACTAAGCTGTTCTAAAACCAAGGTACCACTGTATATGGATTTATGTTCACACTTGTGGTTAGATCACAGCAATACGTGGGGCTTCCTCTAATGTCACTTCAGAAACTACAGTTGGTATAGAAGTCAGTAGCCAGATTGCTCACTAGGGCAAGATGGTGTGAGCACATAAGGCTGATCCTGGCCTGACTGCATGGGCTACCAATTAGTTTCCAGGCCCTATTCAATGTGCCAGTTTTTACCTATAATGTACCGGTATTATGCTATTCAAGACCCTAATGTCTTAAGGACTGTCTCTTCCCACATGAACCAGCCCAGACCCAGCGTTCCTCATCTGAGGCCTTTCTCTGTGTGACCCCTCTGAGAGAGGTGCAGAAGACGTTGTCCTGAGATTGGGCCTTCTCAGTGGTGTCTCCCTACTTGGCAGACCCTCCAAGTGTCCCTATTTTTCAGGGACAGTCAGGTATTTAGAGAAGCTCTCCCAGTTTCTGATCTGATCCCAGATTGTTCCACTTTTCCTTAGGACGTCCCTATTTCATCAGAGAAATGTTTAAGGGTATGGAGTTATGCAACCCCCAATCCAAAGAGGTAAGTAACTATACAACCTTTAGAAAACATCTGAAGGCATCTCTGTTTAGGGAAGTTGCTTAATGTTTAATGTTTTAGTATGTTTTTATACATGTTAGAAGCCTCTCAGCGTGGCTGGGGCAAACCAAACAAATGGATGAAGTATAAATAATAAAATTGGGTGGTGTATAAATAATAAAATTATTAAATAAAATGTATAAATAATAAAATTATTATTATTATTATTATTATTATTATTATTATTATTATTATTAAATCTTCTTTCCCTATTTTCATCAGAAAAATGTTGAAGGGTATGGAAATGCTGTTGTCTGGGTTTAGGTGCCAGGCAAAAACATTCTTATTCACCTTTGGGGGGGGGGTGGAGTTGAATGAATCTATCTGTCTGTCTATCTATCTATAGAGTCATAGAATCATAGAATCATACAGTTGGAAGAGACCACAAGGGCCATCCAGTCCAACCCCCTGCCAAGCAGGAAACACCATCAAAGCATTCCTGACAGATGGCTGTCAAGCCTCCGCTTAAAGACCTCCAAAGAAGGAGACTCCACCACACTCCTTGGCAGCAAATTCCACTGTCGGACAGCTCTTACTGTCAGGAAGTTCTTCCTAATGTTTAGGTGGAATCTTCTTTCTTGTAGTTTGAATCCATTGCCCCGTGTCCGCTTCTCTGGAGCAGCAGAAAACAACCTTTCACCCTCCTCTATATGACATCCTTTGATATATTTGAACATGGCTATCATATCACCCCTTAACCTTCTCTTCTCCAGGCTAAACATACCCAGCTCCCTAAGCCGTTCCTCATAAGGCATCGTTTCCAGGCCTTTGACCATTTTGGTTGCCCTCCTCTACTATCTATCTATCTATCTATCTATCTATCTATCTATCTATCTATCATCTATCTAATATGTCATCTATCTAGTCCACACACACACACACACACACACACTTAATTTTATTGGTTTAACCTTGTTTGTAATGTTCTTTTTAATTAAATGTATAACAAACAAATGTATAACAAACAAGACTAATGTTCCTTTTGTGTAAGTTGCTTTGAATTTCATTTTTTTTTGGGGGGGGGAAGCAACTAATAAATATAAATAACAACAGTTGCAACATGCAACAACACAGGATTCTCTAGGGGAAGCCACAACGGTATGATAATGCTTTAAATCTACAGTGCAGATGGAGTCTTCCTCTGTGTGTGGCCTTGGAAGTTATATTCATGGAGACCTGATTCTTCAAGGCAGCTACTTATATTAGTCAAGTTTCATTATGGATATAAAATCTGAGCAAAAAGAACTAGAAACCAGGAGGAAAAAGGACTCTAGCCACAGCCCGAGAGAAAGATAAAAGCTGTAATTTCTGGTTCCACAGGGGTCACTGAGAGAGGGCTAAGATGGTGTTCTGTATCCATATTGAATCTTTGCTGCAATCACAGACCTACTACAGCGACGCAGTGTGAACCAACTTTCCAACATGTTTAGAGGGGAAAGGCAGGGAAGAAAAGAGAAATGTACAAAAGGCAAGAGGCAGAAAGATAAACATTTAAGCTAAAATAATTAGCTGGTGAGATCTATGGGAAAGCATAACGATTTCAACAAGCCTCCTGATGGAGCAGAACTCAGCATGGGGCAGATGGACTTGTACAAAGAAACTCCTTGCCAGTTACAAAGAATAGCACTCATGGAGGCAAAGGAATAGCCACACACTGGGAGCTCAGAAAAGGTCAAACTTTGAAGACTGCTAGCTAAGCTAAGTAGCATGACAAGAATATACCATCAGGCTATTTTTTAAAAAAGAAAATTAAATTAAAAATTGGGGGTTTGTTTACTGCAAAATGAAACTGGAAAATAGAAAACAGGACTTTCCCCTCATCACAACTTTTTAGAAATGTATTTTCACAAGAGGAATTATGATGATGTTGTTTTGTAATACTTTCCTGTACTTAGGTACAGCTGCTTATATGAACGGCTGCTCTCCTATGAAATGCTTTACTGGTGGGGGTAAAACAAACTCCATTAGAGAGGAACAGAAGTCTTTAATGGAAGGTAAAAGGTAAAGGTAAAGGTACCCCTGACCTTTAGGTCCAGTCGCAGACGACTCTGGGGTTGTGTGCTCATAGAATCATAGAATCATAGGGTTGGAAGAGACCACAAGGGCCATCCAGTCCAATCCCCTGCCAAGCAGGAAACACCATCAAAGAATGTCAAGCCTCTGCTTAGACTTCCAAAGAAGGAGACTCCACCACACTCCTTGGTAGCAAATTCCACTGCCAGCATGGGTGTGTGCATACAATTGAAGCCTTCACATTGAAGGATCCATGGAGCCAAAGAGAACTGCCCAAGCACCACCCTTTGAGGATGGCCACCCAAGTAGGATTGGAACTACCACGAAGCTGTGCCACCCACTCCCATTCCAGATGACTTATACAGCAGAATGACATGGCTGATGACACTGAAAGCCACTGAGATATCAAGGAGGATCAACAGGGACACATTTCCCCAACACTCTCCAACAGACATCATCACACGGTGTGACCAGGGTAGTTTCTGAACAAACACTGGGTCTAAACCATGATTAAAACAGGTCCAGAAAATCTGTTTCATCCAAGAGATCTGGGATTTGGCCAGCAACCATGTGCTCAAGAACCTTGCTCAAGAAGAAGAGTTTGGATTTCATATCCCACTTTATCACTACCCGAAGGAGTCTCAAAGTGGCTAACATTCTCCTTTCCCTTCCTCCCCCACAACAAACACTCTGTGAGGTGAGTGGGGCTGAGAGACTTCAAAGAAGTGTGACTAGCCCAAGGTCACCCAGCAGCTGCATGTGGAGGAGTGGAGACACAAACCTGGTTCACCAGATTACAAGTCTACCGCTCTTAACCACTACACCACACTGGCTCCTTTTAGCAACATACCAATAGTTATTTAGATTTTCTGAATCCAGGGAGCGTTTCTTAAGGTGTTACCTCTGCCTCCTTTCTGCAGGAGGCACTAGTCACCTTGCTGACACAGCTAAACATCATTTCCTTGCTATTTTTTTCTTCTCCCCCCCCCCCAGTCAGGAGGAGTAAGAGAACAAGTGGTTGTACAAACCAAACCAAGCCAAGCCAAGCACCATGCCCATGTACTCAAGTCTTACTAACTGAATATTGTCCAACACAACAGGACTAGGTGCTCTAGGAGCCTCTTGCAATTTAACTGTAGTTGCTTTGTGATGTGAAGATACTGCTATTTCCCCCACAGAGATACAATTTAACAGAGTTCCCTGGATAGATGGATTGAGGACAAGGCTGGAGGAAGGGGTGTATGGTGGGGGCGGGCTGCCCCGTGTGTCACCACTGAGGGGAATGACAAAATGCCAGACGGCACTCACCATGGGGCTTGCAGCACGCCCAAGTCACGCGTCTCTCCTGGGAGAGACGCGGTGGCTTTGCTGCGTGCAGGCTCCACACTGCCCCAAACAGTCTGCCCGCCGCCTCCCCTCAGCTGTAGGGCAGCCGAGTGGGAGGAGGCAGGCAGACTCTTCAGAGGCCCCATGGAGCATCCTGCCCTGCCTTGCCCTGCCCCACGGGTGACTGGCCCTGCCCCTGGGCGCAGGGCATGTGTGCTGCCCCGGGCACCCAATCGACTTGCTATACCGCTGGTTGATTGTTAAAGCATTCTGCCAAGTGGAGCTCTGTGAGTGGAGCAACTCTTATCACCCTTAACAAACTACAGTCCCCAGGATTCTTTGGGGGAAGCCATGACTGTTAAAGTGGCTATGGTATTCCATTTCATGTATAGTACATTTGGGGCCTAAGGGAGTCGCAAATACTGTGCAATGAGTGACAATCTGCCATTCAATCCTAACCATGTCCACTCAGAAGTAAGACCTCTTGAGTTCAGAAGGGTTTACTCTCATGTAAGTGGGTTAGGAATGCAGCCGTAAACAAGTGTATATAGGAAATACTATAAAGTCATTCAGAAGTTGTGTTAGTGTTTAGGAAGAAGTATAGATGTTTAAATGTTTACTACACTTCATGAATAAAAGAGGCTGTGAGACAAATACTAGAAAACCTCCTTTGGGGATGTGAGTAGAAAATTACATGGTATTTAAACATACATTCATACAGAATGGATCAGAATGCAATCAGCTTTTCCAAAGTTCTCATCTGATTTGCATGAAATTTCAATTCAGTTGTGGGAAGATATTTTATGATTAACATTTTTTATGGGGCTCATCATTTGTCATCTGGGTTATGTAGAGGCATTTTCCTGAATTATTATGATCATTATTACTCTGGAATGCAAAGGTGTTCATCGCTTTTTTATTTTATTTTATTTTTTAAAAAAATCACGATCAATCTTTTGGAAAGCTCCAAATAAAACTTAGATGTGTTTTTAGAAGATCCACATGAAAATCAGATGTGAACACCTAAAACATTTAAGGCCAATTAATATCTGCACATATACCAGTTACAAAACAATTCTATATATGCTTTTTCAGAAGTAAGTCTCACTGTGTGCATAGAATTACTTGTAAGTGAAGCATGTGAATTGTCTCAATTAAAAAATAATAGGTTGGACCCAAGAGGAGTGTAAATCAAAATCCTATCATAGAACTCGGAGAAACTCTGTTCTTGGTTGAGAAGCCCATGGAAGGACATGAAATATGATGTGATTTCTGCAACAGGCAGATAGAATAACCAGAAATGCATTTTTCAATGGCATTCAGTTACACATTTTTGGGTGTTTGAGAACTAACTGCTAACAAATCAAGTATGAAATGACCCTTAAGATTTGTTGGTGGGAATCTTCATTGATTCTCATCCACTGAACTCTAGCACAATTAGAAAAGAAACACATACATGAAATATGATAAATCCACACTGAATGTTTTTTCCTTTGTAAATACATAGTTAGATCACATTAAGCATTTTCTTATTATTATTATTATTATTATTATTATTATTATTATTATTATTACCATTACCATTTCTATATCACTTAATATATTAGAAATAACTCTAAGTGGTGTATGGGAAACTGACTCAACAACAGACAACTTTAAAAAATTCAAAAATACACAGTTACATATATAAATGTTACATTAATATAGAAAAATATATATCAATTCATTTTCCTTCTGACACATCCTCTCTCTTAACTTCCTGGTTCTCACCCAGATTCCAAACAAACACTCAGCTCACTCAAAAAAGTCTCACATCAAGAAGAGTTCCTGGAAACAGTGGACAACACCCTAGTCCAGAGCTTTCCAAACTTTTCATGTTGGTAACACACTTTTTAGACACGTATCATTTCACGACACAGTAATTTGGTTTTGCTAGCAAACCAGAGGTTCGACTGATGCCTTTCCAGAGCCAGGAGGAGTGCAGGGAATGTTTCCGCAATAGACCCAGCGGCAGATCATATGCCCATGCTGCCCAGGGTGCCCACACTCCTGAGGGGGGCAATGCATGGAGGGTATCCTCCCAGGCACGGGATAGCCTCTTGGGTGCACAGAGTGGTGGCGCGCCCTGCAGCCAGAGGCAGAGTGAGCCGCCAATGGTGGACGTTTGCCGTGCTGCCTGCCCACGACTCCCAAACAAAAGGGGAAGGGGGGCATGCCGCTGGCAAAGTAGCATAGCTTCCCCCTTCCCCTGATGGCTCAGGGTAGGCTTGGGAGTTGTGGGCAGGCGGCATGCCAAATGTCAACCCACTCAGCGAAGACACACAGGGCGGTCTGCCCCTACCACACTCCTTCCTCCGCCCCTGAACACACCTACTGTTAAGCTTCGGGAAATCAGTTTCCTCCCCTGTGGCAGTAAATAAGAAGAGATCAAATGAAAGGAACGTCTTACAAGTTAGATTATTTAATACTCACAGTGAGATACAAAGAACCCATCTACCTAGAATGGTGATACTCCCAATTAAGGCTCACACCCCCTCCGTCCCTATTAATCTACGTCACTCCTACATCTTGTAATCTGAGCTTGTACCCTTTGTGCTTTCTGTTCTGGAAACTTTCTGAGCTCTTCTCAACCTTGAGGAGGTCGCTGGAAGAATGCTGTCCAAAGATTGTGAATCTGTTAACCCTCTCTTTTCCAGTGTTTCTTCTCCTAGCTGTTCCCCATCCAGTATTTCCCAGCTTCTGCCTTCTGAACTATGCCCCTCTGCAAACCACTGTTCCAAATCTATACTGTCCTCCTGCTCCTGGGAAGATTCAGGATCAGGGGAAGGGGGGCTTCCACCATTCCACCTCAGTGCAGCCTTCCTCAGCACGGTCCCTGAAACCTACACACTGCAGCCGACACACTAACATGTTGTGGCACACAGTTAAGAAAGCTCTGCCCTAGTCTATCACTATAGACTTGCTATTTATGGGCAGGTCCAAGGTGGGTGGTGCTTCCTCTGGCTGCCCACAGCTGTGTCCCATTCAGCTTCTCTCTCCACATGCAGCTCCAGGTACAGCAGGTTTGTCTGAATTTCCCAGGGGGTCCAAAGGTTGAGAAAAGCCCGCCACCCTCCACTTACAGCTCTTTCTTTATCGTCTGTCCTCTCCTCCTCTTCCAGCTGCTTCATTAAGTGTAGTGTAACATAGTTTATCTGACTACCTTGATGGTACCTGCTGCTTCTGATAGGCTATTCGGTCCAGAAGCTTGAAATCAAGAGGATAAAATGGAATGTTAAATTCTGATATAAGTGCTTATTTTAATATATAAGTTTATTTTTGCACTAGTTCAGGTTGATTGCATTAATTTCTATGTTTAGCCACATGGATGAACTCCAAAATCTTTATGATGTCTCCAATACACAGGTAAACAAGACTTTGCAGTTTGAAAGGAAACATGTCCTGTTCTTAAATATAAAACAGTTTGCACCATCGAGCTGCTATGCAGGCAAAAGGTTCTTGCAAAGTTTTTATCATTGCTTTTGTGTCCTTTGATGGAAACACAACAGTTTCCTCTGCCTTATCTGTGTGAGCAGATAACATTTGTAGTTATAGCTTTAAGAAGACCATTCTGAGGTAGTATCTTGAGATCTGGCTAAGGGTAGGAATATCCATTTTCTCGGGTATATTGCTTGTAAAAGCTGGTAGAATGGCTTTATGCTTGACAAAGTAGGAATATTACTGGTACTTCATAAAGAAGATCTCAGTGTTGGTGGATATTTTCAGATAATCTGTCCCCATTTTTGGCACTAAATTTACATTAATTTTACCTAGCTTTTATCTACAGCCTTGCCTACGCTGAAGTTCACTGTGTTTGAGGCTGTTTATGTTCCCATTTAATTTTGCGTTGTCCACATGACATTACCCTCAAACAACATCAGTCTTGTTGCTTTCCCCCTGTAACCTTAGATTTACCTGATATGGGGATAATCTGAAAAGCTGAAGAAAACTGGACTCCAAACCCGTCCACTTAGTATTTATTTTAGTGTTTCAGAGCAGGTGGATCAATCATTACTTTCTCCTACTCCCGTTTGCATTCCCTCTACTTCCTCAGTGCTTTCATGTCCCCTTTCCAGCCTTGTTTGTAACAATTTCCAGCATGCTCCTGAAAGGAATATATATATATATATATATATATATATATATATATATATATATATATATATATATCTTCTTTTGATCTCTGAGATTGCACAAAACCAGAAAACTGCACAAGCAAACCACATAAAAATATTTGACACCAGATATAATGTGCAGCAATCTGAAAAGTGTGTGCTCAGAATTTACAATTGATTTCATTTCTTTCTCAGCCCTGCTGAAAGCATAGCCGTATATTTCCTTTGATCCTTCAGATTTGCAAAAAAAGAAAGAAAAACCCCCACAAAAAATAATAATAGAAGATTGCACAAGCAGTTCTACGGTTGTCCAACCAAGATATGCATGAACTATATAAGCACATGCCCTGCCATGGGTATATAACCTACTTCAAACTCTCTGCTTTTGGTTTGTTGCCAAGCAGTTCTGCTCTGATTTTCTGTTTTAAATAAATACACTGTTAAGCAAATATACATGATACAGTACTATACATGGGTGATAACCAAAATGAACTTATCCCTGAATGACTTCTTGAGTCAAGTCCAATATCTACCATAAGTTCAGAGTTAAGCATCTGGCAAAAGGGAATTTTAACAAAGGTTTCTGGTGCTCTCCTCTATGTGTCTGCTCAGAAGTTCAATGGGATTTCAGCCTCAAAGCATTTTGAAAATTAATTTGCTGCATTGCATATTACAATTCTGGACACGTTGTCACACTCCAGCATGATCAATAAAGGAATTCAAGACCAGGGCTATGTGGGAGACTGAGGAACAATTTAGGGTTGCCATATTTTGAAGACCAAAAAAAGGGGGGGGGACATGCCCTGCAGACAATCAGAAGCCGTGCTTTGGTTTTCAAATGCTTTGGAAGTCAAACAGACTTCAGAACGGATGCTATTCTACTTCCAAGGTACGACTGTATTAGGTTTAAAAAGTAGCTCTCCCATTTGCAGAACTTTGTGGCAAGTATTTGTTTAGCAGAGTTCAAATAATGTTTGTTTCATGAGCATTTGGTCAGAGAGAGGTTGTTCTCTTAGTTTTGCATTGCTCTTAGTTTATGGATTCTTTCATTTACAGAAAGGGAAAAAATGCATAGTTTCTTTTCTTTTTTTTACTACATGGGCACACCAGGCCTTGTTCTCACACTGCACACAAATGCATTTGTACAGTCCAATGTGTCGGACTCATGGCAATCTGTCACACATAAGATTGAGGTTAAATAAGAAAGGTCATTCTCTGCCACTATGGAAGAAACACATCAATTTAAAAATTCTGGAGCCTTAATGCAGCAAAACCAGGGGGGGGGGTATGTGTGTTCCCATTCCAACAATAGAGCTGCCTATTTTCACAATTTAGACCCTGTAGGTTCATTGTGAATGTCATGTGTCAGGGAGTGCATTAAGACAACCAAGTACTACTAGGATTGCTCTTCAAGTAACCCATCAAACATAGTTTAGCTTGCGTAAACACTTTGAAATTGCAATACAAGCAGCTCTGGCTCTATAGAAAAGGAGCAAGGCCAGTATCCAAAAGAACACACACACACAGGGGGAGACCTCCGCAGGTGTTGAGAATTTTTGGAAATGTGCCTAACATATTTTTAATGCAAACCCCTTTTATCAAAGACAGCTCCCTTTGCTTCGTTCTTTCATAAAGTGGTATAACAATACTAGAGGCACCATGATTAGTTTGCGAAGGAATAACATAAGGAGGGTTAAAACTAAGAGACCCACAGCCAATGCTTTAGCCTTCCCACTGTTTGCAACTTATGGCGAGATACAGTTCTTTTTCATCTTCATCATTCCTCCTAGATAAATGAGTGGAAGAGAGAGAGAGAGAGGTCAGATTTCTTTTCTGGTTCGGATTGAAATCTGAGCCGTCAAAGAACTTGAGGGTTGTAATGCTCACCACATTTTAAAAGGGAGCATTACGTGACTCCAAAAATGAAGAAACACAGTGACAATGAAGATGCAGCCCAATAGCAGGGAGTACCAATCTTCTTGGACAGAGTACACATTTGGAATGTTGAGAATGGCAGTTTTGAGACTGGTGCCTGTCACATTTAAAAGAGTGGAACAAGAGATAGGATCACAAAATGGGTGTGCCCCCAATCCACCACACACACACATCCAACTAAAAAGGCCCCCAAATAATCAACCACCTTATTTACTCACTGACAGACTATGTTTGCACCTCTCTGGAATGGAAGGGTGGGTGTCCAATCATGGCATTCAGTGAAATGTGGCCATGTTTAAGGGGGCATGTTCCATGCAGGAGTAGCATAAAGTCCCACATTCATTGTATGTTTTTGAGGAAACTTTTTGCAGCTGCCATTGGATGTACTGTCAGGCATAGTGGCACCAGGAGCACCGTGTTTGGGACCCCAGCCCTAGATAATTAGTGGCAGGCCTCACATGATCATTGCTTAACTACACACATTTGGATACATTTTCCAAAAGTGAGAGCCTTCCCATCTCTTGAATTTGCACCTGATTTGCTGCTGATATTTGTATTATATGCTCCAAAAATCAGCTTGCTACTTCATTGATTTACTTATTTGGAGTTAGGTTTTCTTTTGTTTTCATGCACGGGACCACATTTTTTTTTCCTCCCTGGAAATCTAAAGAGATAATGAAATATTAATTACAGCCACACACCCAAAATACACATGACCTTCCACTGAACTTAAGCAATGATTACGAGGGAAGCTGAATGAAAGAAACGATAAAGCATAAAACCTATTAAAAGACTGTAGGAATTAGCCCAAACTCGATGTAATGTATGTGTTCAATTATATACGCGGGGAGGATGGAATAAACAATTGATGTTGAATGTATTAGTGAGAACCATTAACAGAATGAAAGGAATTGTTTTAATTATAGATTGTGATTTACTGAAGGAAGAAGTGGGCGGTATCCAACTAAACAGTTCCACTAATGCAATAACTTTTTGCTGTGCAATGGAGCTTCCCTGCCCTCTCCTCTCCCCCTGTGTCCTCCTGTGCCCCCTAAATCTGTTCTGGGTTTCCCCCCCCCAACCCTCTGGAGCATATTTAGAGAGTCACACAGAGGCTGGTGTGACAAGAACCATTAGCACTAACCTAGCTCAGAGAAATTGCAATCCCCATCCCTTGGAGTAACTGAATGTTGCAATCACTTCCAGTGCTCATTGCCTACTCCCTGTGAAGTAAGGGTGCCAACTTGAATAAAATATTGGTAGGGTGCAGGTAAACCCCACCCCACATAGTCAATCACATGATGTGGTGCACACACCATTTGAATGGCAATGCCCATCAACTTTGGGAGGTGGGTCCAGCCCCCTCAAATATCTTTTTTTTGGGGGGTGCAAATGTACCTCAGCCTGTATGGTTTAGCCATGTACATGCTGGCCACATGACCCGGAAAGCTCTCTGTGGACAAATGCCAGCTCCTTCGGCCTGAACGCGAGATGAGCGCCGCACCCCATAGTCACCTTTGACTGATACCTAACCCTCCAGGGGTCCTTTACCTTTTTTAGCTTTATGTGGAGATTTCTGGGACCTTCTTCTTTACTACTGAACTAACCCTCACCCACCCCAACCCCATGCTGTGGGCAAACATTGGCAGAGTACAGTGGTACCTCTAGTTATGGACTTGATCCGTTCTGGGGTGCCATTCACACAGCGAAAAGTCTGCAACTAGAGCGCCGCTTCTGTGCACCTGCACGGCGCGATAGAGCACTTCTGCGCATTCGTGAGACGCACAGAGCTCTTTTGCGCATGTGCGTGCAGCGAAACTTGGAAGTATACACTTCTGGGTTTGCTGCGTTCATATCCTGCTTCTTTAGGAGAACATCAACTTCTGTACTTCTTTCAGTCACATACATTCACACAGAAACAATAGTGCTCCGCTCCTCTATTGCGTTCAGGGAGAGAAAGAGTAATCTAACACTTCTCTTCTTCAATGTTCATGTTTTGTGTGTTGGTGGGTCAAGTCACACAAAAAACAAAATGGAGACTGTAATAAGATACCTCGCATGTATCAGCCTGGAAAGTGAGGTGAGCACCACACCCCATAGTTGCCTTTGAATGGATTTAACCATCCAGGGGTCCTTTACCTTTTAAAAACAAAACAACAACAAAAAACACACCTTTTTACCTCCCATGTGACCCAGAGTTAACCAATCACATAAGAGTTACTGGGGAACATTCCAGAATTAAACACACAGTGATGCATTTAAGCATTCCCAATTTCAGGAAATTAAATAATTATAAAAGGGTAAAGGTAAAGGTAAAGGTACCCCTGACCATTAGGTCCAGTCGCGGACGACTCTGGGGTTGTGAGCTCATCTCGCTCTATAGGCCGAGGGAGCCGGCATTTGTCCGCAGACAGCTTCCAGGTCATGTGGCCAGCATGACTAAGCCACTTCTGGCGAACCAGAGCAGCACATGGAAACCCTGTTTACCTTCCCAACGGAGTGGTACCTATTTATCTACTTGCACTTTGACGTGCTTTCGAACTGCTAGGTGGGCAGGACCTGGAAATGAACAACGGGAGCTCACCCTGTCGCAGGGATTTAAACCACCAACCTTCTGATCGGCAAGCCCTAGGCCCAGTGGTTTAGACCACAGCGCCAACAAATATTGGGGGAAGGCTATCACCTAGCCTTCTTTGTGAGCTTTCTAACATTATACGGAGAGTCAATGCTGGACTAGATGGCTTTTGCTTAATTTCAGGGATGTAATTGTTATGTTCTTTGAAGGCTACATTTTATTTATTTTCTGTTTATTTTGCTTTATCTTCTGAGCTTTTCCAGAAACTTGTCTGTCCAATTCATTTACAGTGACAGTGATAGCTCCGTCATTTGTGGTAAAGTTGTAATGATCCACCCAGAACGTACAGGAAAGGCTTGGGCTTTAACAACAAATAAAGAGATGTTTTACTTGTTTATGAGTTCCCTTTTTAAAAATAATAATAATAAAATGCTAATAGCTTCTGTAACTGTTAGCATAATAACAGTATGGTTTTAAGGAATGGTGGCATTCAGCATCAGTCATCTTTGGAATATTTTAATTCGTTTTTTCAATTATTTTTTATTTTCCTGCACTGGAAAAGTTGCCAGCTAATTAACGTATTATCTTGGAGATCTGACATTTTGCGCCAAGTAATTCTTCCGAAATGTCTGGTTCGTATGTTTCATTTTCAAAGTCTGTTAGAGATAAATCAATAAAGCCCTTTGCTATTGATGGGGGTAGCTGCTTAAGAGAGCACAATTGTTTCTAAGAATCAGAATTCTTTCTGTTTTAGCAGTGATTTGACAAGAACGTTCTTTGCAATGTTCCTATTTCATCATGTATTTATCTTTTTCAGTAGAGATAAATAGACTCAAAGTACAAAAGAATAAGCAATGAAGTAATTCTATCTGAAATGAGTGAAGGGTGACATGTTCAATTACAATATGAACTATCCTTTTGAATGAGAATGTGATTTAATAGAAACCTGATACTCAATAAGCCCAGAATTCTGTGCCAGATCCAAGGCTATCTAGCTTTATTCTATCCAGTTAAAAATGATCAGTGGTTCTCTTCCAGCAGTGCAGGATTTAGTTCAGTGCAGGTGGTTCCCACACACAGAGTACGAAGCCAAGGGGGTGCAAAACTGAGAAGTTCCATAAGTGAGAAAATCCATTTGGGGACGTCAAATTTTGGCCAAACTCTGGTGCGATATTACCAAAGATTATCAAAGTCTTCCCTTGCTTCCGGAATGATATTGTTATACATACACATGCACCCCAGTTCAGAGCAGTGAAAAGCTTTAGGGGTACAGTTCTCACCCAGGAGTCTCCTGTGAATGAGATCTCCTTCATGGAGAGCACGTGTTGCGGTGGGGGCCAGCAAGTCAACCCTCTGTTGCTGGGTGGGTTAGGATAGATGGCCACTCCTGTAATTGGATCCTGGGTGTTGTTGGGGAGAATTCCATGTTGCAATTGTTTGATGGACAGCCCAGGGACTATATATTGCTTGGCACACAGAACGTTTTCCTCTTCGCTGCGTGCATCGGAACACCTGCCCTCCCTCCCTATTATTAGGCCTCTGTGTATGACCTTGCTATGCTTGTCACGGGGTCGTCTGCTTTTGGGGCAGGGGCCTGGTAGGAATTTTTCCATTTGGCTGATTGGCTGGTGCCATCTGGTTTTCGCCTACTGCATAGCAATTAGTCACAACTTGTAAGGTTGGCGGTTAGGCATTGGTTATTATTGGTTGGTGGAGGGGTCAGAATTGACTGTGGCTGCCCCTCCAATGCTGCTGCTGTGCGGGGAATTCCGTTAAAGGAATCCAGGGGCTCGCCATGCTTTTGTCTGTATCCCCCGGTCGGGGGCCAGGGCCACGCAAGAGCCCCTGGGAGCATTTGGGGAGAGGCGAGGGTCAGATTCTCTCCCCAAAGTGTTTTCCCCTTACTGACGAATGTCAGTTCTGTCCCCAGCGGGACAGATAGACTGAACCAATGCCTAAGCAACCACTCCCATAATTTGTATTTCAATAAAGTTGTGACCAAAATAATGCCAAAAACCTTAATGGGGACCACGACACGCAAACATACAAACTGAGTGTTAAATGAAAACTGATAGTGTCTGGCAGATGCTGCTCCCCCACAGGGAAAAGAAACTCTTCCCAAGAGCAACTCAGCCATCCTCAGCATGACCCCAAAAGCTTCGGGCTTAACTTGCCCTCCTCTCCTGGCCAGGCAGAACACAAGGCAGAGTGTCATCTTCCAACTTTTCTGGCTTATGCATCAGCTGAGTTTGTAAGAGGAACATCTCTGGGCAAGGTTCCTATACTCATGCTAATCCTGGACCATTTGTCACATGTGGAGGAAAAAAACTTATACATGTTGCAGAGTTCCCAAAAAATAGACCACAGGCAATTGTACTTCATCCAGCAAAGCTTTACTGCTACTGAAGGCAAATGAGCATAATGGCCACAAATCCAATGCATTCAAAATTGGCAGAGTCCATAAGAAATCCAGTTGCAGCAGACATAACTTTTAAAATGTAACGATAACTTATAATAAGACTAAACATTATGAACAGAACAAAGAGATAGAAAGAGAAAGCAAGTGAAACCCAGGCTCCTTCTAGCCTGACTATTATAGTCAGCATGACCTTGACAGAAAGATAACAGAACCAGTTTAAACCAGCTGCACTCAGCTTCTCAGAAGGAATAACCCAAACAAGAACCTTATTTCACACAGAGATGAAACCTTCTAGAACTCTCTTGAACTAAGCAGAACAGGAAATATATCTACACATTTCTGTACTAAGAAATGCAAACTGACACCTTTTTACCACCAGAGTCACTGGGTTAAAAGAGATCACGTGACACCCCACACCCAAAACAGCACATTCCATTCTGATATCCCCTTATATACCTATTTCAAATATTGTCCACATTGTCTGGGACTCTGGAACTCAAGGAACTTAAGACTTTAATGGCTAGATCCAAAACACAGAATCTTAAGTTGTCATTCATTGTATATGGTTAGTCCATTGCCCTTTTATTTTACTTGTTCATTTATTATAAGTCTTAGATCCTTTGAAGCTCTTAAGGTGGTGTACATGGTTCTCCTCCCTCCTTGTGGGGAAAAGGTCTCTGATCTGGGAAGGGCGTATGGCTTGGGGAGAGTCCCAAGAGCCACATTTGGTTGCTGGGCCTGATATACCCCACCCTGGTTCTAACCAATGCACCACACTGCCTTTGTCACAAAAGGGAATAGAGCTTTTCAGCAATGGCCCCTATAACAGGCAGACATCTCAATGCATTTTATTGCTGTCCCTGTAGTATTTGTGTGGCATTTATGTTGGCTAGTTTTAATACTATTGCTCAATTTTTGCTTTCATTTTACACATTTCCACCCTGGGGCCTTCAAGTTAAGAGTGGCCCGTGAATAAATAAAATAAGTATCTGGATTGACCAAATTAAAAACAAAAACTTAGAGCATGGCTTTCCCTCAGACTGTTTCTCTAGCTCCTAATTTTGACAAGTGACCTCAGGGACCCTTAGCCAGAGAACTTGATTCTGAGACAAACAGCTATTTGCCATCAGTCATATCTGTCATCTGTCATGGATAATTTAGCAGAGATTCCCACATTGCAGGGGGATGGACGAAATGACCCTTGGTGTCCCTTCCAAATCTACAATTCTACGATTCTTTGATGTATCACATTAAAAGTATTTATTTTATTTTATTTTTACATTTCTGAATCTCAGATTGGTAGGAATAACACAGAGAATTGGATAAAGTGGGTGAAATTATCTGTTTGGATAAAATCTGATAAATTACCTATTTGGATAAATACAATGGGGGTAGGAATCACCTTTTACAAATGTGTGAGTAGTTCCCTTTCCCTACCAGATGGTCAGAAGCCCCATCCATTCTGCCAGAATCTATTTCTTTTTATTTAAAGCTCAGACAAAATACCAAATGGGGGAAAGGAAATCGGTGGAGACATGCTAGCATAGACTAATGTTTATATTGCATTATCTGACTCTTTGCTTCAACAGTACCTGATCCCAATTTAAGACCCTTGATCTGATCCGGGTTTGTAACATTACAGAGCTATTACCTCCGCTCAAAGGATTTTACTCTGTTTGTATTAGAAATAGATAAGTTGCCAGGCACATCATAGTGGACTTGACCCCATACTGAGAAATAAGTGTATTTTACAATCCACATTTGCGCCATAGCTTTGTCTTTTTGCTAGATTTATTAATAAGGAATGAATCACATCTAACCGCTGTAACTGGACAATTGGGCTATCTCTGGATATACAACATTATCAAGGACAAATAATTTGGTAGCACAAAGGTCCATAGCCATGGGGAGGACAGAGGAAGGGGCCTGTCTGTTACCTAAAATACCCCACAGCTTTCCCTGGCCCATTTCAGCACTGATGCGTAAGGAAAGCAGGCTGTTATCATTGCAGTTAATCGTTTAGTAATAAATAAATCTGAACTTGTCTGCCTTCTGCTTTTCAGAACAGAGGCCACATTCATGCCACACATCCAACACACTATGGTACCCCTTTAAACAGTCATGGCTTCACTCAAATTGTGGGAGTGGCAGTTTGCTAAGAGTGCTGAGAATTGTTAGGAGATCCCCTATTCCCTTCCCAGAACTCCAATTGCCAGAGTTCCCTGTGAAGAGAGATTGATGGTTAAACCACTCTGGAAAATAAAGCCCTGGGAGGGGAATAAACAACTCTCAGCACCCTTAATCAAATACATGTCCGAGAATTATTTGGGGGGGGGGAGCCATGACTGTATAAAGTAGTGTGATAGTTTTTTAAATGTATGGTGATAATAATGCCCAGAATCAAGCAATTTTACCGCTCTCAATTTAATTATCAAGTTTGCACCCCACTCTTCCCCCAATGATTTTGAGGTAGATCAGTCTCATTTCATCCTCTCAGTGTCCTTGTGAGACCGAGTAATATTAACATGCCCAAGGCTTGATGGCTGAGTAAGATTTGAACCTAACCTTAGAGTGTAGTCCCTGCGAAACACTGATTCCACTGTATTGGTAAAAAAATCACCTCACTTATGTTTCTCTTAGTCTATCACTTGTTTTATATAAATGATAATTGCCACTGAAAATATTCAATTTTATCGCTGGAAGCAGAAATTCTATTGATTTTAAATATTTTCATGTTGCTTCTGTATATACAGTGGTACCTCATTTTTTGAATGTCTCCGTTGACAAACGTTTCAGAACTCAAACACCGTAAACCTGGAAGTAAATGCTTCGGTTTTCAAACGCACCTCAGAAGTCAAACAGGAAACGCAGCTTCGGCTGAGTGTAAGACCCTGTCGGCTGTCGGCTATTGAGATTCGGTTTTCAAATGTTTCAGAACTCAAATAGTCTTCTGGGATGGATTACATTTGAAAACCAAGGTACCACTGTATATTGTTAGTCTGTGGACAAGGTGGTTACAGCTGTGTCGTCAACTACATATGTTCTCAAGTCTTACCCAAGATGGCTGATTTAAATGAGCCAGGGTGTTTGTGACCAGTGGCAGACCTGGGCTTCTCAAATTTCAGGGGCATCCTGTGTGATGCCAAAATCTGGCTCCCCCTGACTCCTGTCTTCCTTTGGATGTCATAGCTCTGGTGACCCCTGAGGTGCCCCAGAAACTCTGTGCCTGGTTGAACTCACCTAGATCCATCTTTGTTATGACTAGGTAGGTTCAGTGGGTTGTGACCACCCCCTTCTGTGGAAATGTAGCTAATCTGGTAGCAACCCTGGGGTGGGGGGGGTCCTTCCCTGTTGTGGAATAGTCTTCTCCTATCATTGCTGGTTTAGAATGGTGTCATCAAAACTTAAGGAGATGTAAGGCAAGAGTGGTAAGGCATCTGATTTGCATGCAGAAGGTCCCAGAACCAACACTTGGCATCCCCAGGTAGGATAGAAGACACCTGTCTAAAACCTTGGAGAGGTGATGCCAGTCGGTGTAAACAAAACTGAGTTAGAGGGGCCAATGGTCTGATTCAGCATAAGGCTGTTCCTTGCCAAATGATGGTTGTTTAGTAGATTTCAATACGGCTTGATTAAAATATTTTGATTTGAAGTGCTAAAGAAAAAAAGTAATTAATAACTATTGACTGTCAAACCAATAGCCCTAATTAAGATGGACTTCCTAAATCAAAGCCCATTCAAATATTCATATTTTGAAAAATCAAATTAAAAGATCCATTAATTGAAAATAGATATACATAAATTCAATTTGGAAGGGGGGGGGAATGTACTCATTCACCTCTAATGATGATGCGGCTCATGCCAGAGAACATTTCTCCTTGCAAAGTGTAGGATGGAAGCACAGCACAATGACAAACAGGATGGAATGGGAGCAGGGAATAAAACCACAGAAGAAGAAAAAACTAGAAAATAAATTATAGGAAAAAATGATGTTGTGCACACTTGCTCAAACATCCTCTTTTGTGATTGATTATTTTTCCAAGGTTCATAGAACACTATGATTCTAGCAAATCAGCCATTTAATTTGAAAAGGAATTAAATTCCGCAGTGACATTTATATGCAAACTGGCAGTATCAACAGGAGTTAAAGTGCATACTTGGTTTTTTTTTTTTTTAAAAAAACAAGGCATTAAGTTATGTGTGGACAATAAATTGAAGTAAAAAAGAAAATCTGTTTTTTTGCACCCAAACCCTTGATGTTTATATTTTCTTTTTTACATGAATTCTAGAAAATCCTTGGGATGCAGGGCAGAAAGAGGTCTGCAGGTGCAAAATTTTACAGACATTAATATTTTCAACATGTTAGCCTGTCTGCCCAGATTATCAGAGGCCCTATCTGCACTACATATTTAAAGCACTATTATACTACTTTCAACCATCATGGCTTTCACCAAATAATCCTGGCAACTGTAGTTTGTTAAGGGTGCTGAGAGTTGTTTGGAGACACCTATTCCCATCAGTGAGCTACATTTCCCAGACGTTACTGGGAAGAGGGGTTGAATGTTACACTATGATGCACACTTCTAAGTCCTGGGGGTGTGAGTCATTTTGGCTTGTCATAATGTAGAATGCTTTGATTTCATTTTTTAATCCATGGAGCTCAATTATTGTGCTTGCACACACACACACACAACATATCTTGGGTAGGGTTAGTAAAGCAACAGATATGTACAGGCACAATAAGGAAGTTTTTCAAAGTGAACACTGCCTGCAGGTTGACTTAACTTGGGAACAATTTCATGCTGTGGGTGTTCACTAAATACCTGGAAGGTGCCCAACAAAAGAGGGGACAGGTGTGGGCAATTGATTTCATATTTACAAGGCATAATCATCAACACCTGTCCACCATCCAGCCTTTGCAGCACCATATGTTTATGTCATTACTGAATAGCATGGAATAAAGTCAGGGACCAGTTTTGCCCATGCAAAATCAAAAAAGGGGGGGGAAGTGTCCTTCTTCCCAGCTAACTACAGCCAGAGAAAACAAGGATGCATGGTTAAGCACTGGGGTTGTCACAAATTCATAATGCTTATGTGTTGTTCATACTTCAGAAACTTGGCCATGGTAACAGAAAACATATAGATGGAGTTTACTCCTGTTTCCTCTGTTTGAAAATATCTTTACCATTTGCTACTGTGATGGGTTAAATCAAACACTTAGGCAATCTACATTTACTGTAGATTGGTGAGGGTAGTGAGTATTCTCTGGGAGAGATCTCTAGCCTCATCCCCAGCAGAAATGTATTCCCCAGAATTTCCTGGGAAGAAGAGCATATTAATCAGCTGAAATATGTTCTAGTGGTGACGATGGAATTTGTATTTGCAGGCTCAGAAATATGAATTTGAGTGTGTCATATTCTGGTCCATTTCAGAATCCCAAAGGCAATTAAGCTGGGCAGGTGTTTCAGAACCATGGATAGATCCGAGTGAGCAACTTGTTCCACAAAGGTTTGAGAAAAGACTGAGTCACCTCTGAGACTCATCTTAATAGCAAGGCTAAACTAAAAGTTCTTCTGAGGATCAGATGCAATACAAACTAGATTTAGCACTTCCTTCCTGCTTTGCCTGCCACACTCTCGCCTCCAGAAACCTCCTCCACACTCCCATTTACCTTTGTTTAGCAGGAGGTGGGTATGAGGGAGGGAGGGAGGTCTTTCTCTCTTCCACCTTCCCTCTCTGATGCCTGACATCCTGCAAAGAGCAATGGGAAATGTAGTTCTCTCTCTTGCTCTTTCCCTCCATTAAACAAACAAAACTAAGGGGGGTTGCCAGAGATGGCAGATGATAGGAGATTTGGAGATGGGAACCAGAACCTGATGCATTGGGGCATGACAGGCTTAGAAGTGGAACTAGCATTAATCAAGATATTTGGTTAATGTGTTTTTTTCCTGACTGGGAGAGTTCTGTCTATCACTAATCTGTGATGAAGAGATAGCCCTATATCATTGATCAGTGTACTACAATCTAATTGCCACCACCCTTGTTTCATTTCAATACTGGTAACTGAATTTTCCTTTGGCGTATAAGCTTGTACAAAGGACATTGCTTTACAACAATGATTTTTAAAAATCCAGGGAAATTGGAGTTTGCCTTTCCTAGGGAATCATTGCATTGCACTGTTTTACAGAAACAAAGGAGGCACCTTCATGTCCTACATGCCTTGCTATGTGGTTTCATGTGGTCTTGCTAGCTTAAGCTTGCATGTTTTGTGATCTACCAAGCCAACAAGGACCACTTGCCATGTATGGGTTGTACCCTTTGTTTGACAACTACCTCTGTAGTCCTAGAAGATAGAAAAAAGCAACAGATTTGAGCTTCCAAAGGACCACTGGTGGGCTGTTCAGCTGTTCTAACTACTGGAAGGCTAAAATGAAAACTGGTATCTGACTTCGTGGAATTTATCAACATTATCTTAATGGTTTAGTTCTCCCCTGCAGTGCTATCTTCCATTAACACCCAGACACATTTATTCTGGGATAGATGAGGAAACATATATCAGCTTATTATTTTCTGCACAATATACACATATAAAACTGGAACACATCCTTCAACCTAGATATCAACTGAGATACAGTAAAAGGGTCATTGTTTTTAGAAAGAGCATAAATAAGCCACTATAACAAGTCCACCTCCTACGAGAAATGCTGAAAAATATTTACTTCTCGACTTGTCCAGCCTCTATTCGCTCCTCCTGTCTTGGAAGCTAAAGCAGACAGTGGACTGAATTTCATGGCAGATCCAATTTGGTGTAGCATTTAGAGCATGGGAATAGTGCCAGGGTTCAAATTCCTACTCAGCCGTGAAGCTCACTGCGTGATCTTGGGCCAGCCAAAATCTCTCAGCGTAACCTTCCGCACAGGGTTGTTGTGAGGATAAAATGGAGAGGTAAAATCATGTACACCACCTCAAGATCCTTGGAGGAAAGGTGGGATATAAAAAAAACAGTAATAGTAACATCATCATCATCATCAACAACAACAACAGTAATAACTCGGTCACTTCTGTTCAGAGTCCAGTCAGACTAGTGATACTGTATCCCAGTATTGAAGCTGTAGAGTCCCCTCTTCATACATATGCCAATCAATGTTATGTTTCCATGATAAAACAAGCTCCAGAAATATCTAAATTGGGGTAGGGACTGGCAGAGGTTGATCAGATGAGGTTAGAATATGGGGCAGGGAACAGTAAAGGTAAATATTTCCAAATGCAACTATTTCCAAGAGTAAAGTGTAGAGATGGAAATAACTGAGAAAGTGTCTTTTATTTTATAGCCAAATCTCATGTCAAAACATATGCAAGGAAATAACTTCTATCTCCATCTCCATCTCCATCGCTCTGCAGTATAGCTGCATCTCCATATATCCATCTCCATATCTCTTTATCAACATTTCCATCTCTATATCTCTATATATCCATATCTCCATTTCCATATCTCTATATCTCCATTTCTATATCTCCATCTCCATCTCTCTATATCTCTGTGATGGCCTGGGATTCAGACTCAGATGCTGAACCCGAGGGATCCCAGCCTGCACAGGATTCCCCGCCTCCAGAACCAGCTGAGCCGGGGCTAGGGCTTGAGTCTGAAGGGTCCTCACCTGTGCTGGATCCTCAGGTGCAGGCATCAGCGGAGTCTGCTCTGGCTCCTGATGGGATGGAGGACCCATTGCCTGCAGGTGCTCCACTCTCAGCCCCATCAGGGGAAGCTGAGGCTGTCCCTGGGTCCGGTAACCCACCAGCCTCTCCTGAGCTGCGGAGGCTCAGGGCAGAGAGGCGAAGGGAACTAAGTTCCTGCAGGAGGAGTGCTCACCTCCAGGCCAGAAGGAGAGGCGAGTCAACGGAGGATCGGGGCTGCCCTATGCCTCAGGGCAGATAAAGGCTGGCCAGCCCCAGCCCCAAGTTGTGTGAGCAACACAGTTGCTAACATGTGCCTGCCTGTGTCCTTGTGCCTGTTCCTGACCTGTACCTTGCTCTGCTTCCTGCCTTGCTCCTTGTTGGACTGACCCCCTATTTGACTCCTGGACTTTGGACTGGACTTTGACCCTGCTTCATGGACTAACCCCTGGTGTGTTCCTGACCTCTGACTACCCAGCTAGACCCATAGACTGTTATCTGACACTGCTGCTGCCCTGTCCTGGTTGCCTCGCTAGACCTACTGCGCCCTGCTCGGTCCTGGGTGAGTTTCTGGTCTTCCCACCTGGTGTCCACTGGGCTGGGCACCCCGGGGGCCAGCACAATCTCCATCTTCATATTTCCATCTCTATCTCTTCCTCTCCATCTCCATCTCTACCCAAATAGATCTATAGATTAGAATTCTTTAACTATACAAAATTCCATAGTGGTTTCATAGGGGTAGGCCGCCCCTTCACACTATTCAGTGCTGATGCCTGTAGCCCAGAAGACCACAGGCCTCACTTTCCTTAGCACAGAGGCAAATATAAGGGAGTGTGACAGGGTCGGTTGCACTGGGTGCAAAACATCAAGGGTGCTACCAGTGGTGGAGCAAGCTGATCGGGTGCCTGGGGCAGGACGCTCCGAGGGGCCTCCGAGGAGTCTGCCTGCCTCCTCCTACTCAGCCACCCTACAGCTGAGAGGGAGGTGGTGGGCAGACCATTTGGGGCAGTGTGGAGCCTGTGGGCATGCAAGCCACCGCATCACTCCCAGGAGAGACGTGTGGCTCAGGCATGCTGCAGGCCCCGTAGTGAGTGCCGCCTGGCATTTTGTCACCCCCCTCAGTGGTGACACCCAGGCCAATCCACCCCCACCCCCTTCTTCCACCCCTGGGTGCTACAAGCAATGCCACAACTATTATATAGAATGGAATGCAAGAGGCAGAGCGGTGCCCAATGTTGGCATTACATAGGTGCCACTGAAATTTGAGACCCCAAAGTCCATCAATGCTTAGCATCAGCCTGCAAGTACAGCCCAGCCTGCACCCAATAAATCTAAAGTCCCCTTCATGGATGGATTGTATGAATGGAATATCACTTTTGCAACACAGAAAATATTCTAATACAGGGAAATTATATAATACTAGTAGACATGAAGCCCGTTAAATTAACGGGCTCTAGAACATATGTGGACTTCAACAGATGGACACAGTATGCCACCCCCTCCTTCTTTAAGCGGAGCTCGGGGGGGGGGTCCATCGCCTCCTTCGGTCTCCCCCCTCCCCACTGAGGGGAGGCTGAGAGGCTGCGCGTGCCTGTTTCTTCCTATCTCTCCCTCCCCCCCGGCCCAATATATCAACCCACCCCCCGTCTGACTGTCTTTCTTTCTTTCTCCTTGTAAAGGGATGGGAGCCCGCCGAATCCTCCTCTCCCCGGCCGCGGTCGTACGCTTGTTACCTGCCAATGTGCTCACAAAGCGGTGGCGGCGGCACCCACCCCGTCACGTGACTTCTCGCCTCTGCCCTCCCCTCGCCTCGCCCCTGCATTCCCGCATGCACACGCTCTATCCCACCGTCTCTCCCTTATGGCCTGCACAGCCCCGCCCTCACCATTCTGCGCTCTGCAGGGCAGGCTGTTCTGGGCCGCTCCCGGGCCGCTAGGCCTTGGGCCCCCGAGTTAGACGGCGGCTGCAGCAGCTGCGGGAGCGCGGCGCCCCTCTTTGGCCTCCGGAGCGTCGGTGCTCCGTGGGGCGGGCTGTTCTGGGCTGCTCCCGGGCCACTAGGCCTCAGGGCTCTGGTTGTAGCGGCGGGAGTGGCAGTGTGGCATCCCTTCTCGGCCTCTCCTCAGCCTCTGGAGCGCCTGGCACACACCCGCCACTTCAACAGTTTCGCCCGTCTCTGTGTTCCAAGTCCCAACGACTGTCCGTGGTGCACATGCGCAGTAGCGCAAACCCACGGACACAGGGACTGGAAGCAGAGACACTTGGACTTTATTATATAGGATGAAGTACTTTTGATTATTGCACATGCGTTAATTTCCATAGCATTTTAAACAGCTTTGTGAATGCTTTTTGCCCTTAAGAATAGGGTATAAACACATAAATAAATATATTCTAGATATAATAAATGGCAGGGATTAGCAAATAACCAAAGCCACCAGCTTCCCAACATTTGAAGGGGGGGGAATGAATTTTTAAACAAATATATTGAATATGTGTTTCTGTTCTGAAATGCATCTGCTTTTTATTTTTATGTAAAAAATGTTTTTCGGGTGCCTTTAAAGCTAAAATCCTTCTTATAGTGGCTTACAATATAATGCAATATATCTATAGAAATAAAATTGTCAATACCAGCAAGGAATAACAATACACCAATATCTAGCTGCTGCCACCACCCCATACGAAAAAACTAAATGTTTACTAATGATGGACAGTCGTTTCACATTTATTGAGACTTATCTCACCTGTTTGTTTGTTTGTTTGTTTGTTGGGGGGGTTGGAGATGGAGGTCTTCCTTACTCTCTTATAACTCTGTTCACGTTTTACAAGCTCGACAGCTTCTGTAGCACAAGGAGATAAAGTTTATGAGGTTCCTTAATCAGGCTGGCTAAAAGTACACTGAACATCTGTGTATGGGGGACCTACCTTACCTGAGTGGTTCAGAAGAAAATAATGAAAAGATGGCCATTTTTTTTTCTTTCAACACTGAAGTGAATTATGATTCTCTTTTCATTTTCAAGGATATGACCAGGCCTAGTGAAAAACAAAATTTTAGGCTTGAGTTCTCAAGTGTTGACAAAAAGGGAATTTAAAACTGTGCACCTTAAGTTATAGCTTATGGCTGAACTTTCTGCAACCATATATTTGAGGGTACACAGTTTTGTCTGTGAGGTGGGACTTTTCTGGAACAGAACTGATTAAAAAAAAGTTTGGTTATACTATGTTGACAAGTATACAGCATGCATAAAGGAACAGTGGTGAGGTGTGAACATTCAATTACAATTTTGTGCTGACTACTAGACAGTGAATATAATGTATCATCCTTTTATCACACATATACCTGAAAGAGCATCTCCACCCCCATAGTTCAGCCTGGACACTGAGGTCCTGCTCCAAGGGCCTTCTGGTGGTTCCCTCATTGCGAGAAGTGAGGTTACACAGAAGCAGACAGAGGGCCTTCTCGGTAGTGGCGCCCGCCTTGTGGAATGCCCTCCCATCAGATTTTGAGGAAATAAACAACTATCTGTCTTTTAGAAGACATCTGGAGGCAGTCCTGTTTAGGGAAGTTTTTAATGTTTGATATTTTATTGCTTTGTTGTTGTTGTTTCTTCTTCTTCTTCTTCTTCTTCTTCTTCTTCTTCTTCTTCTTCTTCTTCTTCTTCTTCTTCTTCCTGTTGTTCTGTTGGGAGCTGCCCAGAGTGGCTGGGGAAACCCAGCCGGATGGGTGGGGTATAAATAATAAATTGTTATAATTATTATTATACTGGTTACAATGCCCATCTCAGCCCAGAGATTTTCCCTGGGGTTGAATATGCCTAAGTACAAAACACACACAAACACACATACATCACCAGACAAACCCAAGCCATTCAACCGCGGGACTGTTTTCTATACTGAGAGATTCCCTGTTCTGTGTCCTATAAACAAAATAGCTGTCACTAACAAGTTCAGTCAGTTTCTTGAAGGATAAGAATTTTCTTTACCTAACCCCTGTTTAGTGGAGTTAATTGATGGTCCATACAGAGTGTATCTGGCACTACGTTGCTCATTCTAGTCATCTGGTCATGTGAGCAGCTGATGCAAATGAGCCAGTGGACCAGCCATCTGAACAAATGCTGATGATGAGTTGACATCTGTACTACTAGTTTGTCCTGCATTGCCACCACACTTACTTATTCAAACATTGGATGATCTGTTTTTGATCCTGTGCTCTTTGAGTACATTGATCCCATCAATCTCTGTAAGGCTCAGTTACTAGATCTTCCCACAGGAAATAAAATGCACTCTCCAATGAATTAATTATTCTCCTTAACCTTGCTAAAATTTTGCATTCTGGGACCAGGCAAATCTCCAAGCAGCAATGGGTTAACCAAAAATCAATTTGCAATATAAAGTGTGAGTTGATGAGAGGGAGGGGGGCAGCTTTATCACATTAACCTGCTCGAGCAGCAATTGCATTTCCTAAGAACTAATTACACAGCATTTCCCAAAGCACTTGAAAACCGAAGCCTTCATTCAGGAAAACAAGTCTATTAAATTTGTATATATGCATGCTTTTTTTGTAAAAAAAAAAAAAGACTCATCTCTTAATGCAAAATTCTTCATTTTCCTATTTTATATTAAAACTAGCACACATCGTGAGTTAATTTGATGTTTCCAGAGGCTGTGCTTCTCTTATGAACATATCTCAAGTCTCAGAGATTGAGGTTGTATGGTTGCAGGCTGGCTGCTTGAAATGAATAGAGGACAAGCTGTGGAATAACGTTGCCAAAGGTCCATGGGTTTGAGAGTTTGATGCAAGCGTCTCCCTTTCAGAAGGTGTGGGGAAGGTTGATGATTTAAAACATCTTCTGTTACTTCACATATTTTTGCAGATCTCCTTAGTAAAGTTGGGAGAGAAAGGTGAGAGAGAATTTCAGTTTTATTTGCATAATGCAAGCCTGCCTATTTCACACTCCCTGACATAGCTGTCAACCCCCCCCCCTTTTTAAGGGAAATTCCCTTATTCCGAATAGGATTCCTCATGAGAAAAGGGAAAAGTTGACAGCTATGCATCCCTAAAACAATATGTGAATGGAAACAGAACTGTTCTTCAAAATTCATATTTTTTTCTTGTTGGGCTGTGTATGTGACAAAGGGTAACCGTATCAGGGTGAAGTCTTCTTCTATTAGAACCCCCCAACAGCTTTCTAATCAATCTCGCAAACCTGATCCGAAAACACACACACACACCATTCACACAAGGAAACTAAGTTCACCACAGTCAATCAAAGACAACCAACCACACCCTAGGCCAACCCAACCTCTCTCACCACCATAGGAATGCAAGCGAATAGTAAAGAAGACCCACACAAGTGATGCTGACACAAAACCCCACACATATAGTAAGTAGAACAGAAGCATTGCCACCCAACCCCACCATACTCGCCATCTCCCCTCCACCTCTTTTCCCCTTTTCTTCCTAATGTTTCAACAAATGAAACTGATCTGTAGAAAATGTAACTTGAAGAAAGAGACATTGCACATACTTTTGTAAACCAAGAAATATCTCATATATATGTGTGTGTGTGTGTGTGTGTGCAATGTCTCTTTCTTCAAGTTACCGGTACATTTTCTACAGATCAGTTTCATTTGCGACTGGCATGAGCTTGGCCAAACTGTGGGAGGCAGTGAAAGATAGGTGTGCCTGGCGTGCTCTGATCCCCATGTGACCGACTCTTCGTGACCCCATGGATCAGAGCACGCCAGGCACACCTATCTTTCACTGCCACCCGCAGTTTGGCCAAATTCATGCTAGTTGCTTCAAGAACACTGTCCAACCATCTCATCCTCTGTCGTCCCCTTCTCCTTGTGCCCTCCATCTTTCCCAACATCAGGGTCTTTTCTAGGGAGTCTTCTCTTCTCATGAGGTGGCCAAAGTACTGGAGCCTCAACTTCAGGATCTGCCCTTCCAGTGAGCACTCAGGGCTGATTTCTTTAAGGATGGATAAGTTTGATCTTTTTGCAGTCCATGGGACTCTCAAGAGTCTCCTCCAGCACCATAATTCAAAAGCATCAATTCTTCGGCGATCAGCCTTCTTTATGGTCCAGCTCTCACTTCCATACATCACTACTGGGAAAACCAGTAGGACCTTTGTCGGCAAGGTGATTTTCATGCTTTTCCAAATTTTGCAATGTGGTTCTCCAACCACCAAATGTGTACAAAAATGTGTGCATTAGGGGAAATGTACATTTTGTAAAATGCATGTATTAGTGAAAATTACTTGTCAAAAATGTGTGTATTAGAGGAGTTCGCAGACTAAAATATAGGGCTGTGAGTGTTCCTTTCCACACCACCAGATCTGATTCAGGACCAAATCTGGCATTTTGGATTGACCCTGATTTGCCCTGGGCTGATCAACACTGATCTGACCTGAATCAGGGCCCTGAGTCAATTGGGGTGAGGGGTAGACCTAATGTTTAATTAGGATTTTAAACTGGATGCAGTCTGAACTTCATACAGAAATTTATGAGAAGCATAGTGCATCTCCTTGCAATAAGGAGATATTTATATTCAAGGCGATGCTCAGGATCCATCGTTATTTGGAAATGGTTCTAATTAACTTATTCTCCAGCTCCAAGATCATATTAAGTAAACAGAAACTAATTATGAGCCTGTTACGACAGTATTAATTTCGCCCATTTTGTGTAGAGCTCTTTCATCTAGCAGGCTAACTCACTCTTAGCAGGCAACAAAGATATCCCAGTAAAAAATGACCCTCCTGCATAAACCTTCAAGGACAGGGTCACTTTTTCTTCTCCTTCATTTCACAAAGAACCACTTTGACTCCCAACAGCTTCATATTTCTTTGAAAAAGGCAATTTGTGCATTTTATAGTTTAGGACCAGCAGTTCCAACATGAAACTTCCCGCCTGCTCTGTGGAGAGGCTTTCCCACCCCACAAAGCATCAAACAACATAGCAGTACTAGGTATAATGCCAGAATGCAGGTATTACTTAACATTTTAATAAAGGTGTTTCACTGTCACATGTTGATTTTAACCTCAGTTAAAAACAGTATTGTTCAGAAAGGCAGTTCCCAACACTTTCAGTTGCTTTATGAGAAGCACTGAATATTTTTTTTTTTTATTTCTCAGCTCCCAAATACAAATCTTGGTGGCTTGGAATATTCACTTCAAACAAGATTTTTATCTGAGTCAGAGAGAAAAAGAACAAGTCCTCTCTTCCTGCTGTCGCTCTGATTGAATGAACCATTAAGGTGACTCCAGCATCCAGAGATTCTCCAAGTGAAAAATCTCCCCCATTCACTTCAATGCAAATGGTGCATAAAGGGATACATGTATGAAATGGAACTTTTTACTGAAGCTTACACTGCTAGCCTTCCTCATAGGATTGTTGTGGGAATTACTGAGGTGGTTGTCATTACTGAATGGGGTAACTGTGTCCCTGAAAGACCAGGTGTGCAGGTCAGTTCTGTGTCCAGGGCAGCTGTCTACCAGCTCCATCTGGTACGCAGGCTGAGACCCTACCTGCCCACAGACTGTCTTGCCAGAGTGGTGCATGCTCTAGTTATCTCCTGCTTGGACTACTGCAATGCGCTCTACGTGGGGCTACCTTTGAAGGTGACCTGGAAACTACAATTAATCCAGAATGCGGCAGCTAGACTGGTGACTGGGAGTGGCCACCAAGACCATATAACACCGGTCCTGAAAGACCTACATTGGCTCCCAGTACGTTTCCAAGCACAATTCAAAGTGTTGGTGCTGACCTTTAAAGCCCTAAACGGCCTTGGCCCAGTATACCTGAAGGAGCATCTCCACCCCATCGTTCAGCCCAGACACTGAGGTCCAGCTCCGAGGGCCTTCTGGCAGTTCCCTCACTGCGAGAAGTGAGGTTACAGGGAACCAGGCAGAGGGCCTTCTTGGTAGTGGCGCCTGCCCTGTGGAACGCCCTCCCATCAGATGTCAAGGAAATAAACAACTACCAGACTTTTAGAAGACATCTGAAGGCAGCCCTGTTTAGGGAAGTTTTTAATGTTTGATGTTTTATCGTGTTTTTAATATTCTGTTGGGAGCCGCCCAGAGTGGTTGGGGAGGCCCAGCCAGATGGGTAGGGTATGTATGTATAAATAAATAAATTACATTTGGAGGTACACTCTAGGAGGGAGGGAGAGATAGAGAGAGATAGAGAGGGGGGGGGGAGGGAGGGAGATGAAAGATCACCTTAGAACCTGTTGTAAACGGTTCTCTTCCCTCACACACACTGGATGATTTGCCATCAACTTCCCTGTGGGAAGGATTACTTTAAAACTGCTGGTTGTGTTTTTAAAATAGGCAACTTCAATGTAAAACACCTTAGAAGGATGCATCTGGTGAAAGGCAGAATAAAAATATTGTACTAAATGAATAAAGAATGTAAGACTTTGGGTTTTTCATTTGCCAACGATTCCCCGCTGTCGTGGGGGCTGCCTCCATTAAGGCAGGAGGGACAGGAAGCCCAAGCTGTGGTCATTGACATAGGTTTCTCATGGTAGTTGTGGCACTGCAGAGAGAAAAGAAAAGCAAAATTGTCTGACTCTCATTCATAGACATATTTTCTGACTCTTAGCTTGTGAATGAGTACCCAAAGCATATGATGTTATTATTGAAGGTACAATGTGCTGTGAACAAAATTCTCTATGTGCTCACACAGAACAATTCTTCAAACTCCAGCAAGTATCCTCACCTCGTTTAGCACTCCAAGGGTTCCTCCTAGGCAATTAAACACCTAGCGAGTTTGTGTATGTGTTCTCTCTTTTCTCACATAGAACAAGGGCTTCACAGGTGGTCAAATACTTCCAGCAACTATATTACACATTTTTCACAAGTAAAATAAAATAAAAAATATGTACCCAGAGACAAAGTATACAAATAAACAAAGGCAAGAGGAAAAATGCTAGATCTTCTCCCCGCCTCAATGGATAGCAATAAGATATAGTTCATCTCTAGTGATAGAGAGTCATGTTATATATTGTCTTTTGGGGGATCTGTTTCTGCTCTCTTAAGATTTACATAAACCAATTTAGGTTCATCTTTATCATGCATTTCTCTCCATTCCATTTTCTCAGGGAAAATGTATAGACTGCAGAAAGGGTGTACAGGGAACTAGAGAAAGAGGAACAAGTACAAGCTACAGTTCCACTGAGATCCATGAGGGAGATTTATGGCACAATCCTAACTATCCACGTTGGCTAAGCCCGGGCCCTCTCCCTCCTCCATTTCAAAGGTTTTCGGCTGTCCCTTGCTGTTGGGTATTCCACTAGCAGACGTCCTGCCCATCTACCTATTTTGTGGGCAGCAGAAGGTTGGTGGAGCTGGGAAGAAGACACTTCCATCTAATCCACCCCACCATAACAGTATAAAGAAAGTTGCTCTGTCCGGTTGCAAAACTATACACAGTAGGTCACATGACTTGGCAACCTGGTGTAGAGCACTATTGTAATGAGGTGAGTTTTTTGGGGGGGGTAGGATGTATGCCTGAGCCCCCTTCTAATGTCTGGGTCCAGTACAAATTCAATTCCTGGAACAGCTAGGTGCGCTGTGGTCTAAACCACTGAGCCTCGGGTTTGCCAATCGGAAGGTCGGCGGTTCGAATCCCCATGACAGGTTGCTCGGTCCCAGCTCCTGCCAACCTAGCAGTTCGAAAGCACGTCAAAGTGAAAAGTAGATAAATAGGTACTGCTCCGGCAGGAAGGTAAACAGCGTTTCTGTGCGCTGCTCTGGTTTCGCCAGAAGCAGCTTAGTCATGCTGGCCACATGACCCGGAAAAACTTTCTGTGGACAAACGTCGGCTCCCTTGGCCAGTAAAGCGAAATGAGCGCCATGACACCAGAGTCGTTCATGACTGGACTTAACTGTCAGGGGTCCTTTACCTTTACATTTTAAAGTATGAACCATTAAAGTAACAAACAAAGTGGCTTTGGTGAATTGTCCCCCCCACACACACACACCTCAACTCACTGGTAGTTAGAAAGACACAGGACAGAATTCAGAGCTGCGTGTGTGAGAGCTAGTAGCTGGAAGCAAGCAGCAGGTTGGAAAGGCAGAGAGTCGAAGCAATGTGATTGGAACACGTGGTGGAACACGGGGAACCAGTCTGTGGAAGGGATGAGTAGGGAGGTGCTAGAAATAGAATGTCTGAGTGAACATGGGGGGTCAGAAAAGTAAGCCATTCCAGGACAGGGCTGAGCGCTGAGAGTCTCAGTGTGAGTGCAGGACAGAAAGAGGTCAGAAACTGCTGCTGCTGTTCAGCAGATCCCGAAGAGTCCTGCACAGTGGTTAGCATTGCATCAAACAGGCCCAGAGGGGAAGCCCTCCCCCTCACTACAGTCTACGGCTGCTTGGGAGACTTCGAGCCTGAGGAGGCTAGAGAGGGAAGGAGGGGCTAGAACCAGTTCCAGCAACGTCTTCAACTATGGGAGACAAGCCTAGATGAACCCTGTCGTGTTTTCACGTTTGTGAATAAAAGCTACCGTACTTTTCCGTGTATAAGACTAAGTGTTTTTACTCAAAAAAATATGTTTAGAATAGGGGGGGGGTATCTTATACATGGATAGTACATAGGGGGTACATGGGATTGGTTGATGCCGTGAGCCTGAGATTGTGAGCAGCATGTTATTGGTGGCTGCGGCAAGGGGTGGTGTTGATTGGCTGTCACTGCGGCAATTGGGCAGGCAATTGGCTGCTTCTGCCAGTGAGGGGACAGACATTAGGAGGCTTTTGCAACACACGTGAGTGTTAGCATAGGTCAGGCAGTTGTGTTATTTTTGGAAATTTCCCCACAACTCTGGGCAATCTCCCCTCCCCAATTTTCTTAATTTTTTGTTCCCCCCCCCCAAAAAAGGGGCGCCTTATACATGGGGGGTGTTATACACAGAAAAGTATGGTAATTGCATTCGTGTCTCAAGTCCTTTTCCTGACCTGTGAGTGACCTAAATTCTCCAGACAGCCCTTGGACACTTTAGGCAGAGCTGCAGCAGCCCCACTACTGAACAGGGTTTGGATCTGGAGTAACTTTATGTTGTCTTAATTTGAATTGGCTTGCTTGATGCCAGCTTCAATTAGGATTGCCCTCTAGTTATTTGGTACTTGTAGGGGAGGGGCACTCAACAAATGATTATTTTTAATGATTGCTTCTATCTCTTCAATGAAAGCTCTGTAAATGTTACCAAGAGATAAGATAAAATATAACAATCAGGCTAAAGTCTGGTTCTTTACTAATCTTTCAATTAAGCAATACTGGTTAAGACTCAGGTCATTTCTCGGGGGATTATTTAAGACCAGGGAGGTGCTGAAAACTGTTAATTAAGCCCTGCTGGTTATTAATCCCAAGAAATGGCGCTGCTTTGAGATTTTTATTGATACTAATTAAATACTGTTTACAGCAATTAAATAGAAAAAGCCCACAAAGTTTAGAGAGTTTCTCTAAAATGGGGGTGATCAACTTTTGCATTTCTGCAAGCTGCTTTTTATCATTGAGTGCAGAGTGAGGAAGAAAAGCCTTTTTATTCAGACAAACTGACCCCCTTGTAGGTGGGTGAGGCATTGTGATAAAGCTATACCTGATCCAAAAATGCTTCTCCACTCAAAGGGTTATGAAAGCGGTTCAGCATTTTCAGTGATGTTTTTGGGGGTCAGAGAAAATTGGGGCGTGCTGCGACAAGAAATGGTGGCAGCAATGGCAGATTTTTAATATTTGTGTTGCTTCCCTAATCAATTTTTCCAATAGTGGAGCTAGGTGGTTCTGGAAGGATGCCACACTAACATTTAGCATTGTTCCAGAGGCATTGTTTAACAAACAAACATGGCAGCTCTCACCGTCAAATATATATTTCAACATTTTGCTTTGAGCAAAAGTAAGCAGAGATTCTAGATATTTTCTTGCTCTTATGCAAATGTGCTGCTATCAACTTTCCAAATACTTGTGGGTGATACAGGTGCAAGAGCAAATCTTGAGTCAGGGAGTTATACTTTTTTCAATACGCAGCACTGGGATAAGCTGATTAGCAAAAAAAATAGGACAGTGTCTCTGAGCATGTATAGGGTTAGTTGTACCAATCATGAACGAATCAGGCCATCTATCACCTGGGGGAAGACTGATTCAGTGGGAAACATAGGAAGCAAAACGCATTCCCATGAGATTTGCCATCCCACCCTGAATTATGCAAGGTGGTACTTAGAAGAACCATCAAAGGATCGGTGTCTGAGTTTGATTTTGTTTCCTCTTCCCTCCCTGCGTGTCTTCCCTTGTGTGTCTTTTTTTCTCTTTTTCTTTTTCAGATTGCAAGCTGACAGGTAGGGACTCTCTTCTGTTAATTGATTGTATGTAAGCCAGTCTTGAAAAGGTTTTTTGTTTTTTTTTCCTTCTTAAAAGTAGGGTAAAATGGATGCTTCATTGAGATTCCAGACCCTCCAAGTGTCCCTATTTTCCAGGGACAGTCCCAGATTTACAGAAGCCATCCCAGTTTCTGATTTGATCCTGGAATGCCCCCTTTTCCTTAGGATGTCCTTATTTTCATCAGAGAAATGTTGGAGGACATGGAGTTATGTGACCCCTGAGCCAAGGAGATAAGTAACTATACAACATTTAGAAGACATCTGAAGTCATTTCTGTATGGGGAAGTGTTTTAATGTTTAAAGTTTTATTATGTGTGTGTGTGTGTGTGTGTGTGTGTGTTGGAAGCCACCCAGAGTGGCCGGGGCAACCCAATTATTATTATTATGGAATGGGATGCCACTATTTTCATTAAATAAATGTTGGAGGGGATGAGATTCCTGCATTGCAAGGTGTTGGACTAGATGACTCATGGGGTATCTTCCTACTCTACAATTCTACGATTCTGTGAAATGCTCTAAATATATACATAATCACATCCTGCCCATGCACATGTGGATTAAGGTTTCCCCCCCCCCGTCCAGATTTGAATTCTCTCTATGGCTTCTAGGAACACATGATAATGTATTCCCTTTCCTAGCCAATTTCAGCTCCCACCCCCAGTGTATGTCACTTGCATGTCAATGTCCCGACCCCTCCCGTGATGAAATAAAGACACAGGACTCAGCAAGTAAGGTTAATGGGCATGAAAAGGCCACAACTTTATTGGTTAAGGATGTTGAGCAGTATTGGCTTAGGCATTGGACCTAACTGACTATATCCGACTCCAGTACGTCGTGCTGGAAGTCCGGGAAGGGATAACCACAGTTGGGTGAGCCCTGCTGCTGCACATCAGCTAGGGTAGGGACTCACCCTGTGATCACCGATCTGGGGCGTGCCTTAGGCCCTCACCTTCCACGGCTCTGGACATGGCCACGCCCCCCGGACTCCTTTAACGAAGTACCCTTCAGCATTTGGGGGAGGTGATGGCCCAACCTCCCCACCACCACCTTCTAGCCTTCCCGAGATAATCCAATGCCTAACCGCCAAAACCAAGTTGCGACAAATTGCTACGAGGTAGGCGAAAACCACTAGGCTGAAGCCAATTTGCCAAGTGGGAAAATTCCTACCAGGCCCCTCAACGGCGACCAACCGAGGTCCATAGCAAGGTCTGGAAGCAAAAACTCAGCCTAAAGGGTGGGTGGGCAGGGAAAACCGGGTCAGCTGGGAGCCCAGGAGAAGAGGCCAAGCCCTGGCCGTGCGCCCACTTAAATGCAGTAGGCACGCCCCTTCCAACCCCGCCAGTTGGCCAGTCAGGCAGGAACCGCGCCCAGGGCTCGGCCAATAAAGCCAAGGGATGAGGCCATCCCCTGTGCATGTGGAGGGCTCGTGCTGTCTGCAACCCCCCCTCCTTTCTAAGGGCGGAAGGGGCTTTGTTCAACTTTTGGATGTGAAAGGTAGACAGTCCAGAGAGCCTGCTTTGGGATGCACAATATGAACAGACACACTATATATTTATCCCATCCCTCTTCCTCCAGATGCTTTGATAGCACATTAGCACCCCAGGTGGCATAGTTAATTTAGTACTACTCTGCAGGGAGTGCTTGATGATGTTTGTAATATTATCAGTAACTCCCAGAGCTTAAAATTGTTCGGGCTCTCAGATGACTCTGGCATCTATCTGTACATCTCTAGAGTATTAATTGAGAGGGAACAACTGGGGAGAATTAATTTGAGCATTACATGAGGGCATGTGGGAGGCTCAGCTGAAGATGCTTTGGACTTGGAAGACAAGATAGGAGTTCTGTTTTATTTTGAATCATTTTATGGTTCGTTGTATAATATTTACCAAGTGGATAACATTTAGGTTTCATTCTTTAAAAAAACAAAAAAAAAAAACAAAACAAAAAACTTTGGGCAAAGAGTAAATTATGACACAGTGCCAAAGATAACCGTTATAATTCCTTTCAATAAAGCAGATAACAGACTTTAAGGCTGCAATGGTTTGGAATTAATTCATCGACATGTTGTGAAGAAGCAAGTGTTCGTACATCACACAAGTATGATTAAATGGATCACCGCAATAATCCTGATCCAATGGAAAGAAAAAATTTAGTCCCGTGTTTCCCTGCATTGTGAAATCTACTTCAGAATGCAAAGTTGTGTATGCTCTGCATATATCAGATTTCCACATAGACAGTTTCATCAGATCACCTTTTTCAGAGGGCACAGAGGTGAGAATACTGAATCTAGCCTTTTTCTCCCCTTTCCTTCTCCTGACAAAAAGATGGTCAGTCATATTCCTCCCCTCCCACATCTGTAGCTTATCAAGATTTTTTTCATTTTCTGTTAAAGGTGTGAGGAAGTTTTTGGATTACAACTCCCATCCCTGAGCTTTAGCCATTCTTGCTGGGGATGATGGTAACTTTAGATCATGTGAGAGATTTATTGGGTTGCTAATCTCCATTTCAAAAGGGAGTTACCTTTAGTCTTTTCTCTTCCACGGAGTGAGGATATAAATGAAGCTCTCATGAAGGGAGAGCAAACAGCCTAAGGGCAATGGAGGCTGGAAAGCAGGCTATGGGGAAAGACAGAGCTCTGCTTCTAGGTCTGTTTGGATTATTTCATATTTTCTAAGATGCTGAGCCTGTGCTGAAAAGCAAAAGACATTGTATGGATATTTTGGTTTTATATTTGATGTTTATGTTCTGTTTTTAAAGAATTCTGCCAGTAAAACTTTGAATAACATGTTTATGGGACTAGACAATTATTTCTTCCCCAAAGAGTCAGTTCTTATGATTGCAGTCACTTCAAACTGTGCATTATTAGTATTTCCAACAATCATCGGGGACGGGTGGGGGCACAAAACCACCAGGAAGAAAACAGGCCACTAATAATTAAATTTTGATCCCAAAGGACATCTTAAGTTATTTGGAAGTTTGGCTCCAAAACTCTTTATTGAAATACCCAAGAGGAAGTTTCCACACTCTGGGCTAGGAGAGACTTCTTTATACACTGGCATGGGACCTTCTGAAATGGTTGACACTCAGTTTTCACCCCTTCCTAATCTATCTCCCATCCATGTGAGATTCCTGGCAATAACATTTGAGTTCACATAAGTACGGTGATCTCAGCCTTACTTCCTTGTTAGTTTTTTGGAACTCTGAGCTGGAATCATGCTTTCCTACCTCTCAGACATTAATCCCCAGAAAAGGTCCTTGCTGGGATGAACTTAACCTGAATTCCATGTTTGAGTACATTTTTTTCTGCATTAGGGATGGTAGAGAAACATAGTCTAATTTAGTTTTCTTTAAATGTGGATATAACTAACTTACCCTGTTCATAATGCCATTGTGGTGTACTAAGGTGGGACACCACAAAATGCTTGTTTACCAAAAGGCTTGTTTACAAAGCTATTGCACTACCAACCTTACTGTATGTTTGTGAAACATGGACCACTTATGAACGCCATCTCCAACTCCTCAAAAGGTACCATCAACAGTTTCTCTGAAAACTTTACACATCACTTGGGAAGACAGGCAAACAAATGCCAGTGTACTAGAAGAAGCAAAGATCACCAGTCATGTTGTTGGACTGGTCATGTTCGGATACCTGATTATCGACTTCCAAAGCAGCTACTCTGTTCTGAACATAAATATGGAAAGTGTAATGCTGGTGCTCAACGAAAGAGGTTTAAAGACGCACTCAAGGCAAATCTAATAAAAATGTGGTGTAAACATTGACAACTGGGAAACACTCGCCGGCAAGCACTCCAGTTGGAGAACAGCCTTTGCCAAAGGTGTCATGGCCTTTGAAGACGCTCAAACTCAGAATGAAAGGGAGAAACATGCTAAGAGGAAGGCACGCTTGGCAAACCCTCAAGTAGAAGCCAAGGAAATAAAGCAGAGATAGGGAAACATGCAGGGAGATACCGGGTTGCAAAAGAGACAATGTACTTCTTGAAGAAATAATAATAATATTATAATACTTTCAGTTACAGGTGGGTAGCTGTGTTGGTCTGCCATAGTCGAAACAAAATAGAAAATTCTTTCCAGTAGCACCTTAGAGACCAACTGAGTTTGTTCTTGGTATGAGCTTTCGTGTGCATGCACACTTCTTCAGATACACTGAAACAGAAGTCACCAGATCCTTAAATATAGTGAGGGAGTGGGGAGGGGTATTACTCAGAAGGGTGGTGGGAATGGGTGATCAGCTGATAGGTGTGGAAAACCTGTTGACGACTCTTAACGGCTGCAATTAGTCTTGCAGGGAAAGGCAAGGGGTGAGATGGCTAAAGATAGCTTTGTTATGTATAATGAGATAAGAATCCAATGTCTTTGTTCAGACCAGGTTTCTCCATGGTTTTAAGTTTGGTGATTAGTTGCAATTCAGCCACTTCTCTTTCCAGTCTATTTCTGAAATTTCTTTGTATTAAGACAGCTACTTTGAGATCTTTTATAGAATGTCCTGGGACAAACAGGCCAAACCCTACGCCAAAGGATAAATGGACATAAATCTGATATCAGGAATCACAAGACAGAGAAACCAGTAGGAGAACACTTCAATCTCCCAGGACATTCTATACAAGATCTCAAAGTAGCTGTCTTAAAAGTAGCCCTCGGCCTGCTTCCCTGTAACCTCAATTCTCACAGTGAGGGAGCTGCCTGAAGGCCCTCAGCACTGAACTTCAGTGTCCAGGCTGAACGATGAGGGTGGAGACGCTTCTTCAGGTATACTGTGAGGGCAACCCCACCCCCCAAAACCCCCAAACATCACACCTGATAACCCTAAATTTCAAACTGTTGCTTGCAATATTTCAGCTTTTCAGCCACAATATGGACAAGGTCTAGTGGTGCCAACTAATTAAGACAGTGTGACTGAACCAAGTATATTTATTAGCGCTTCCAGGATTTATCTTCTATAAGACATAAGAGGCAAATATTAGATTTTTCATTACACTGAGCAATTCTCACTAAACTTTAAGCTTCCGCTGAAAGTTAAATTATGGAGGTCAACAAGATTTCATCAAAGCACAACAAACTCCTGTCTCAAGTCAGGAGATGCTATAAAGCCATTTCCCCCTTGAATTATACACTTAATGAAGTGTGAAAATGATGACATTTAATATTGTCAATGAAAGCTGCTTCGGGGAACACTTCATCCCTTTAGAACTGGGAGCTGGTAATTTGACTTTACCAGACTAAACCAACACTGCTATGTAATTGCCAACTTTTAACGCTCTTCTGACCAGAAACTATCACGTTTCTAGGAAAACACTATATAATTTGAGAAGACAGAGTTAACTTCCAGGGCTGAAAAAGGGACTCGATGAGTCTGCTAGTAAGGAACGGATATTAGAAGAATCCACAGACTGTAATCCAGAAGCATACAGTTAAATACATGGTAGTTGTCGTACTCACACAGAGCTGGCAAATTATATGTCTGGAGCCTGGTTGCTTGCAGCAAGTTGATATTCAAGAATAAGAATGAAAGAATCCATCTTTTGGGTACCAGGTTTTTTTTAAAAAAATAATAATTTATTTTTTGCAAAATGGTGGTTGAGGGTTTGTTTTTACAGTTGTTCACATTGTTCACATTGTTTTACTGGTGTACAGCCCTTGATGCTCTGACATGCTGGTCTGTGCACATGGTCACCAAGCCCACTCAAAACAAGAATAATTTTCTTGGTCAGGAAGCTTAAATGACCAGATTGGATAAGCAAACCGTCATGTGAATCTGGCAAGCAGGAACTCAGTTCAATCATGTTCTTCCCTCTTGTAATTTCCAGGAAGTGGTGGTAGCTATTAGCCATTGATAAGCATTTAATTCCACATTTTGAGATAAAATACACATTTAGGCTGCGATATTATATCCACATACTTGGGAGGAAGCCCCATTGAATGCAATGGGGATTACTTCTGAGTAGATATATAAAGAATTGCAGTGTTAAAAAATGTTTGGGGAGAAATGAATACAATTAAAAAAAAACTATTTGAGAGTATTTGGGTACCCATTGTGTTAGATTGCAGACCAAGTCTTTCCCTATGAGGAGAAACCCAATATTGTGTCTGTGTGTATGTAAATGAAGTACAAATATCATTGAATTGTGATATCAGATATGTAAGCTTCCACAGTTTACACAGGGAAATGATAATAGCTCCTTCTGTGGAAGGTCATTTTAGAAGATGAAAAATGAGGGATGAAATATTTCTGTCTCTTTTAGAAGAAACTCAGAGATGGGGATATGCTCTTTTTGCTGCTGCACAGTTTTAGCATTCACTATATTTCTGAGTTGAAAAAAGAAACAGTTATATAATCAAAACTAGAAATTTAAGGGAATTTGTTGTCCTGCAATAAAGGGGGGGGGAATATGATCATCCATGGGGAGCTGTGTCTCAAGTGCATATTCAGAGAATAACAAGTGTGAGGCTTTTGTATACTGTATGGTTCCTTTGTAGGAATCCTGGAACCAGCTTGACATTTAAGACTGAATGGGGTCACGTGGATCAAAAACCAGTCTGACATCTGTTCTAATTGGCAGAAAAATCCCAAAGTGTTTTTTAAAAAAATTATTTATTTAGGAAACATTGCTTATTCAATGGTCTCTCTAGAAAAAGAGAGTAATAATCAGTGGCACATAGAGCTTTCAACCTTTGCATCAATGTGTGGGATCAGTGGCACAGCCATTCCATTTCATTCCTGCCCACCCACACAGAATGCCAGCAACAATCGTTCTCAACATCAGAATGAGTATAAAGGTCAACAGAGTGTAAAAGTTAACATACCCCTAAATACTGGGCCATTTCTGAGAGTCACCAATTCAGAACAGAATGATCACCTAATCTGAAATCAACTTCAGATGTTGCAATGAGCACTGCCTCTCATCCATTCCCATTGACTCCCAAATCATGGAAGATGAAAACCAAAAGCGGTGGGGAGAAGTTGTGTACTCACAACCCCTTGCCACATGTTTTACAACTTGGAAGCCAGGGTTCTAAAATGCACAAGGAGCCTTCACAAGCACAGGAGGTTCCCCTCTTCAGACTTCATCTTTCCACAAACTGGAAGCCGACAGGAATTGCAATGGAAGGGGCAGGATAGAGCTACCATGCTTGCCTGAAGAGGATCCAGTTGCCCACCATTAATATCTGTCTTTTCTGGGTTGAGCTGCTGTTGGTCATCTAAGTGGATCTGATACATCATTGCCTTCAGCTACCTGCATGGATGTTGTCACCTTACTGGGGTCTGAGGAGAAGGAGAGTTGAAACTTAGGAGAACCAATAATACCTTTCTGCAGAACCTCTCCCATCAGGTTCATGTCCAATAGCATAGGAGTCAAGCTGCCATGGGTCAAACTGTTGTTCCTCCAGCACCATGTTCCGGATCCTTCAGGACAGGAAGGATTCCTTTACCTTCTCTTCCAGCTTTGCCAGGTGATATAGATGGACAACATGGTTGATAGCACAGAAGACTGTTTAGAACCTCTGTGACAATTTCATTTCCCAAATCAGTAGCGTGCATTTTCCTTGTGAAACATCACACACTTGACTAGGCTCTTTCTCTGTTCTCTGTTTAATGAGGTTATTACACTCCATTCTAGCTATTCCTCAAAAATCACCTTCAAAAAAACCACGGCCTGTACTGTTGTGCACTGCTTAGGTTACCACAAAACCTTCTAGAATAATACCCATTGCTCCCCATTTGAAAGCACACATTGGCAAACATTCCACTTTCAAAAACACCAGGAAACAGCATTGTCTTGAGCCAGAACATGGTCTACACAATAGCTATTTTACACCGTCCCCATTTGAAAGCAGAGACTCAAACAGAGATGAATGTTTTCAGTACTTTTTTTGTTTTATTGGTGTCATTAGATTATTCGAAGTTTGCTATTGTGTGTTAATGCTATGTTTTTTATGGATATACCATGCTTGGGAATCATCACAAGGAAGATCAGGGGAAATTATTTTTAAATTCAGTAAAAATTAGGGGGCAGGGAATAAGCAGTATAATGCAAATTTGAATAGCTGCTGCACACTGCATGGAAAATTGATGATTTGCACAACAGTTTGCTGGGTGGCACCACTTTTTACCAGCGATCTATTAATATTATTCATAACCCTGTTTCTATTTTTGACTTATTTTAGTGAGTACAAACATAAATACATACATCATTTTATTTGTTTGGTTCCGTTCCACAGTTAAAACCATGCTCAAGGCAGTTTACAACATGAACAAAAAACCAAACATAATTCTAAACATAACAAAAGCAGTCATAAAGAATACATAAAATGTCAAAAAGTACACAACCAAATGGAACAATTTCCACATAAATCATATTAAAGATACAAAATTAATATCCATAACAGCAACAACACTCCCTAACAAAAACCCCTAAGTAATACTCCAGCCCAAGAGTCCATACTTTCCATACAAGTGTGGAATTTCAGATATTTGCAGCGGCCCTAAATGTATCTCAGATGAAAGTTGCCTCCTAACTTTTTTCCCCAGGCAACTTTTCTGTGATATACTTGCAGGTCCACAAGATGGCACCATGTCAAACTGCATGTTCACCTCTGTGCTTATGTGCTAGAGAACTCTACACTAAGTTGTCACTTATGGAAGAACCAGGAGGGCACACTGTAGCCGTGACACTTGCCCAACAGCAAGAACAAAAATAGTAGCTTTGGCACACCAGTGCATAAGATTGGCTAGATTTGTATTTACTTATGTGTGGGCTGCTGTGTGTCAAATTGCTCCAACATATAAATCCTATTGCACAGGGGAAAGTCCTTTCAATAATGGGATGACTTCAAATGGTGCAACCCTTTGTTCTCCATTTGTAAACCAAATATACCAGTGGCCAATCTCTCAGGAAAATAGTCATGTATGCAAGAGAGAGAAGAAACTTGCAAATTGCATTGCATATTAAAGTGTAGTGAAGTGATTAGCAATAATCATTCACAACATATTTATAGTTTTGGAATGGCAGGAACATGACTAGATGGAGCAGAGAAGAAAGTATAAAGAGAGAGGGACTTCTTTTTATATATATAAAAAATATCCAATTAGCTTTCTGAGATGCAGAGGAATACTAAACAGCTTTTCTTTAGTGTTTACTTGAAGCAAAAAATAAAATGCAAAATATTATTTTAGTACTCCACATCTAGATCATTTGCCTCCTGGGTATTGTGCCTAGCTTGTCTGGGGAACTTATCATGTGCATTCAAAATTAGGACTTAGCTGCATTCCTCGCTGCAAAGTCTTTGAGATTGCAAAAAAAGCAAGAAAAGAAATCAGCACTGGTTTTATAGCCCTTAGTTTGAAAATTATAGCTATATAATAAAAAGTCTATGTAAAAATGTGCAAGTTTACTCTGTAGGTAAGAAATACAAACACAGACTTGCAGCCAATGCTAATCCTACTAAGAGCAGACCCATTGAAATTAATGACTAACTTATGTCTATTAATTTCAATGGGTCTACTCTGAGTTGGATAAAAACACATATTCTATAAATAGTTCAAATGGTTGTATTCAACTAAGTCACACTCATAGCAGGCCAACTGAAATTAATGGACTTAAGTTAGTCATGTCCATTAATTTCAATGGATCTACTCTGAGTAGGACTAGCAGTGGATACAACTCAATATACAGAATCACAACCACATTTGTTTCTGGTTGACTCAGACCATATACAGCTAGAGTGATCTAAATCAGTTAAGGACATCTGTGTACCTTTAAGGTCCCTGACCAACATAAAACACCAAGATGGAGAAGAATAAGGAAGAAAGGATCAGTGTAAGGCTGATTAGGTCTGCTCTCATGGGCATCTATGAAGGTAGGCAGACTTGGAAAAGAAGATAATGGAGCAGACTCATAGGAGAACATGCCCTCCAACATTTATCCGATGACAATAGGGATGTCCCATTCCATAATTATAATACTAATATTTGTACTATTTATACCCCACCCATTGGACAGGGTTGCCCCAGCAACTCTGGGCAGCTTCCAACATATATAAAAACGTAAAAATCTTCCCTGTGCAGGGCTGCCTTCAGATGGCTCAGAAGTCACTTAACTCCTATCCACCAATTTCTCCAATGAAAATAGGGACATCCTACCGCACTCTCCAACATTTCTGCAATGAAGATAGGGATGTCCTAAGGAAAAGTGGGACATTCTAGGAACAAATCAGAAACTAATATGGCTTCTGTAAATCTGGGATAGTCCCCAGGAAATAGGGACAGTTGGAGGGTATGGGAGAACAGCTGAACCCATGGAGATGTCGGAAAAAAAATTCAATGAAGTGGACACATCTCTGCAACTGACTAAACAAAGTGAGGACTGAAAGTTGCCCAGTTATAGGGAAGAAACCTCCTGACGGGTTGTGGGAACATGAAATAAAGAATATGAAGACAGAGAGGAAGAACCCTGCTTGAGAGCCTACAGAGAAGCTGTCATTCAGAGTGGAGAGTCCTGGGCTACATGGCAAAACAGTCTGATGTGTACAAGGAGATTGTCTATGCCTCCAGCACTATCCTCCAAAGAAAACCGATGGTTGAAAGCTACCCTGGCATTTTCTACCAGCATTGCTCCTAGAATGAGCAGAGAGAAACAACATTCTGCTTTGCTCTGATTTGTTTCCTTAGGATGTTACTGGCCTCCTAAAGCTTGGTGTCAAGTTTCTCTGCCTCAGGATTTAGAAATGGCAAGTTTTCACAGAGGATTCTGGAAGGAAAGGTCACTATTTGAACTCTTCATCTTATCTCTGTGAGAACAGCACTGCCTAGTTCCAACACAGATACTTCTTTGTGACTGCACATGCCTGATGCTTCTCTAATGATGGCCCAGAGTGGGAACCTCTAGAGTCTCTTTTGGTGACCCCGACTTTTAGTATCAAACTATTTCAAAGTGGTCACACCAGCTTTTGAACAAAATCTCAAGGCCTCAACAGGTACTCTGCCAACTGATAATGTAATGCGAGGAGGCACGCTGCTGTCACTGATGGTGAAAAATAGCAGTAGACAACAATAGCCTGTTGAAACAGACAGCTGAAGCTAAAACCATACTGTATTATGTGAATGCTGTTGTGTTCACACTGGAATTACCAAAGGAATTTCACCTGGAATGTAAACTGTGGAGAGCCAATGCAGCATAGTGGATAGAGTGTAGAAGTTGAGGTGGGCTTCATGGTTCTCCTCTTCCTCATTTAATTCCCACAACATACCTTCCAACATTTATCTGATGAAAGTAGGGACAGCCTATTCCATAACATTATCTTAATCATTATAATTTTACTACCTATTTATACCCCACCCATCTGACTGGGTTGCCCCAGCCACTCTGGGTGGCTTCCAACATATATAAAAACATCATTAAAAAGCTTCTCTGTACAGGGCAGCCTTCAGATGACTTGGGGGGCATATAACTCCATTTCCTCCAACATTTTGGCAATGAAAATAGGGACATCCTAAGGAAAAGTGGGACATACAGAAACCAGGATAGCTTTTGTAAATCTGGGACTGTCCCTGGAAAATAGGGACACTTGGAGTGTTGGGAACATCTCTTGGAGGTAGTTTAGCTAAGAGGCAGAAACTGGCCCAAGGTCACCTAGTGAACTTCATGGATGAGGGATGATTTGAACTCTAACCACTGCACCATACTAGGTTCCTACTCCCATACTGTAACCACAACACAATCAGCTTCCAATTGCCCCCATACTCCAGAGTGAATGCACAACACGGGTTTGGGATTCAAGTCCACAAAAAATAAACAAAAAATAAACAAATTGCAGGGTAAAAAACCAAAACAAAACAACTGCTTTCGGTATCAGAGGCAGTAGGAATACTGATTGTTGGAAATCAAAAGTCAGGAGAATGCTGTTGCACTCAGATCTTCCCATAGGCTTCTGGTTAGCCACTGTGAGAACAGGAAACTGGACGAGATGGATCTTTGGCCTGATAATAGCAAAACCCTTTTAATGTAGCAGATGGTTCACTGCTGTACTTCTTTGCTGCCTTCTTTTAACAATTGATGAGGTATCCAATAAGAGCACTCCTTCCCTTGATGCCCAGCATTCTCAGGGATGCTGTAAGAACGTAAGAACATAAGAGCCTGCTGGATCAGGCCAATGACCCATCCAAATGTCTCAGGACCGTAATACCTCAAGGACCACCTCTCTCCATATGAACCTACCTGGACTCTGAGATCATCTTCTGAGGCCCTTCTTCGTGTGCCTCCTCCACGAGAGGTCTGGAGGGTGGCAACACGAAAACTGGCCTTTGCTGCAGTGGCTCTCCCACTTGTGGAATGCTCTCCCAGGGAGCTTCGGCTAGTGCCTTCATTATAAATTAAAGGTAAAGGACCCTGAACTATTAAGTCCAATCAAAGGAAACGATGGGGTGCAGCACTCATCTCACTTTCAGGCTGAGAGAGCCAGCGTGTGTCGGCACACAGCTTTCCGGGTCATGTGGCCAGCTTGACTAAACCACTTCTGGTGCAACGGGACACCATGACGAGTGCCAGAGCTCATGGAAACACCATTTACCTTCCCACCCAGGTTGCTTTCCATAGCCAGTTGCCTGCTTTCCCTTCAAGCCAGTAGACAATAAGTGTAGGAAGAGTGAATATCCCTTTACTGAGTTAGTGTCCTTGGGTGCTCGCAATGGGAGTGGAGCTGAAGGAGAGAGGTTGTGTGTGGAACCAGATTCCTGGCCCTGTGCTGATGTTGTAATGTAGTCCAACCCTCCAGGACAGGTGGAACAATTGTGCCCTTGCCAAAGCAGAGCAAGAATCTTCAAGGAATTCTAAGGTTTTCTTAGCATTGTTTAGGAAATTTTATTCTGCTCTTCGATGACCGCAACATAAATGATAGCTAAAAGAAGGGTCTCTGTATAACACACATTTCCAACAATATCCGTATTTTGGTTGGATTCGAGTATGTTCCATCGAGGCTCAATCTAGGGTTGAGTTTTGGCATAAGAGTGCAGCCCTTGGCAAGTCATCACTTCAAGGACTTTTAGCCATAAACGGATCGATCTGTTTCATGGGGCTGTTGAGAAGACAGAGTGGGAGCATGTAAAAATGCCTTGCACACTAACACGCTACATAAATAAATAGTGTTTACTATGAAATGTAAGGGTTATATATCCTCTCTCCTTTTTAAAGGGGATTCTTAAGTGTTAATTTGTGGCAGCATTAAACTGAAGGTGGCAAAACAAATTAGTTATAGAATCAGTGATTCAACTAACATTAACATATCCTGTTAAGCTTTTGCTCCTCCACCTGCCCATATGCCCTTGAGTCTGGCAGTGTGTTGAATGCAATGGCTGAATTGCCTTCAGATTTCAGGGGACCTCTCTGCATTTTAGGATTTCAGCTGGAGGCAGGCCAAAGCTTTAGGATAATTTAATATAATTTTTAGTCAGACAGATAATAGTATTCTGGCACTCATATCTTGATAAAAGTGTTGTGGGTGCCAGCACAAAATGGCTGCCCAAGGCACCAAATAAAGAGAGGTGATACCCAGTGAGTATCATCACACAAAAAAGCACTGGGTATATTTAACCATCTGTGTGCCTGAATTAATCCATCATGGCTGGTTTTAGTGGGAATACTGGGCATATATAATTGGGTCTAAAAGACAGAGAGTAGCTCCCACTGTCTGAAAGAACTTGTTGTGGGGCCTGACATTAAGGAAATCCAGTCATATAGACCCTGATAATCTTAACAACTATAATTCTTATACCATCACCCAAAGCTTACTCAGGTGGTTACATCTGGGTTGTATGTATTTCTGAATAAAACTTATTACTTTGATTAATTTCAGTCTCTTTCTAGATTTAATGTGCTGGCCCCGGGGGTGCCCAGCCCTGAGGACTCTGAGTGGGAAGACCAGAAACTCACTCGGGGCCAAGCGGAGCATGGTTAACAGTCCCAGGCAACAGCAGTGGGTCCAGCGAAGCAGCCAATTCCTGGGATGGGGCGGCAGCAGGGTCAAGTAACAGTCCATGGGTCTCTCCGGGTAGTCAGCAGTCAGGAACACGCCAGGGGTTCGTCCAAGAAGCAGGGTCAAAGTCCAGTCCAAGGTTCAGCAGTCCAACAGGGGGTCAGTCCAACAAGGAGCAAGGCAGGAAGCAGGGCAAGGTACAGGTCAGGCATAGGCACAAGGACACAGGCAGGCACACGGTAGCAACTGTGTTGCCAATGCAACTAGGGGCTGGGGCTGGCTGGCTTTTATCTGCCCTGAGGAATAGGGCAGCCCCAATCCTCTGGTGACTCGCCTCTCCTTCTGGCCTGGAGGCGAGCACAGTTATTTCAACACAAGCAAGATGTCTCAGTTCGGAAACATTCAGAAATCCCTAGCAAATTTCCCATTTTGAAGTATTTTCCAGAAGAGAAACACTGTACCTCTTTGCTTCCTTTGTACTCAATAAGCTCTCCTATGAGCAGCATGGAATTCTTCAGCAAATTTCAATCCTATAACAACCAAAGGTCCATATAATCACTGCCCCATAACTCCAGAAACCTATAAAAGAATTAAACATCCTTAGGTATAAAGAAATGTGCCTAAAAGGTAATACAGAGAGCATCACTCCTTATATCACTAAAACAACCAAGGAAACTTTATGAAGCAGACACTGCAGTTTATTGGAAATGTGAAAATTTAAATGCATAAAATTTGAGAGTTTTTCTTTATTTTATTTTTTGGGGGGGATTTTACACTCTTTACCTTGTTCACCATTTTTGGAGTGTTCATAACAGAGAGTTTTATCTCATCCTAAGCAGAACAGATCCAAGGGTATATGTGAACCAAAAACTTAAACTGGTTTAATAGCTGTCCCTTCTGTACTGGAAACTAGTTCTGTGTAGGAGGACCTTGGGAAATCTAACAGAAAATTATCAGTGCTGTCATTGGGGTTTGTTTGGGGGAAGCCATGGCAGTTCAGCCAGAGGTGGAGCTAGCTGCTCTGGCACACGGAGCGGCGCACATGCTGTGCACCTGGTGGCGGGGCCATGGGGGTGGGGTGAGTGTCCCAGGGGGTGGGGAAAGCATCTCAGGTGAGCCACCCATGGGAGGTAGAGTGAGCCGCCCATGGTGGGCCACTTCCTGTGGGGAGGAGGGAGCCGTCCTCCCTTCCCTCTTCCTTTTGACAGCTCGGGGTAGGTTCCCCCCCCCAGAAGCAGCCTGGGAGTGGGGGGCAATGGTGTGCCACCTGCCTGTGACAATGAAGCCTCCCCCGAGCTGTCAAAATGAAGAGGGAAGGGGAGAAGGCTGCTGGCAAGGCGGCGCAGCTCCACCCCTTCCTCCAACGGCTTGGGGTAGGCTTGGGAGTTGAGGGCGGGTGGCGCACCAAATGTCACTTCCCTCAGTGATGACACCTGGGGAGTACTGTCCCCACTGCCCCTTCCTCTGCCCCTGAGTTCAGCTAGTATCAAACTTAAATCAATTTTAAGTTTAGACATGGCTCAACCGGAGCCCCATGCCATAGATTATGTGTGGTAATTGCCTAACACCATCCAATCTTTTACTACACAACACTCTTTCCAGCTGCTTATATAAATATCATCACAATGACCCTGTGAGGTTCGTCACCATTATTGCCATAAGCTGAGCAATTTCCAAAAGGTTCTCAATGTCAATGTCAATTTCCAAAAAGGTTCTCAATGTCAATTGTGTGCTGTATACCACATTGAGAACCGTTTTGGTCATATGGTATGCCTTCAGTATTGCAAATAAATAAACAAATCCACTGAAGGCTTTATCATAGTCATCATTATTTGAATTTGTATACCTCCTTTCATCGGAAAATCATAGGGCAGTTTGCAACATAAAAATACAAAATGAAAACACATAATACGTGTCACAGCCTATCTCAGATAAGAAAGAAGCACATGTCTGATAGTTTCTCTTTATAGGCAAGAGAAACACTTACAGCAGTTTCTACGGTGCTCTGGGTACACACACTTCTAGTATATAGGCAGTGACCCCCAAGCTTGAGTCCTAATTGCAGCAACAGGGGCCACCTCCCTTATATACCTCCTCTGACAGGTTGTGTCTCCACAGCCTGAGGATTAACCTGCATGGAAGTTGCCACTGCTCTTTCATTTTCAAGTCTTTCCTGGGTCTAGGAGACAGTGGGGTTGAGGGTGGGGAATCCACTGACTTGTCCCTTGCCCTGGCTGTCCCTTCTTCCTCTACCACATCCTGCTCACCATCATCCACCTCAGACTGCCTTGACTCTCCCTCCTCCCACGGGCTCCTGCCTTGTGGGTGGCACGACACCTCGTGAATCACTGGTCCCCTCTCCTGGGTCATTCCCCTGGTCCCCTGCCTCTGCCACACACTCCCTGACATTACATAATAAAGCAAACACATTTAAAGGGCCATAGAATGTTAATCAGCCAAAGGCATGGTTCTAGAGAAACATTTTTGAATGGCAACTAAAGATATGCACCGGGGAGAGGATTCCACAAACAGGGTTACTGCTAAAAAGGCCCGTTCTCATATTCCTACCCTCTGGCCCTCTCATGGAAGAGGCACACAAAGAAGTACCTCAGATGATGATCACAGGTTAGCTCATATGGAGAGAACTGGTCCTTGACATATTATTATTGAGGCTCTGAGGTGTTTAAGGTATTATAGGTCAAAATCAGCACTTTGAATTGGGCCCAGAAACTAATTGGCAGCCAGTGCAGTTGGGCCAGGATCAGTGTAATATGCTCAAACCATCTTGGTCAGATCCAGCACTATGGGTGGTATTCAGCTAAGTTTTACTCAGAGTAGAGTAGTTCATTGAAATTAAGGAACATTACTAAGTTAGGTCCATTTATTTCAATTGATCTACTCTGAATAAAGGTAGTCCAATATCACTCTATGTTCGTATGCTTCTGGTCACCTTTGACTGACTGGATGCTGAACTTGATGGACCAATGGTCTGACTTGGTATAAGGCAATTTTGTTTGCTCCTAACACGAAATTGGCAATATTCATGTAGAACAGTGGTAGCCAATGTGGTGCGCTCCAGATTTTATCCAGCTGCTACTCCCACTACCCCTAACCATTAAAATCAGGGGGTGAAGTGTTATTGGTTTGTGGGGGAGGGAAAGGTTATTCTTGTTTTTATCATGTATTTTTTATGTTGTGAACCACCCTGAGATCTGCAGATGTAAGGTGGTATACAGAAGAAGAAGAAAGAGAATCTTTATTATGGCTATAGGCCACATAAGGTAAAAGCACCTACCTACATACATAAGTAGAGCATGCTAAATAGGCAATAGGTTGTATACAAATTCAATAAATATAATAAATATGAGTCTGGGGCTCATAGGAGCTGTAGTCCAATAACCTCTGCAGGCCTTGTTCCATCCCCATGATAAGTATATTCTGCTTAATATCAAAATAGGCTTCTAAGCAGTTCACACGTGTCAGACAAAGGATGCAAACATTAAAATATAATCACCCATAATTAAAATACACAATAAAGTTAAAATATTAAAATACAAACATCCATTGCTAAAATACTCAATAAAAGTATCCCATTAAAATGGCGCAGCATTTAAAGCAGGATTAGCATTTGAATAGGATACACTGGCCATAAAACAGTAGATTGGGATAAAAAAATGGCAATCCAACCAGTTATGTGCCGTTGAAGTTGCGCAGTGTGTTATATGCTGCCCTGATGATTAGTCCCACACCACATCAGTAATTGGCAAAGTTTCAATCTATGCAACTTTTACGGTTCTGTATCACTCGTGATGCCCACCAAACCGATTAAGGATTTCATGCATATGCTTACACAGACATGGTAGAGAATTAATAGGTCTTAATTTGGACAGCTCTGTTCCCAGTATATGTAAATATTTATAACCATTCTCTCTGTGAAGCATTCTTCATGTACAATTATTTTTAGTGCTGCATTTAGTACATAGAATATATATGTGCATATTTGATTGTGCCGTGAAAACAAAGTTATAATGAAGGAACTTTATAGCCCCGCTTATGATCCCTAATCTTCCTTAGAGTAATTTGCTCTACCTTCCATTAACTCTCATCACTGGCACTAAAATCAGATTTTTAAAAATGAGTTAGCCCACTGTAGTCTGCCCAAAATTTAGATTAAACAAGGCCCCTGTTTTGTTTTGTTTTTTAAGGCAAAACTATGCCGACCCGTTAAACTGTTTGCTGCATAGATTAAAAACCATGAACTTGATCACTTGATATATCAACTTAATGCTTTCTTTGAGTGTTATGGTCTCTGGTTCTAATTTGTTTTCCTTAGACCTAATTGTCTAGCATTTAGAGAATTATACTATCTCTCTTTATAATGTATAAATCACACAATGAAGGCAGAAAAGGAAATGAGTTGAGGGAGGAGTACTCATATAGAAAGACTGCATTTGATGCTGAATGTACAGAATAATACTATTCGTTGAGAAGAGCCAAATATCATTGTGGTGGCCTTCTAACATATTTTTTTCCTAACTGTATTGAAAACAGTTTAAGATTTAAGGCAGGGAAGATGTAAGATGAAGAAAATTATCTTCTTGCTAAATAGGACTGTTCGTGAGAGCAACTTGACGTGAAATGGAAATGTGAGCGTAACAGTAACATCTTATGTCTACACATATTATTTTTTTGTAGTGCTGTGTTGAATCCTGCTTGCATTTGCTAAAGTTGCAGATCCCTGAGAAACAGGTGTTATATTATTTTGCCTCTTTTTTAGGGAGTGGGAAAACCTCACACACATACAAACAGCGAAGGATGGGGCAGGGGGTTGCACTTTGTTTATGAGGGAATGCGGTGGCCAATGAATCTTTTTTAAAAAGGGGGCGGAATCCTTCTTTGTTTGCTTACAGAAATGTATGGATGTTTGCTGTCTAGCTTTGGGCTCAGCAAGGTTTCCTGGAATCACAACATGACAGCACAGTGTCAGGCTTAAGCACTCTTTATCATTGCCACTGCAGCTTCTCTTCAGACTTTGTGCTTTCCTACTGCTGTTTTGAATTGAACCACATTACCACATCTCTAGGAGGAAAACCAGTTGCCTCCCTCCCCAAAAGAGAAACTGTATTGTCAAAAAAAAGAAAAGAAAAGAAAGAAACACACACACAAAAGATGATAATATTTGCATAGTGGAAAAGACTGTGACCAGATGACCTGTGTGCCCACTTAAAGTTGTGTCCAGCTGTGAACTGTTGGTAGTCATCCTGTATCCCTTCTTGTTTTTCTTTATATTAAAAACTGAATTTGGACCAAATAGCCCTTCAGATAGAAGATTCCATCAAATAATTGATGGTCCTCTGTAAAGGCCATCCTAACGTCTACTTTGGTCACCTGGTGAAGGACACAGGAAGGGGTTCAACCACCCCATAATAAACCTAGCATCTGAGGTGAAGGACAGGTTTCCACCACCACCCCGCTGTAGGGGTTCAATGAGCTTTACTCCCAAATAAGTAATTTCTGGAATATACATGGAACTGCAGCCTGAGAAGACTTAATTTGCAAGTAGAAGTTACTGGCTTTGGGGTTGACAGGGGCTCCATATTATATTCAATACGATGTGAGCACTATGTTGGGATTATAAAGTTACAGTCTCCATATCTGTATGCTTAATGTTTGCTAAGGTACGGGTTTCTCCAGTATTCTACAATACAGAAACAGTGGAGAAAAGCACAATGTAACTGGTAAGAGACTCCACGTGTCTTTCAATTACTGAGAAACATCAGCATTTTTGAGATAGGGGTGTGATTGAGCTCTTTGCTGGGAGTGACTAATGATCTATATTGAAAGCAGGTCTCCCAATAAAAGAGCTGATTAAGAATCTCTAGATCACCCCTAGTGTTCGTATTGCTCTTTTTAGTGGGGGTACATAACTATGTCTTGTTATATTTACAGCATCACTTTTTAAGATTAATGAGGGCCACTTTGTTCCAAACTATTTCTTTTAACTTGTGGGAACTGTGGCTCTTCTTCCTCTAATTATTCTCTAGACGCCAAATTAATTACAAAAAGCATCCGCCATCAGGAGACATTTAATTAACAAGCCAACGTGAGGAATCGTGTAAACTGTATTAACTACAGAGAAGGATGGCTGATTACTGAATAAAACATTGGGATTACATTTATTGGACAACTGATCAAAAGACTGCAGTTAAGCTACAGAAGACCAAACCATTAAAGAGAATGCTGAGGTACCTGCTTGAACTGAGCTGGTAAATCTGGTCATTTTATTTTATTTTATTTTATTTTATTTGTTTCTGATGCTGCCTCTCAGCTCACTGATTGTGTAAATCTGATCAAATCCATTCCAGTACCTCAGTTTCCATAATGGTAAATAGCAGCTACTACAGGTTGGGAACAGAGCAGAGGTAGCCAAAACAGCGCCATCAATATGTTGCTGAAGGCAGCCCTGTTTAGGGAAGTTTTTAATGTTTGATTCTATTTTTAATATTCTGTTGGGAGCCACCCAGAGTGGCTGGGGAAACCCAGCCACATGGGTGGGGTATAAATAATAATAATAATCATCATCATCATCATTACTACATTGGTACCTCTAGATGTGAACGGGATCCATTCTGGAGCCCTGTTCACATCCTGAGCAGTCCACAACTTGCAGTGCCACTTCTGCGTGCACACAGGTTGTGATTCGGCGCATCTGCGCATGCGCGACCTGCCGAACCCAGAAGTAATCCGTTTCATTACTTCCGGGTTCAGCACGTTCGTTACCCGTGCCGTTTGCAACCCACAGCGAACTCAACACAAAGTACGACTGTATTACTATTACTATTATTGCTGGCTTACAATTCCCACCATCCCAGGACATTGGGCATGCTAACTGGCATCAACATCTGAAGGGCAACATGTTAGCTACCCAAATAAGTGGTACAGTGGTACCTTGGTACTCAAACAGCTTGGCTCCTGAACAAATCGGCTCCCAAACGCCGCAAACCCAGAAGTAAGTGTTCCGGTTTGTGAACGTTTTGCAGAAGCCAAATGTCTTACACGGCTTCCACTTTAGTACAGGAAGCTCCTGCAACCAATTGGAAGCCATGCCTTGGTTTTCGATCAGTTTTGGGAATCAAATGGATTCCCAGAATGGATTAAGTTTGAGAACCAAGGTATCACTGTAATAGTCTAGACCAGTGATAGATTCAACTCAGATATTTATCGTTAGTAAGATAAACAGAGACCATCAAGAACTTTAGAAAACAATTAACTGTAAATTGTTGAAGTGTCCAAACAACATATAGTGGTTAAAGTGATGGTCCCCAAGTCCAGTGTCAAGGGGCCTTGAGCAAGACTACTTGCTCCCCCTCCTTCAGTGAGTCTATCACTTCACAGCAGCAGGACCAGGAGGGCTTTGCCCACTGCTTGTCAACTGACTCCTCCCCGCACCCCACAGAAAAAGGCTGATAGTTGATTTTGCTCAGTTACAATATACTTCTTCCTCTTCTGAAAAGGAACTATGATGATCCATTAAGCACATGGTTTTTGAGGACAAAGTGGAGGTTGTGAGTCACCGTACCCAAACATGCCCAGACCCATAATGATCTCCATCAGTGGGAACAGGCAACAGCCAAAGTGAGATCGTGGGAGGCAGGTCCAGTACAGCCTGAAACAGCTTCCTGTTTGTATGAGATCAGGATGTTTGAAAGGAGCAAGAGATTCAGGACCATGGACAGGGATCCTTCACCTGAGAACATACTGTCTGACTGCAACCATCAGAGCATTGTCCCTGGGCTGTGAGGACTTGGGCTGTGGAAGGTCTACATGGCTTTCTTGAATCTTAGCAGTTGATAGGCTAGGATTCAAAGGCCTATCAGAATCTAGTACTGGTGAGTCAACTCAGCATGGCCCGAGGAACATGCTTGTCCTCTTCACAAAACTTCTACTACTTAGGAACTCTTGAGTCTGAGGACTCAGGTTCTGGAACTGTAGCAATATAGACCTTAAGGGTTCATTCTCCATCCCAGGATCCTTGGGGTCAGTGGCTACACCTGGAAGCCGAAGAGTGCAGTAAGCAGAATATACTGCTGTGTTGGCTTGGAAAAATGAATATTCATACAAACCTCGACAAATCCAGAGATTTTATACTGCCTGTCAATTGTAAGGGCCACTGACTTACATCTTTGTTCTATTCTTCTCCTCACTGTGCAGTGTGCTATAGCATGACTTTACACAGTACACAGTAATTTATTAAATTAAATACCAGCTTCAGACACTTAAGCATCCTGGCTCAAGACAGTTTCAGGGGTCTGTGTCTCTAAATTTGACCAACCCATGGATATGTCCCAGTATTTCATTCAGCTCTTGTCTCAAATCCTTCACAATGGATACTTCACAAAGCGGGTTCTCCCTTAAAAGAGAGCACGGGTTGCAGAAGGGTGAAAGGAGCAGCTCCCAGTTACTGGGCAGTTTTTGGTTTGGCCACAGCTTGGGATTGGTTGGGGCGTGTTGCTGGGGAGTTGGGTATGTTGCCACTTTGATGATTGACAGGTGCTGCCTATAAAACCTGTGTTTGTGAAGCTTTAGTTTCACTTTTGCTGCGTGCAACGGATCACCTAGAACACTCGGACCACCTGGAGGACAGTGGAGTGATCTTCTCATTGTCTGGTTAAATTTCTTCATTTCCCCTTCCTTCCACTCCTCTCCAATCCCTTAATTACTTTAATTCCCCCTTTTTTCCTGTTTGATTTCCCACCCCACCCCTGGCAGGGGCTTTGCCACACCAGGAGCCTGTTTGGGCCCTTACCCCTGCACCTTTGGAAGATTCTCCCTGTCCCTGGGAGTGCTGCCCATGCGTAATCCTTCCCAATAGTGAGAGCCCCCATTTGGGACTTTCCTTCCCTTCACACAAAATGTTTCCCCCCCTTTTCCCACATTTTATAATGGTGGGGTTTGGTCAGGGCTATTCCTATTTGGCTGGAATCACTTTCATTAGTATCCCTGATGGCTGCCTTTATTTTGGGGGTGTGCAGCGCTGTTGGCTGTATTTTATCTAGCCTTGGGCAGGAACATTGTGGTGAGGTTCTTTTAATACTGCGGCTGTTGCTATTGCAAGGGTGCTTTCCTAGCGTTTTGATGTGAGCACTGTTTTGGGCTGCTTCTTTTTAATTTTGTGTGGGCCTCATTATGACAAAGATCCTTAGAGTGGAATCAGTGAGGCCTACTCGGCCTGCATCAAGCCTAAGCCTTCCACTGTTAGCAGATGTGGCTGAGTCTCTGTGACATGTGACTCATTTTCTCTATAGAAATGTATCAGTTTGTTTGCAGGCTCAGTAGCTTGTTGCTAATGCATTGCTGAGGCAGACAGAGTGGAGCCAGTGACTATCTGTGCCTCATATGTCTATGAGCATTCTGTGTATGCTCTTGAGCTATCCTGTTTCTGAGCAAGTTTATTGCCTTCAGTTATGTTTTGCCCTGATAGTGACGCTCACAATTTTAGATGTCTATTTTTCTTGGTATTCCTTACTGGGGCTATTCTATTATGGTGGTAGGTGGAATAGAAATAGACATACTTATTGTCACTATACCACATGTTTACAGTGAGATTGAGTGAGCCCTGCTCCCCCCAATCTCCCAGTCATTGTCACACTCTGTGTGCTGTCATATTACCACCAACCCCTAACGTCAGCTGCAATGTTGCTGTCTTTCATTCAGCAGCCCCTCAGCCCATGGGTAGAAATTGTTCTTTACCCTGTTGGTGCGGCTTATCATGTTTCTATATCCCCTGCCTGAGCGAAGCCCATTTGTGATATTATTGACACACCCCCCCCAAAAAAGAACTATGGGTTCCGAGGGGGTGCTTCTCTCTAAGAAGGGCATGCAGGGGTACCTAGACAGGCGGCAGGTCACCTCAAGTCTGTTATTTCACTGGAAAAGGGCTTTGCCTTAATAGGCCTAGTGGTCCAGTGGAATACTGCAATCAACTGGGCTGTTTAACCACTACAGCCTTAGTGGTTGGGGGGAGAGGCTTATTGTTCCATAAATAAATTTGAATAAACAAGGCAATTCACACAGGATCTGATTGCCAGGGGTTTAATAGTTCAGCAGCTTGGTCTGTGATAGTTTTGCCTGACTCCTTTTATCTGTATGCAGCTAGAATGGCTCCAAAGAAGGCTTCTGCGCAGCCTGCTTCCTCTATCCCAGCAAAGAGGGCTATTAAGGGGCCATCCCAGTCACTTCGTTCGCCCAATCCTAGTTGTGCTGGGGGCCGTATTTAAATCCTTCATGCAAGTTTGGATGGTGATCCAGAAGTGTTGGCCTGCTTTGCATCTGGGATGGATGGTCCCCTTCAACGCTCCGCCCGTCAAACCAGTGCACAAGCAGGGCCACCACCCCCAATTGGGGCTTCGTCTCCTGCTACATCGGCATCCAGCGAGGAAGGGGAGGAGCTCCCAGAATCGGGGGTTTTAATTGCTGATTCCCAATTTTCACGGAGTCCAGTTCCTTTCTTTCCGCAGGCCCCAGTGCGGGTGGTGGGAGCATCAGCTCAGCGGGCAGCTAGCAGCAGGGGGCAGCAAAAGGCCCCCTCCCGTTCCAGGAGGTCTTCTCAGTTCTTACACAGGCTTTCTTCTGGGGTTGGTATCTCACCTGTTCCTTTCCTCAGCCTCTCCCAGGTGCTTTGCGGCAGGATCCTGCGCCTGAGTCCTCTGCGGAGGTCAGCCTGTCAGTGCCAGCAAGAACGTCTTCAGGCGGAAAGCGTTGCCACAAGAGACGTTCCAAAAGTAGACCATAAGGAGTCAAGGAGATGCTTCTTCTTCATCAACGGCCTCTCCCAGGTACCTCGAGGTGTCCAGGGGGCGGTTTGCCAGGAGGGGAGCACCTCTTGGTGATGCAGCAAAAAAAAAAAAAAAAAAAAAAATTAAAAAAAAAATGCTTGCAAGCTTGCAGTGCTAAGCAAGCACTGGCGTGGTTCTAATGGGATGGTGAACCAACTGTTGCATTTCTTGGTAGTTGGTCCAATATGACTCTCAGGGTCCCTCCCTGCTTGTCCATTCTTGATCGTTGATTCCATCCTCCTGCAAATTGATGCACATTATTTATTTATTTTGCTGCTTGTGGTATGGGCAGGCACCCTCCCATCTTGTGGTGGTGAAGGGGGCCCACAGCCAGCTGGTGGCCCGGAATACAGCAATTCAAAAGTCGGTTAGAATGCTACCTGTGGTAGCCAGTAAAAAGGGTGATGGTAGGAGCTTGCATTGAGACTTATGGCGGGACTCCCTTTGATTCCCCTTTTATTCCCGACTTGCAGTTATCCCCATGGGGGATTGTCCCTAAGGAAGCCCCATGTGATTTCTGTATGATACATAATTCATTGCATCTCTGAGGCTATCCCGCGTTTTATTTCATGACATACGAGTCCCTGGATTCAGGTGATTAAGCTTATCAAATGACAAATATTCCCTCACTGAGAAGCTGGGCGTCCTTGTGGCAGCGGATTAGGCGGAGGGCCATTTTATTTCCCTTTTAACATATTAGGGATCCAGATGGATATCGTTGCCCAAATATACCACTCGCCTATGCCGATGCTGTCTGCCTGAAGGAAGTTAATTTGTAATACTTCCTCTGAAGCAACTGCTGCTTCGTCCAATCTAGATTACACCATAAAATTAATCAGGAGATTTGGCCCGGGGGCTTTGTTAGCCAAATGCGACATTGAGTCAGCATTTCGGCTGTTGCCCATTCATCCCCAGGACTTCTGGCTCCTGGGGTTCTGCTCTGAGGGGGCATATTATTTTGACAAGGCAATGCCGATGGGCTGCTCGGTTGCCTGTGCAGCCTTTGAGTGCTTCAGCACGTTCCCCGACTGGGCCCTCCGCTTTATAACTGGCCTTACGGGGGTCACCCATTATCTCAATGACTTCCTGCTGGTCTTATCGGGCGATACAGGCGACTGTTTGGCCTTGATGCGGGCTTTCACGGCCCTGACGGAGGAATTGGGCGTTCCCATGGCCGCAGGAAAGACGGAGGGCCCTTCCACCCAGCTAACTTACTTGGGTATCCAATTGGATACGGTATCGCAAACTTCTCGTTTGCCTGAAGATAAGTTAGTTGCCTTACGGAAGGTAATACAGGAACTCCTCCCTTTGAAGAAGGTGACGCTCCCGACAGTTGCTTGGGCACTTAAATTTTGCTTACAGGGTGGTGGCCCCGGGGCGGCCATTCTGCTCACGGCTGTTCAGACTGACCGCGGGACTACACAACCCGCACCATGGGCGACGGCTGCCCAATAGAGGAGAAGGCAGACCTGAGGGTTTGGTTGCGATTTCTGGAGGAGTTCAATGGTGTGTCCTTGTGGCAGGATGTTAGGAACCGGCACAACGACTTTCAAGTTCATTCGGACACAGCGGGGTCGCTAGGCTTTGGCCTCTATTGGAATGGGCATTGGGTGCACAACCTGGGCCGCTCGCCTGGCAGGGGGAGGCCGTCACGCAGCATTTAACTTTTCTGGAGTTTTTCCCCATAGCGGTTGCAGTCCATATTGGGTCGAGGACTTCAAGGACCGCCGCGTGTGTTTCTGGACTGTCAACCAGGCGGTGCCGATCATTCTGGCCAAACAGTCCTCCCGCTCGCCTTGGGTATCAGCCCCGCTTCAGGCATTTGTGCTCCACTGTCTGCGTTTCAACATTGGTTTTCGGCTCGCTTTGGGTCGGGGGTTACTAATGAGTTTGCTGTCGCCCTATCCCGTTTTTAGATGGAGCACTTCAGGTCTCTTGCCCCGAACGCTCAGCCTCTCCCAGAACCCTTTCCAGTGCACCTGTGGATTCTTGGCAGCATGTACTTTGGCAGGGAGTAGCAGCGTCTGTTTCGCCGGCCACCATTAGGTCTTATAATAAAGCCTGGAGAGACTTCCTGGCATTTCACCAGGAGTCTGTGGCTGTGGGGGTGGAGCTACGTCCCTCTTCGTCCCAGGTGCTGCAGTACCTTGCACACCTTTTTCCAATTGGGGAGGGCTGCCAAGACCGTTAAGCTGCAGCTGGCCGCCATTTCCTTTTTCTGTAAGGCCCCCTTTTCGACACGGATCCTTGCGCAAAATTTGTAGATTTGCAAGGCTTTGGAAGGTTGGGGTAGGCCCCGCACTCCCCAAGCGGCTGCTAGGTGGCCCATTTCCTTTGAGCTGCTGACCAACCTGCGTTCTAGGTTGCGTTCCATTTGTTGGTCACGTTTCGAGGCCAGACTTTTTTCAGCGGCCTTTCCTGTTGCATTTTGGTGCACTGCGGATTGGCGAGGTGGTTTTGGAAACCTCGGAGGCTGGTCTTACCAGGGGCTTGTTATATTCCGGACGTCAGCTTATCTGCTACGGAGGTGACCCTGGCCATATGGAGCTCTAAAACAGGCCAGCTGGGGAGGGGTGTGTCCATCTCCCTGCCGGCCATTGGGCAAGAGGGGCCGCGTCCGGCGTAGGACATCTCTAAAATTTTGGCAGTCAGACCTGCAGGCGATAGCCCCTTGTTGATCCACACCAATGGGCTCCCCTTGATGCGGCAGCTGTTTTCCAGGGTGATGCGTACGGTGATCACAGCCTGTGGGGTCTTGGCGTCCATTTCGCCCCCCGTTCTTTCCGTATTGGGGCGGCAACTACAGCCGCTCATTGGGGGTTGTCAATTGACAGAATGTGGAACATGGGGCAGCGGAAGTTGGACGCCTATGGGGCTATGTGAGGAAGCGGCGTTGATGTGGTATTTATACTTTTCTGTTTTGACCCCTCAGGTGTAGCGGCTACCCGGATCTGGATTGTGGGACACAGCATTATCCTTTGGGCTGGCGTCCGAGCTGCGGAGTCCGGGCTCGGTGCCGGGCTTGGCTTTCCCCGTCACGTGCAGGTGTCTTGGATGGCCAGGCGCGGAATGCGGTGGGGCGAACTTCTGCCATTGCTTCGGCACCGCTTGAGTTGGGTTGGCTGGCCTGAGGCATTTGTGGTGCACTTGGGGGAAAATAATTTGCCGGTTATGGACTTCCTTACATTTACGTTCCACAATTCAGAGGGATCTGGGGGAATTAATGTCGCTAGTGCCTGGGTCTAAGCTTTCTGGTCGCAATGGTTGCAGAGGCGGGAATGGCAAGGCAGCCTCCGCCCGGTGGGTACCGAAAAGGCCAGGAAACGTGTTTATTCAGTTGCTTCCTCTAAAGTCCTGGAGCTGGGTGGGTCCATTAGGCACCCGAGGATTTCTGCCAGGGCGGTTCAGCTTTATCGGGCTGATGGAGTCCGCCTTTCTTCCCGTGGGAGTGATATCTTGCTGGAGGATATTGCGGAGGGTTGAAAGGTTGGATTGGGATGGTGAGTGGTTGGCGGCGAGCTGGGGTAGCTCGTGTGGCGGTTAGGCATTGGTTAAAATTGCTTGCACTAGGGGTCAGGATAGGCTGGGCCTGCCCCTAGTAATGCTGCTTCAGGGGTATGGATAGGCTGGGCCTACCCCTGAATGCGCTGGGCAGGGGTATGGATTGGCTGGGCCTACCCCTGCAAAAAGGGTATTCTGTTAAAGGAATCCAGGGGCTCATCTTGCTTTTGTCCACCCCCACCTCAAGTGGTGGGGGGCTAGGGCCACGCAGAGTCCTTGGGAGCATTTGGGGGAGAACCGTGGGTCGTGGCCCGACTCCGTTTTCTCCTTTAGGTGTTTACCCTTTCTGACTTCGCCCAAAAGCGAATGTCAGCTGTCCCATGGCTGGGGGGACAGTAGTCGGAACCAATGCCTAAGCAACCACTCACATTGGTTGTATTTAAATAAAGTTGTGGCCAAAATTATGCCAAAAACCTTAAACAAAAATTACTGTGTGACGTCTGAGTTACTGGGGTGGGGAGCTGGGCCGGTAGCCTCGACATGCAAAGCGGGTTCTCCCTTAAAAGAGAGCACGGGTTGCAGAAGGGTGAAAGGAGCAGCTCCCAGTTACTGGGCAGTTTTTGGTTTGGCCACAGCTTGGGATTGGTTGGGGCGTGTTGCTGGGGAGTTGGGTATGTTGCCACTTTGATGATTGACAGGTGCTGCCTATAAAACCTGTGTTTGTGAAACTTTAGTTTCACTTTTGCTGCGTGCAACGGATCTCCCGCCCGCCCTCCCTAACTTTAGGGAATGGTGTTCTGCTGCTTGACCTTGCTATGCCTGTCATGGGGTTGTCTGCTTTGGAGCAGGAGCCTGGTAGGAATTTGTCCAAGTGGCTGATTGGCTTTTGTCACTGGTTTTGCCTACTGCGTAGCAAATCGTCACAACTTGTAAGGTTGGCGGTTAGGCATTGGTTAAAATTGCTTGCACTAGGGGTCAGGATAGGCTGGGCCTGCCCCTAGTAATGCTGCTTCAGGGGTATGGATAGGCTGGGCCTACCCCTGAATGCGCTGGGCAGGGGTATGGATTGGCTGGGCCTACCCCTGCAAAAAGGGTATTCTGTTAAAGGAATCCAGGGGCTCATCTTGCTTTTGTCCACCCCCACCTCAAGTGGTGGGGGGCTAGGGCCACGCAGAGTCCTTGGGAGCATTTGGGGGAGAACCGTGGGTCGTGGCCCGACTCCGTTTTCTCCTTTAGGTGTTTACCCTTTCTGACTTCGCCCAAAAGCGAATGTCAGCTGTCCCATGGCTGGGGGGACAGTAGTCGGAACCAATGCCTAAGCAACCACTCACATTGGTTGTATTTAAATAAAGTTGTGGCCAAAATTATGCCAAAAACCTTAAACAAAAATTACTGTGTGACGTCTGAGTTACTGGGGTGGGGAGCTGGGCCGGTAGCCTCGACATGCAATGGAATTGTTTCCCCTCAATGAACTGAACCGAAGTCTCTTGTGGGTCATGCATGTTACATCTTTGTGCCCAAATGAGTTATTTGCCCACTCAGTTTTATGCAACCAAGGTTACTTGGCTGGGGATCACACCACAGCACAGATTTTGTGTGGGTTGCTTTTTTAAAAAAATCATTTTTGTATACTGAATGCTCTGATCTCATTGCACAAACTCCTTTAAAAATTTGGATGGATTTGTTGACATTTAATGAATTTAGGCTCTTATAAATCTTTGACACCTTGCGCTGAACAAAAACAAAAAGAGAGGAGGGGGAGGGAGGGGGGAAATGATTGCATAGTCTCCTAAGCCTGCACTGCCCCTGCCATATGGTGAGCACAAATGTTTCGAAAGCAGCAAATGTTCTGTCAGGAGTTCTCCGAGATGTTTTGATTGGATTGCTCTATTATCTCAACAAGTCTGCCAAAGGAAAGCACCTGTACAATGAGAAATGTGCCGGATCAGCCAGCCTGTAATACAAGAAGGAAACTGAAGCATGTAGTGACAAGTTACCTGTCATTGAAAGATATGCCGAATGGGTTATGATAGATTCCTGGGTGCAGATGTTCTGCGATATCCCCTGTAAAAAAGGAGGACTGTTTTAGCTCTCATAACCTTTTGTCCTTGAAGATTCCAGGGCACAGCTTGCTCATTGCTGTGGAACATTGGCATCAGAACCAGTGATTTCTCAAGCAGATGTTTTTAGAGGAAATATCTAGCTAGCTGGCAGCGCTAAGGTTGGAGATAGTTATTTGGGTGGTTGCTGTTTTTTTTCAGAGAGTTGAAGATGGTTTGAAACAGGTGTTTATGGTGTGTATGTACTCCCTTTCACATCCAATGAAGTAGAACTTTGCAGACTTTGGAGTTATTTCAAAAGCCAATTACACCAGAGGGGACAGCTATCATGTCTTGCAAAGGGAGGGGGCCAGAGAGCATGTAAGGTATTTCCATTCATACTCAAAGCCTTCTTTCTCTTCTTAAAAAAACAAAAGGTCTAGGATACATATTACATGTTTTGCAAGTTGTAAGTGGATTTACTTTTCTTAAAACCAATAATACTTTTTTACCACACTGAAGGATGCTTATTTAAGGCCTGAATTAGCCCTAGCTTTGGCTGAGAAGTGGCTACAAACTCTCTGTCCACAAGCTAGGTAAAGGCAAAGGGACTCCTGACCATTAGGTCCAGTCGCGGACGACTCTGGGGTTGCGGCGCTCATCTCACTTTATAGGTTGAGAGAGCCGCCGTTTGTCCACAAACAGCTTCCAGGTCATGTGGCCAGCATGACTAAGCCACTTCTGGTGAACCAGAGCAGCACATGGAAACACCGTTTACCTTCCTGCCAGAGCAGTACCTATTTATCTACTTGCACTTTGATGTGCTTTGGGCAGGAGCTGGCACTGAACAACGGGAGCTCACCCCGTCACAGGGATTTGAACCGCTGACCTTCTGATTGGCAAGCCCTAGGCTCCGTGGTTTAGACCACAGTGCCACCCACGTCCCATGTCCACAAGCTAGCTATGCTTAAATAAATATTTTTCTTCACATTTTAATTTGTTGGGCAATTGAACAATGGTTGTGATGGGCCACTCTGAAACTTGTTTCTTGTGACCAAATATCTGTCTCATTTATACTATTCATCTTTCAAAAGTGTTTGATGACATCGTCACAGAGCAATCCTATGCATGTTTACCCAGAAGTAAGTGCCAATGAGTTCAATAGTATTTACTCTCAAGTAAGTACCACATTTTTCCGTGCATAAGACGACTCCTATTTTTTGTGAACCACTTGAGTTGTTTAGCTTTTTCGATGGGAGTTAACGAGAGTTGTTGAACTTTTTAGGGAACATCATCTTATACACAGAAAAATACGGTAAAAATGCAACCTTATTGGTGGCTTGCCCATGTTCCTCCAGATGTTGCTGAATTACTGCTCTCTGACCATAGAGGAAGTTGGTGTTCAATGACATTTGAATGGCCACAGATTCTCTGCCCCCATGTTAGAGGATTCACTGTCAAATCTCCAAGGATAATTTCTTTTTAGTATTTTCTCTCTCAACCCAGCTTTTAAAAATAGGTTTAAAATAAAAAAATAGATTTATAGCTTTTGTATAAATAAAGGACTGAGGACAGCAATGAGGGGGAAAGTCACGATCTAACTCTTGTAGATTGTCAATCACACAACCAATCACTGGGCCTCTATAACAGGGAATGCACCAGGGGGTTCAAATGAGAGGTGCACTTTCACTCCCCCTGGTGGCATCCATCGTGCCTACATTTTATTGGGTTCACAAGATGGTCACCAGCATCCTCTCATACTCCGACTTTTCCAGATGCCTCTCCCCCCCACCCACCCACCCACCCTGCTTTTGCATCATGGAGGAAAGCAAGGAGTGTGGGAAGTCAGATTCCAGCCTTCACAAAAGCTCCACGTGATAACTAATGAGAGCATACAGGGGACTGTGAGGGGGAACCTCTCGCTTTGCATGGGTTTCCTGACGGGTCACAAAAAAAACATTTGACCTTCCTGGGGTGTCCTACATAATGCGAGGCACATTCTCACAATTATTACTGGGCCTTTATAATGGAAATATGTTCCTGGGCCAATCTCCAATTAGGCCAAATTAAACATTGTTGCTATGTGTGTGTCGGGGGGGAGGGGTTCCTTTATTTTGGTACAGTATTCATCTTAGACAAGATTGCGCTGCTGCAGGACAACTTCTCCAGAAAGCCCGAATTACCTTTTCTTCATCAGGCTTGTAGAAAGATGAACAGGTGTGAGATAATAGAGATGGCAGCAAAAGCTGCCCGCCGCACCTTGTACTTAGTACTTAGATGCAAGGGACTTGTTCACCGAGGCCTTCATCTCACCTGTACTCTATGAACCTTAGATCTAACCTTATAAATTATCAAGAGATATTAACCTCCTGGGGAAAACTGTGTGCATTCCAGCCTTTGATAGTTCTTCTGTTCTCAAGAAGACTAGAAATGCAGCTTAGGCCTTCAGAACAGTTGTGTTCTATCTAGATTACTTGTTTCAAGATGTGAGTACTTAGACACAGTCTATTGTGTGTGTGTTTTAAAGAAGTTGACATAACTTCTAGTGGAAGTTTCTGATATAAACAGAGCAGGAGTGTAGCCTCCCCCCCCCGACTCTTTAATTCAATTATATCATAAAAGCTCACTATGTACTTCAAAAATAAATTAACTCAAGATGTTACTCTACTTTCCATCTGCTGCATTGCCTTAAATGTATTTCATGTGCTCCCACATTACTTTAAGTGATTTCCCCATCAAAACCCACAAACATTTTCCCCCTTTGGGGGGGGGGAGGAATAGAGGTGGGAGGCAGTACCTCTTCTGGTAACATCCCCCCCCCGAAATTACCTCCTAAACAGTATGTGTACATGACTGTTTTTCTGCAGCTGTTTTCCCACGAGAAAGTAAATATAACTGCTAAGTGAATTACCTTTTATGTATTTCTTTTAACTTATATTTAGTTTGCTTTTAGCAACCCCCTCATTTTCTTTCATGCAGGAGGGTCTCTTATGCAGAACATGTTTTGCTCAAGTTTACCAAATCTACTTTGTCAACACAGAAAGCACCTTTGTGGTTTTTGCACTAATCAAGAATACCATTTAGCCCAAACTGGGTTGAAGAAAGGAAGTATGACCAAAAAATGTATGTAAATACCCCAATTAAGACCTGTATATCGGATTTCAGGGGAATCAATACATTTCCAAAGTCCTGAGTAAACAGTGGCATCGTCTGAAAATTAGCAAAACATGCTAGAATGGCACAAGATACTACAAAAAAGAAAAGAAAAGAAAGACTTATTCAAAGTGATCTTGTGTCCATTAGTAGAATTTTTCAACAAACAGTATATGCCTTCCACAACACACATCTCATTCTGGAGAAGACTCCTTTGCCATCTGAACAAAGAAGCATGATATATTACTTTCTACTCATTATTACATACACATTTTTTACTTACTAAGGTCATAAATTCTTCACATTCTAAATGTTTGTGTCCTTCAGCCTTTATTTTTGTTTATGTTTCACCTAACAGCACCAGTCAACTATATGATGCACTCAGCTGAGGTATTCTATGTTTTATGTTATTGGTTTATGTAAAAATGTTAATAAAAATGTTATTGTGGTGGACTTGTAGCAAGGTTAAAGCTTACTGGGAAATGATATATAATGAATAGAAAAGCATGTTCAAAATAACTTTTATTTCCAAGGAAAAAAAAAAAGAAAAAAAAAAACCCAGAAGCTTTTCTTTTGGGAATTATAGGGACAGAACTACCTAAATTCTACAGAAATTTATTTATGTATGCTACTACAGCAGCAAGAATGTTACTTTCCCCAAAATGGAAAGAAGCAGAATTCACAGTAAAGGAGGAATGGAGACAAAACCTTATGAAATATGCAGAAATGGTGAAACTTACTGGAAGAATAAGAAATCAAGATAACAAACTCTTTTTTATATAAAAGAATGGAAATGGTTTATTGAATATTTACAGATATATTGTAAACAGATAAAACATTAGCAGGATTATTGTAATAACCTGCAGTTTTATAAGAGTATATATTTACAGTAGATAATCAAATGAGTAAGTTAAATGAATTTGGATATGCATAAGATATTAAAAAATAAATTTAAGGAACTGCAGAAAGAGGGGGAAGGAAGTCAAACTTTGAAATGTTAAATTGATTGGAAAACTAATGAAAATGCATAAATTTGAAAAGTATAAATAAAAAACCAAAAAATATGATTTATAAAAGCTGCTATTTTAAAACATTTGAATAACATCACAGATTCTTTGAAATTATATTTATTTTTCTTCATTTTATTGGCGCTGGAGGGACTTGGAATACTAAAGAAGACACAGCAGGCACTTTTCCATGTATCATGGATGTGGCACACTTAAAATTATTAATGATCACCATCATTATTTTGCAGTGAAGACAGCTAAAAGCTCATCCCTTCTGTTGGAGAAGAAAAGATGTCTGATGCTTAACACCATGATCTTGTGCAGGGATAAGCTGCCTCGTCCCATTAAGCTCATGATTTTGAGCTCTACTAACTCTTCAGAGGACCAGGCCCATCCACCCCTTCACCTTTTGTTTTTGTTAAGAGGATGTTTTGAACAAATATGCATTGGTAGGTCTTTGACATCCTAAGGCGACAAGCAGTTGTGGATATGGCACGATTCACACAGCTAGCAGCCTCAGGAAAGCAACAATTCACCTTGGGGTGAAGGGAGATGTGAAGCACCTAACCTTAGGCTAACGGGTAGTGTGAACCCGTATTCAAGATTTTTCGTGTTGCCGAATTCTTTTACGCAAGGCAGCTGTTTCTCGACAGGCAGCTTGTCAGATGAATCGGGCGACATCTGCCACTTGCCAATTTGTGACTGCTTCTTAGAGGCTGTGATGTATAAAAAATATCTAATGGTGGGAAGCTACAGCGAGCGTTTAAACTACGTCGGTCTCATTACTGTCCTTATTACGGAGACACACTTGGTGAGAAAACCTGCAACAATCGACGTGTTGATTGGCTTGCAGAGCCAAAGAACCTGCCAACTTTCCTTTTAGTATTGCCAAGCAAAAGAGTGAAGAACAGGTTTTGACATGTTTGACATATTTTAACTTTCGAGACGTTGCTGCCAAGTTTCCTCCTGGCCCCCACACTACAAAAAAAACAGACAACCTGCTGTGTTGACAGAATTGGCACTTACACCCTCGCCTTTCCCAGTAGTGAAGAGGACAATATTTCAAGGAGAATATGTGTATGAGCAAACCCCGCATTTTGTTTCACTTGCGATTTTCTTCAAGAACACATCTGCACTGCAGAGTTGAACCGGTTTTAAAGTAATTCTCACCCAACCCCAAGTAACTTTACTTAATAATCTTTATTAGGCATAACGACCCCAAGTAACTTGGGGCTAGTAAAGGGTCTAGTGGAGGCCTGCGAAATCTTGTAGCACCCTCAGTGAAGTATAGTTCCCATCTCCGTTCTTTGCATCAAACGGGGAATGTTACATCACTGTGAAACCATAAGAAATGTGTGGTGTGGATTAGGGTTTTTTTTAATAATTGAATTAAATTAAGGCCAAATCAAATGTTTTAGCGAATTTCAGCTGTGTGTGCATATGTATTTGTGGTACTTTTGTTCTACCTCTCCCCCCACCCTGAAGTGTGGTCTGCTTAGCTCATTCCGAGAGTTAGGGAGAAATCATTTCAAGGCAGCAGAGGAGGGAGCCAGACTGACATGGTTTGGGGTGGAAAGGCATGCCTTGTCTTTATCCGGTGAGCTCTCTGTGTTTGTGTGTTTTTATTTATTTATTTAATTAATTTATATACCGCCCTATACCCAGGGGTCTCAGGGCACTCTGGTTTCCCTCACAGTGTTCCATTGTGCCAGAAGCGGTTTAGTCATGCTGGCCACATGATCCGGAAAGCTGTCTGTGGACAAACACCAGTTCCCCCAGCCTGAAGTAAGATGAGCACTGCACCCCATAGTTGCCTTTGACTGGACTTAACCATCCAAGGGTCCTTTACCTTTACCTTTATGAGAGAGAGGTGATTTTCGCTGATGATTGCAGTATGCTTTCAAAATTTGTGAGTGCCTTCAAAAGAGTGTAAATAAAAATTTTATTACTATAATTTCCTCTAACCTCACTTTCATCATCCATATATATATTGTGTGTGTATATATGGATTTTTAATGCCTCCCTACAGGTAAAAGGGAGTAAGGTCCTTTGAACTTATACTCAGACACTGGGATATATTTGTAGGTTCTCTTTCCACAATTTCAAACTGAGTGATCTCTGCAGAAATGACTGGGTAAGAAAGCAAGACTGCGACAGGAACCAATAGCTAGTATTTGCAGCTTCAGAATCAAATATGTGGTTGCCTGTGAAAAACTTCCATTGAACTCCATGCCTAGCCCAACCTGACTATAAAAAGTGTAAGGATAGCTACTGTCTTTGATTGATAAAGAGCTTAAGCAAATAGGGCCTAGCTAGACCAGCTTACGCAGAAATCTTCAAGGCAGTGGGCATGAAAGTTGTCAATCTTTTTTTCCTTCATTTGATTCATTTCAAAGAGTGCAAGTTTTCAGAACCGTCCAGCAAAGGGCTTAAGCTAAACTTTGCTAAATGTGTTGTGAATTTTAAGTTGCTTTTTATTGCCAGCTTCATCTTCAAACCCAGAGTCCTCCTCCCATCCAGGTATGATCTAAAACTGCTGTGCAACATCAGACTCACATACAAGTTATTAAATTTTAAATATTTAAATAAATGTCTGTCATTAACTTACAGCCCAAAACTTCTTAAAACATTTCCTGGGAAATACCGTACATTCTCAACACTTTTATGACTGCACACTTAGGCTGCAAGCCTAACCATGTCTACTCAAAAGTAAGCCATATTGAATTCAGTGGCACTTACTCCCAGATAAGTGGGGCTAGGATTTCAGTCTTACTTGAGAAGAAGCCCCACTGAGGCCAGTGGAACTTACTTCTCAGTAGACATGATTAGGATTGCATTTGAATGTTGCTCATTGAACTCTACTGCCCTTTGACAGATAATAACTTGCCCACAATTTCAATTTCCATATAGGTTGCCAAAATATGATATACTGTCACCAAAATTCTTTTTAAAGTAGGGTTCTCAGCCAAAATACTTCAATGATTTTGCAGGAAGCATAGATGACAGAACTACTGAAATTTCTCAGGTGAGTTTAATATATCTTCAGGTTATTACCTACAAAATAAATAAATAAATTGGTAGATGAATGAAGGGAAGCAATAAAACTGTCAATTTGATTATGAAAATTTCTCAGGGGAGGGGAGAAGTGTTACAACCTGTATTAGCAACTCAACTTCGTACACACTAAATCCAGGGACTATCAGAGCACTCAACACCCCACATGAATACTGAAATTTCTATCCCCATCAAATGTGCTGAAGCCAGCACATTCTATGAGGTAAAAGTCAATTCAATATAATAAAACTTGATTATTTTTAACCACAGGGAGCCAGAAAAGCTTGAGTGACAATAGCATCAGTGTGAAGCTAGGGCTGGACCTTGTGGCTGAAATCTCCACAGCCCAGGTCCTTCTCCATAAACAACACCAAGAGAGTGGCAGTTGAGACTGCAGACCCTCCAAGTGTCCCTATTTCCCAGGGACAGCCCCGGATTTACACAAGGCGTCTCAGTTTCTGATTTGACCCTGGAATGTCCCACTTTCCCTTAGAACATTCCCATTTTCATCACAGAAATGTTGGAGGACATGGGGATAACCTTCAGAAGACAAGCTTTAGATGATATCTGAAGGCAGCCCTGAATAGGGAAGTTCTTTAATGTTTAATGTTTTCTTATGTTTATTACGTTTTATTATACCTCGGCCCAGTATACCTGAAGGAGCATCTCCACCCCCATTGTTGAGCCCGGAAAATGAAGTCCAGCGCCGAGGACCTTCTGGTGGTTCCCTCACTGTGAGAAGTGAGGTTACAGGGAACCAGGCAGAGGCCCTCTCAGTAGTGGCGCCCGCCCTGTGGAAAAACACCCTCCCATCAGATGTCAAGGGAATAAACAACTATCTGACTTTTAGAAGACATCTGAAGGCAACCCTGTTTAGGGAAGTTTTTAATGTTTGATGTTTTATCGTGTTTTTAATATTCTGTTGGGAGCTGCCCAGAACGGCTAGGGAAACCCAGCCAGATGGGTGGGGTATGTATGTATGTATATATATATGTATGTATTATGATAATGATGATGTTGTTGATGATGATGTTTTTATATATGTTAGAAGCCACCCAGAGTGACTGATGCAACCGAGTATGGTATGAATAATAAAATTATTATGATCATTATGGAACAGGACATCCCAATATTATTATTATTATTATTATTATTATTATTATTATTATTATTATGGAATAGGACACTCCTATTTTCATTGGAGAAATGTGGGAGGGTATGAGAGTGGCAACCAGGCCTCACATCAGCACAGAATGGGGGCAGCTGGTCAGGCAGATGCATGGTTACACATGCTCCTTACATTGTTATTTTTACTTCCCTGGGAAGAGGGGTTGATTGTTTTAAGCACCTTGGGAATTATACCTCCGTGAGGGGAATAGGGCTTTCCTATGAATTCTCAGCACTCTTAACAAACTACACTCCCAATGATTCTTTGGGGCATAGCTGTAAACTTTTCCCTTTTCTTGCGAGGAATTCTATTCGGAATAAGGGAATTTCCCTTAAAAAAGGGAAAAGTTTACAGCTACGTTTTGGGGCCAAAGCCATGACTGTTTAATGTGGTGTAAGAGTGCTTTAAATGTGTGGAGTGGGTTCAGCCCTTTGATGAATTTGGCTGTGCTAGCCTATTACTCAATCTGAAAAGAGCTCAGCTGAGAAGTCTAGGGTTAGTCTACCTGAAACGTGGCACCGGGATAGTAATTTGAGCACCTATTCATCTATTTGAACTCCTACGACTGATGAAATTTTCTCAATATATTTTCTAACAGAGCAGAAACTTGGAAAATTACAACTTAGTTTGACTCTAATTAGTACAGTAGGAGATATACCAGATTCATATGATGTGCAGTTAATAATCCTAAACTTGCTTCCTCCATTGAAATTGATGGCATTAACTCACTCATAAGTGTGTTTAGGCATGAAAATAGAGAATTATGAATAAATAATTTCTCCTAATCCTTCTCTTTCGTGACATATCACACCCCCCCCCCATGACTCATTTTCACGCTGTAAGTCTAAAGCCTTTTTCTCTTTCTCCGTTGACTGAAAGCCCAACATTTACATCTCCAGTCCCTACTTATCAACTTTTAAAGTATGGATTTTACATTTTTAATGCTTCAAATTTAGTGTCAATTGACATATAATGTGTTTCTACACGATTTTTGCCATATTTATCCATTACCCAATACAAGCACAAATGTGCTGCTGTAAGAAATATGTCTTGTGTGTACCGGAATACCTGTACATAATTAGACATTGCATGTTTTCATTCACATTCAAAGAATCCTGAGAATCCTGAAGAATACCATCAAAATGGAAGAATCCACCGCAAATCCAAAAACATTTGGTGAATTCCTTGTCATAGTAAGGCAATCGTTTGGTCAGTGCAAGCATTTCTATTTGTCTGGTGGAATGATTTACCCCTCCCTCCTCTCCACAGGTCCTGTTCTGTGGTTTCTCCTGAATAAACACCACCACTCCCAAGCCAATTGATTGATTGATTGATTGATTGATTTACCACTTAATGTCTTTTGTTTTGGCGATCACTTGTAGCTGAGTAAGATTGTCTTCTACAAACACGGTTTTAACAGTGAGTCCGTAAGTGACTGTGGAGGTCAATTCTGGATCCACACATCCTCCCACAGTGAGGACATAAGTTTCTGGGAGGGAGTTGATCACGGTGAGGATTGCCAAGCATGCCTTCCTCTTAGCACATTTCTCCCTTGCATCCTGAGTTCGAGTGTCTTCAAAGCCCATGACCCCTTTGGTAAAGGATGTTCTTCAGTTGGAGCACTCATAGGCAGGTGTCAATTGGGAAACACTTACCACTTAATATACCTGTATTGAAAATATCTAAGCGGTGCACAGAAAACTGAAGCAACAACAAAGAACTTAAACAAAATATTACAACAATACACAGTCACATATAGCAATGTTACATTAATAACCAAGTTACTAATAAATATATTTTATTCCACACAGACCAGGTTTTGCTGCTGCTACTTACTATTCTGTATTTTGGAATGAGCCTTGCATTTAAATAGATGGCTTTCTAGTTTGGGAGGATTGGGAGTAGGGTACGTGGAGAAGCCCCATAGCACTAGGAGGACTTGCTCTGCTGGCTCCCACTACTGCAGCCATTCCATTATTCCCCCCACCCTCCTTCTATCTTGAGCTCGGGACATTTGGATAGCTGAGTGGCACAGTGTGTGTGTGTGTGTGTGTGTGTGTGTGTGTGTGTGTGTGTGTTTGGTACTACAACTCAACTCACATCATCCCTGACCACTGGTCCTGTTAGCTAGGGATGATGGGAGTTGTAATCCCAAAACATCTGGAGGGCCAAGTTTGCCCATGCCTGGTTTAAACCTCTCTGCCCTGCCCAGAGCCTTAAGGAGCATATCCACCCCCATCGCTCAGCCCTGATACTGAGGTCCTCCTCCAAGGGTCTTCTGCTGGTTCCCTCACTGCGAGAAGCGAAGTTACAGGGAACTAGGCAGAGGGACTTCTCAGTAGTCGCACCCTCCCTGTGGAACACCCTCTTTTCAGATGTCAAGGAAATAATAATAATAAACCATACAACTTTTAGAAGACATCTGAAGGCAGCCCTGTATCAGGAAGTTTTTAATGTTTGATGTTTTATTATGTTTTTATATATGCTGTAAGCCACCCAGAGTGGCTGGAAAACCCAGCCAAATGAGTGGGGTATAGATAATAAAATTAGGATTAGGATTAGGATTGTTGTTGTTATGAAGAATACAAATTGTGTCATTCCTATTAATGTATTATTTGATAAAACAAGGATGAATGCATCCCTTAGGCCAAGAAAGGTTAGATACCTGTTCTAAATGCTTGTTCGGAGTATGCAGCCAGAGGATTGTCTCAGGTATACAAAGATGGTTGGAATTTGTCACACAGCCACAAAAGAGAAGGTGGGGATGAGCATCTGCATGGAAACACCCAGGGATTCCCTGATCTCTGTAAACAAGAGCTATATTGATTCAAAATAATAACCATGAATAAACAAACTCTAAAACAACCTTGAACAACCCTGACTGCAAGCAAGTCTTTTAGGCCCTGCCTTTGCCATTAAAAACACTGCAATTCTACTTTGTATGATGCCTTTCTCTTCCTCTTCCTGGGTGTTTTTTTTATATTTTATAGTTTTGAGGCTCAAGAGAATTGTCATTAGTATTTAGCAGTTTAAATAACCACCCTTCAGTTTTGCACTGTGGGGCATTCCCATGTCTAAGCCCCCCCCCCACTCTGCTCCATATATAGGTTCCATATCGGTGACCTCAATTCAAGTTTGTCCTGGGAATAAGTGGAAATGGTGGAATTGTAGAACTGTATTTTTGCATTAAAATAATTAGGAAGAAAGAAGAAATGAAAAAAAAATAGAAATAGACCCTATGGTGATTCTATGGTCTTCATAGGAGAGGAAAATAGGAGAGAGCTCCATTGAACAAGCAGAAGAGTGTTGCTCAAGCAGAACAGCAGCTATGGATACAGGGTTGGAAAAAAGAGAAACTTAAACCAATAGATTCATCTGCACTTTTGACTGTTTTCAAAAATGAATATTCTCCATATCTGAGGGCAGGGAATGGAGTCATGGGGTGCAGATAAAGAGAGGCATGGAGTTTGGGCTCATCACTTCTTCTCTAGTTATGTTCATATCTTGCCAGGGCAGTGGAGTCAGCAGAACAGTGGTGAGTCCCTGACAGCACGACTCCTCTCAAGCCGAGTTAATCAGAAAATCCTATGTTTAAAGAAATATTAAAAACAGCGAGCTGATGGTATTTATATTCCGATTTAATGTGTGGATCAAAGGGTAGAAATCTGTGGAAAACATCCCCAAATTCCTACTAGCAAAAGAAAAAATTAGTCATCCAATTAGCATTTCATTATGGGAAGTATGAAGGTGAGAAACATTTAGAAGCATATTTCATGAATACTTAATATAAGAGATGTGTGTTCTCTGTATATCTAGAAAGGCATCCAAGAAAACTCAATAGCTACATGGGGGTGAGGTGGGGGGACAAGTGCTGAGCAGATGGTATGGCCATTTGTTGGGGTGTGCGGATTCATTTGAAGGAGGAACAAAACATATCACCTAAGAATGTAGGAGTGCTGTGGGAGAACATTGGTGAAGTTTTCATTGGCGAATAGGGGTTCGTCTCTTTTTGCTTAGCTCTTACATTACACTGTTTCTGAATAGTGGCACTCTTTTTTTTGTTTTTTGCTTCGTGCCATTCCCTGGCATTTCTTAGCTCCCTGTGCTTTTAGGAATGCCTTCTTTTGAGGGGCGGGGAGACATTACACTATGACAGCCTTTGATCCACATAATAAATCAGAATTTAAATACCATCAGTCATAGGGTTAATACATGGAGGATGGTAACAGTACTGTCCCAACATGACACACCCTGCTGCCTGCCTTCCATGTATACCTATTGAGATGTATGTTCATACATAGGTGGTCTCTGTGTAGACAGGAGGGAGTGGTACTTAGTTACAAGTCCTAGAGATGCAAGAAGGCACGATTTGTCATCCCATGCAACGCTATTTCTCTTCCACTGCAGCTCGTCTTCTGCCAAAATTTTGGTTATTTGTCTTGCTTTCTGCTGCAGTGAAATTACATGAATTGCACATGTTGTCATTAAATTATTTGATCCTATTCATTTCAATGCAAAAGAAACACTATGCAAATTGGGGTATGTGTGTAATTAATTGTGTATCATTTGCAGACTGAAAGCAGCAGTAGGTAATACTGATCATATTTGCTGGATTGATTTCCATTCTGGACATGGGATGAATAAGTAGACATAGATACGTTTTCCTCCTGTTTCTGATTTCATTTAAATTCTCCAGCAATCCTAATTGTGACTTAATGCAATAACCTTGCCTTGGCTTTAATCCCTATCTATCTATTATTCTGAATGTTAACTTGGTTTGCAGAAATGAACAAATAAATACCTTATGGTAAGAACATCTTATGTTTACATTATTTTAGTAATTTTCTGGGGAATATTTGCTGGAAAAGATCCTGGAAATTTTTAACTTTGCTTTATGCCACTAGGCTAAGAAAAATATATTGAACTTTCTGTCCAAACATAGAACAACTATGCCATTCTATGTGCCTTCAGTGGTGGCAGACAACAGGGGCTATTGAACAAAGAGTGACAAAAATGAAATCTATTGTTGACTTAATAGCCAATGAACCAAACCAACCAAAAGGAGCATTAAGGGAAAGCCAATTAGATTTACAAAATCACAGCATGCAATTCACTCCCCCTCCCTCCAGATCAAGTCAATAGTTCAATAGTAAATTAAATAGAGATGTTCTTTTTAGGATACACAGAGAAAATTGGACTGCTTTAGTGCCTAGGATATTCCCTTCTTTGCTGCAGTAAAAGATATCTCAACATTTGTTGGCTGTAGAACTGAATATGTGATAAAGCAGACAATTGGAATTGTTGAAATGGTGATGAATAGAAGAAATGTATTATTCACAAGCAGAAGGGGGATTTTCTTGGGAGATAGACCAAACACAACAGAAGCTCTCTCTCCCCGAGTTTGCATTCAGAGAAAGAGTGTGGAGCGAGCAATGTGCAGATAAATATTTATACTTCATTCCTATCATTGCCAACACTCTGATGAAATTAAAGTACAGTGCAATTTATCTCATAGTCTTTCTTAATTAAAACATCTGTTCTGATTCCCCGAGAATTCATGAATGATTCATTGCAGAGATATAATGTGTTTTTATATATTTGCTTCTTTTTTTGAGTCAATATTATGCAGATGGTATGATCATATTTGCATTTGTTAACATTAATGAAAATCCATTATGCTGTAGTAGAATGGGGGGGGGGTTTGGGAACAAACAGAATATAGTATCATCACTAGAGGTTGATTCCATGCTCTTCATGTCTACCCAAGATGAGGAACCTTCAGCCCAGCTCTCCAGGCCTATTGATCTAGCCTTCAGAGGTCTCCTCAGGCCAATCTCTTTACCTAGGCCACACTCCTCAGCAGCTCTGATCCATGCCCTCCTTGAGTGACTTTATCGTTCTGAAACATTCCTTTTAATTATGATAATAATACCTCATCCTTCCATGGATTTAAGATGGAGAGGCGTGTAGCCATGAGCAAAAATCTCTGCCTTTTGCATGTGAGGAATGGAGCCTACCGTGCAAAGGCAGGAGTCACGTTCATTACCTTAACCCACTTTAACCATGCAGCTCCTCAAAGATTGACCATGGAGTCCTCAGGGTGAAAATGGCCCCGTTCAATTTATGCCATCTACAGTGTAGGCTTACACAAGGCAGGATCTGTCCGAGATCCAGGTTATTAACAGCACGATCCTAAGCATGTTGGCTGAGAAGTAACTATAATGGTTTTCCATGGGACTTTCATCCCAGCTCAATGTGCATACCAGATTGCATGCTTAAGGGTATTTTACATCATCTGCAAACCTGAGACAACTCCTGAATTCATTTCCTCCTCTGATTTGCTTACAGGTACATGTTATAGGGGTAGAACTGGAGGCTAAATGTTTTCTTTAACGAGACAGGTTAATTTCAGGCCTGGTTTGGGGGCGTAGCTCATATAGGCAGTCTCCTCAACCCTGCAGGCCCCGAAAAAAGGCTTTCCAGAAAGTTGGGAGAGTGTCTTCTGAACCATGAGTGGTGGGTCATATGTGGGAGTGGAGTACACCTAAAATCAGGCAAAGGAACCTTATGTAATTCCTCCATCCTAATGAGACACCTTACAATGGACCACCCATTTTTCATGAAGATCCCTCTGCAGAGACTTTTCAGAGCTTGCAGGGATTGTAGAGGGGTAAAAGAGAAAGATTGGGTGTATGAGCTGCCTGCCCCTAGCACAACCATTGACTATAAACCCATATGTCTTCGGAAACAAAATTTATAGGACAAAATACCATATTTTTCAGTGTATAAGACAATGCTTTTTGCTGAAGAAATTTAGGCAAAAATGGGAGGTCTTCTTATACATAGATAGTGAATGCAGAGGGGCAGGTAATCGGTGGTGGTAGTGGCGGGTGGGCGATAGGTGGCGGGCGGATGAGCAATTGGCAGCAGTGACCTCCCCACGAATAGCTCAACAACTCAAGAAATATTGATTTATTAATTTTGGGTTTAAAAAATAGGGGTCGTCTTATACACAGAAAAAAATACAGTATATAAGTTACTGCTTTCTCATTTGGGAGCTAGTACTTGCCATTGCTCAGTCCCTGCTCCTGCCAACCTAGCAGTTTGAAAGCACGTCAAAGTGCAAGTAGATAATAGGTACCACTCCGGTGGGAAGGTAAACGGCATTTCCGTGCACTGCTCTGGTTCTCCAGAAATGGCTTAGTCATGCCGGCCACATGACCCGGAAGCTGTATGCCAGCTCCCTCGGCCAGTAGCACGAGATGAGCGCCGCAACCCCAGAGTCGGATATGACTGGACCTAATGGTCAGGGGTCCCTTTACCTTTTTACTTGCCATTTCATATGTACTCTATTTCAACTCTATGCGAAGTCAAAATAATTTAAATAATTCAGTTCTGAAGAACAACTGGTGCCAGTCTATTTCCCCCCTGTCCATAGAAAACAGCAAATTTGAAATAGTGGCAAACTTATAGAAAATAACCTCCAAGTTAGTATATAAAAATGTCAAGAATTTCATCAAGATATGAGTTTAAAGTTCACCTCTCATTATAAAATCAGTCAATATCTAGTGTAGAAACACAAGCGAGTCCAATACATGCTTTCTCTCTCTGTTTCTCAGTCTTAGGATGAATCTGTAGGGAGAAAATAATAACAAGCTGACCCATATGTTTTCCAGAGCAAGCTCTGTTAAGCACTTTGCAACTGTAAGAGAGTTACATGCAAGATAAATGGCAGGACTCACCTATTTATTGGAGGTGCGGCTGACAGCCAACAGTACTAGAATGTTAGGCTATTATCGTCTCTCTGGGCTACATAATATTAGCTCGCATTAATGCATCTTGTTTAAGAGAACAGTGCTTAGATTTTTATAAATGATAAATTTATTTATAAGTACTGAGCGGGAGCGGGTGTCTTTAAAATATATGTTCACAAAACCGTTTTTGATGGGAGCATAATAGTCTACATTAAATCACAACAGTAACCGTTTTGTTTCTCGTCATTCCAGATATTTGTTTACATTCCAATACGCTACAGCTTTCATTCAATGTGTTCGTACCGTTCATGGAAGGCTCTTTTGATGCAGATGATATTTCCATGAATGGAAGGGGCAGGAAGGCTTCCCCCTTTCTTCTGCAGCTGCCACTGCAGCTTCTCATACTGTTCTAGACAGTCCACCAACTCTCTGCAGCAGATTGGGTGGGCGCAGAGGAGCTGAAGAGAGAAAGGGTAATTTGTGGAAATGCCTCACTCTTCCTCTGCTGGATCAAAGAGCTTTCCAAGAACAGAAGGGCAGCATTAGTTATAATACTATGCATGAATGCCAGTTTCCCATAAATATGTTAATGGGCCTAGATCTAGCACGCTGCAGTCAGATAATGGCGCATTAACACTGCGTGCTAAAGTTGCACATTTATGAATGCAACTACAACTTACTACTGTAAGATGTTAGCTGTAAGCTGGAGCAAATCACATACTCTCCTGCTGCCTGGTTACATGCAGCGGTGGTGGTAGTAGTAGCAGTAGTAATAATAATAAGTGTAATTTATACCCCACCCCACTCCAGGTTTCTGTCCAACTTTTTGTTCCATTTTATTTTCTATTTCTTATTTCTATTTATTGAATTTATATACTTCCCTATACCTGGAGGTCTCAGGGTGGTTCACAAAAAAGATCACAATATATAAAATAAAAATAAAAACAATAACCCAATAATACCCTCCCCAAAAAGAGGCACATTTTAAAAGGATACAGGATGTTGATCAGGTCAGCCAAAGGCCTGGGTAAAAAGGAACGTTTTTGCCTGGCACCTAAATGTGTATAATGAAGGCGCAAGGTGAATTTCCCTGGGGAGAGCATTCCACAGATGGAGAGCCACTGCAGAGAAGGCCCGTTCTTGTGTTGTCACCATCCGGACCTCTCAAGGAGGGGGCACACAAAGAAGGGCCTCAGAGGATGATCTCAAGGTCTGGGTAGGTTCCTATGGAAAGAGGCAGTCCTTGAGGTATTGAGGTCCTGAGCCGTTTAAGGCTTTATTTCAATGTGTTGTGAATTCCTCTTGTTGTTGTTTTGTGCCAGACTTCCCTAAATTCTTGGATCCAGCATGTGTTAGAATTAAATCAGAGCTTGGGGGTTAAACTGGATGCCAGACTCCTAGTTCCCGGACACAGCTTACCATGTTAAGGAAATCACATGGGGCAATGGGACTCTAGGAGAACAACAGGAAGGGGCTGAGGTATTAGGAAAGCCAAAGAGAAGGGGCTCTGTGCCAGACAATAAATGGGAGGGGGCCCTCCATCGACTCAGAATTAGTTAGAAGAAAAAAGCAGAGTTTTAAGTAGATATTTTAGATTTGGCTATGCTGTGACTTGGCGGGTGTGTGTGAGAGAGAGGTTACAAGCTGGAGAGAGAATCACTGCACCTCATTGCCAAAATGAAACATGAACCCCGGTAAGCACCCTGAACCCTGAAATTCCGCTCTGCTCAGAGATTGAGGTGGCATGCCACAATCACATTGTCAGGCGAAAGCAAAGCAGGAGCTGTCAGGGCCATTCCTGCAGAATCCATTCACAATTAATTATACCAAGGACTGGGCAAAACACTACTTTTGGGTTTCTTTGTGTTTCTCATTTTCCAACATTAAACTCAGTACTCCAGATTTTCCTAGGAGTTCACATTAAAAAAAAAAAAGTCATAAAATTCATTAGCATTTTTGTGTGAATTTCTCTCAATGTGTGTGCAACTTCCCCTAATATAACACATTTTGATGTTATTTTCACTAATAGATGTACTTTTATGCACACTTTATCTTAATATAGGCGTTTCTGTACACATTACTAGGCTGGAGAATTGCATTTCAAAAATCATGGGTTCAAATTCATTCAGTTCATGCTTTGATGTGAACTTATCCAATTTGCACTTCCCACACCAATCCCTTAAACTTCAAACTTCTCTGAATTTTGGGGTGCAGTGGGTTGTCTCTCATGGTGCTCCAACTCAGAGTAGACCCACTGAAGATAATGAACATGACTAAGGGAACAATTGTATGCACAAGAAGCTGGTCTACATTAAACTTGCGTAAGTTAAGCCACTTTGAAGTTCCATCAGATCAAAACCCCATTCAGCAGTGGGACAGCTACTGTATGCATCAGTGAAAATAATGTAAAATATAATGCAAAAATGCATTGTATTAGGGAGACATGCTTGCAAAATTGTGTGAGGCAAAACTCTGTACTATATGTGTATATGAAAAGGAAGGTGTGTGAAAATGGGCACAGATTTTAATCACAAACAGATGCAAAAATGAGGTGAATCGAACATTAGAAAAATGAAAAATGGAGAGAAATTCAAGTCACATATCCACCCCAATCTATATCTGCATCTTTGTTTTCATCTACAGATATAAATACATACACACACAAACAATTTTACATAAAAATGTGTGACATGAATATTAAGCATGGAGTTTAAAAGAATTAAGAAGTAATTTTAATACTGTGAAATCGCCATACTTTTTGATAGATGCATTTCATGTTCTGAAGTGCATCAGAAGTATATATATCTAATGTTCCCAGCCCCGACTGTGCTAATGGAAAGCAGGTGTACAATGACATCCCCCAGAACGCTTCCTATTGCAGTTCAATGGATATTGTGCTTGGGCTTAATCACTCAATTCTTACATCTATAACTAGCTTTGTTTTCCTAAGTGCCAGCAGGAGCTACACATGCCACCGCAATTTCCACTTGCCTGTTCTGTGCTTTGTGCTTTGATTCTTTGGGCGCCTGCCACCCCAGTTGGATGGGAATCCATTTTCACAGGCGCAGAACCATGGGAGTGGAGAGGCACAGTGAATGGATGAGAAGTCTTCTCTGGCTCCTCGTTTCTTGGCGGCTTTTATAATCCAATGCTGTGGGTTACTGCTGGGTGAATAGGTCCTTCTGGGGTACTATAGTTTCATGCATTGCCAATGAATTTGTCTGCTGCCTGCTCAGAAAGCCCAGCTGCTTTTAGAGATTTGGGAGTGGGGGTTTGTTTTTGCTCGCATCTTTTTGTGTTGGGGAATGGCTAAGAAGCTTTTTTTTTAGAGAGAGAGAGAGGGAGGGAGGGAGGATGAATCCTAATTCAAAGGATCAGTGCATCCGTTTCATTCGAATCATTGCAATATCCAGCAAACATCCGCACATCCTTCGTGGTGTTATAAGCCAGGAGAAGTGGTAGTTCCTTGTACTGTATGTTCATGTGTAGAAAGATGAGGAACACAGACGCACAGAGAGAGAAACCTTCATTCAGATTTCTGGAGTCTCTTCGCAGGCTCTGTTTCAGCTTGGACCTTTTCTGAGTTGATCTGAAAAGAATCGGTTTCAGCTCATTTTGGTTTCAGAGAGTCCTCGTTTTCATATCTTTCACCAAAGCTGTTGGGGAGGAGCAGGGAGAGCTCTTTGAAACTGCTACCATAGTCCCTTGGACTTAAAGACCACAGCCAGCAGCATGGATGATAGCTTCAGGAATGCCAGAAGAAGCTATGGTGGGGGGAGGAGAAGTCCTTTCCCTTGGTCGGAGGAGGACAGAGACAGGAAGGGATAATCAGAGGTGGAGGTGGGGGTGTCCCTGTATGAAAGGCAGGGTCGAAAGGGTCTACCAGGATGAGAGATTGGAAGAAGAAGTAGGCTTCCAGGTGGGAAATTGGAGGGTTTACCTCTTTGTATGATATAATATATATGATATATATTTATAGTAAAGGTTCAAATGGGTATTTTCTCTCTCCTTCTGTTTTTTCTTTTTCTTTTTTTTATCTTTTGGGTGTTTTTTTTTAAAAAAATATTACCGGTATTCTGTGGACTAGTATGATTCTTATTTTATGCCCATTTTTTTACAGTTAAAAGGATTTTAAAAGGAATGCCCGAAACTACATTCCCCATGCATCCTGCTGGCAGCATCTAGAGCAAGGGACGTGGGTGGCACTGTGGTCTAAACCACTTGGGCTTGCTGATCAGAAGGTCGGAAGTTTGAATCCCTGCAACAGGGTGAGCTCCCACTTCTCTGCCCCAGCTCCTGCCAACCTAGCAGTACAAAAGCACGCCAGTTCAAGTAGATAAATAGGTACCACTGCAGCAGGAAGGTAAACGGCGTTTCTGTGCACTATGGTTTCCGTCACGGTATCCCGTTGTGCTAGAAGCGGTTTAGTCATGCTGGCCACGTGACCTGGAAAGCTGTCTGTAGACAAATGCCAGCTCCCTTGGCCTGAAAATGAGATGAACACTGCTCCCCATAGTCACCTTTGGTTGGACTTAATCATACAGGGGTCCTTTACCTTACCTTTTACCTAGGGCAAGGGTGTCCAACGTGTGACCCTCTAGATGTTGTTGGGCTCCAACTCCCCTTGTTCCTGACAACCGACTGGGCTGGCTATGGCTGATTGCAACTGGAATTCAACAGCACTTGGAGAAATCAGCTCAGTCGCTACTCTATCTCAGAAGATCCCTTTACTGTCACCAATCAGTAGCTTAGGGAATAGGCCTCTACATCAGTGTTCTTCAACTTTCGGTCTTCAGGTGTTGTTGGACTGCAACTCATTCCTGATCATAGAACTGGGGATGATGGGGCTGCAGCTCAAGAAGATCTGGGAACTCAAGGCTCTGGCTTTATCCCACTGAATATGTTGTATCTGTTGTGAGGAGAGAATGGTAGGAAAAAACCAGGCCTATTTGTAGCCTCCCTAGCCAAAATTCAACAAACCAAATATAATCCAGATAGATGGTAAAGCATTTCCTCCACACACACACACCGAAAAAACAACAACAATTCCACACTTATGAGGCATGTGTTATGTTCCACTGATTTCATTTGTATGCAATTGCAAATAACATGTGGGAGAATTGTTCATCTAAGCTGCAGTCCAGAAACCTGGGCATAGAGGAATCCCAGGCACTGAAAATTCATTCTCCTTAGGCCTAGAGACATTTGCCATCACATGTTCTGACCTCATGGAGATGAGCTGAGGCCTGCCTTTGCCCTTTCGATCGTACAACACAGAGGGACTTTCCCCCTGGGCACCCACAAACCATCATGATATTTGGATGACAACCTTACTTCTTTTAGCCCTAGAATTTTTGTGGTAGTCAACAGTTGGAAAATGCAGTCAGTGCCCATTACTAAAGTTATCCATTTTATTTCTTATTGCATTGTGACATCTGAAGGATATACATGCTCACTAGGAGTCAGCCTGACAAAAATTTACAGATACAAATGGCCAACTTGGGGAGTCTATATTTACATTTAGATATCTAGTCATAGATCTTAATTTTGAAAGTGATTTGAACAGCCAGAAGCTATTCCATTCAGAAACAGGAACAGGGCCAAAATAAGAGGCCTTAACAATGAAACAGCTGCCTAGATTTAGCTATCTTCCTTCAAAGAGTTAAACCATTACCTTCTACCTGGGGACAGGAACAGCCATTATTACATTTCTACATCAGAGCTGCTAGCTCCAGTCCTGAAACTCTCATAACAGATTTAGAAGTACCAGGGCTTATTCTCTGGTGGTCCCTATTTTTGATAGGCAAACCTCATTATCTAGTATTGGCTTTTGCTTAGATTCCAGATGTACCTTTTTAGGGGGGAAATGTGTACATAACAGGCTTCACAGATGTGCTACCAATGGAAAGATTCACTTGAACTCAAAGGACAATTATGGATAGGTTGCCCCCTACAATGTATCCGTTAGAATGGAGTATCTCACAATTAACAAAGTGCATCAACTAATTGGAGCTGCTAGGAGTTCTGCTCATCCCTCCTTCCAAAAATGTGCCCCCTCCCAGTCCAAAAGATGATTGAACTTACATCCCTCCTTTTGCAGCCTCTTAGGACTCATCTGGCAAAGAAAAGGCACTTTATGTGCGATGTTTATGCATTATAACACTGTGACACCAGGTGGGGCTGTGGAGTTCTGTTTTTGCCAACCCAATTTTTCATACAAAGTTTGCAACGCCTTTAACTGAAACGCTTCTTGGATGTGTCTAGATTGAGCCTTAGTCAGATTGTGAAATGGGGCGGGGGGTTGAATCCAGTCTTCGAGTGCCTTGGTTTCTTCCATCCCCACACCCATTTGTCTGTTCAAGGCAACAAGTATTGCTGATTGAATTTTACCTGCAGCCATTCTGTCAAAATTTCTTAACAATAAACAAACTGATAAACAAAGTGATCTGAAGCATTTCTGACCCTGCTGCTTCAGAAAGCAATGGAAAGGCTGCATCTGCACAGCAGTTTATTCTACAGTGGTACCTCGGAGAGCCAGTGTGGTGTAGTGGTTAAGAGTGGTAGACTCGTAATCTGGGGAACCGGGTTCGCGTCTCTGCTCCTCCACATGCAGCTGCTGGGTGACCTTGGGCTAGTCACACTTCTCTGAAGTCTCTCAGCCCCACTCACCTCACAGAGTGTTTGTTGTGGGGGAGGAAGGGAAAGGAGAATGTTAGCCGCTTTGAGACTCCTTAGGGTAGTGATAAAGCGGGATATCAAATCCAAACTCTTCTTCTTCTTCTTCTTCTTCTTCTTCTTCTCTTCTTCTCTTCTTCTTCTTCTTCTTCTTCTTCTTCTCCTCGGGTTAAGAACTTAATTCGTTCTGGAGGTCCATTCTTAACCTGAAACTGTTCTTAACCTGAAGCACCACTTTAGCTAATGGGACCTCCCGCTGCCGCTGTGCCGCCAGAGCACGATTTCTGTTCTTATCCTGAAGCAAAATTCTTAACCTGAAGCGTTATTTCTGGGTTAGTGGAGTATGTAATCTGAAGCGTATGTAACCTGAGGTACCACTGTACTTCCTCAATGTTTTCTTAATGATTACTTAGAATCATAGAGTTGGAAGGGACCCTGTTGGTCTTCTAGTCCAACCCTCTGCAATGCAGAAACATGTGGCTTTCAGCTTTGTATTTGAGTTTTCACGTGACATAAAAGCCACTCCTGGAAAACTAATGGTAAATAGTGCATGTTTAGTGCAACATTTCCACATTGTTTGATTCCATAAAGAAAATCTGTTTGCAACCCCCTCAACCCATAAAATCGTGGAAGTAAAATGATAAAAATTTGAGGCAATATACCAACATATAGTTCTTTCCTGCTGTTTTCATCAGCAAGCAAGAATATGCATGTGCAGAAAGGGTTGGGGAGTAGGGAATTATGTTCATTGTTGTGTTACACTACCCCCACTGGTGTGAATGTAATTTAATGCAGCCTTCTGGTATATAATAATAATTTAACAATAATTTATTACTTATACCCCAGCCATCTGGCCGGGCCTCCCCAGCCACTCTGGTCGCCTCCCAAAAGGATTTTTAAAACACGACAAAACATCAAACATTAAAAGCTTCCCTAAACAGAGCTGCCTTCAGATGCCTTCTAAAAGTCAAACAGTTGTTTATTTCCTTGACATCTGATGGCAGGGTGTTGGGTGCCACTACCGATAAGGCCCTCTGCCTAGTTCCCTGTAACCTCACTTCTCGCAGTGAGGGAACCGCCAGAAGGCCCTCAGCGCTGGGCCAAAATGTTACAGTTCCGTAACACAGCAGATACTGCAATGTAAAAAGGATGGAAGAAAACTAGCATTATGACCAGGATTGTGTCTGTGCTAAGACAGAGCCATCAGCAATGAGTAAGGATGGTGCATATGTTTGTGCAAACATAGGGAGTAATTATTTGGAACGTAGTATAAGCCAGGATGCTACATGTCATGATGAGGGCATGAAAGCTAGGATGCAGAGCACAGGGTTTGCATTCCTGTTAAAGCCAGGCTGTCATGAGCTGTGCCAATATCAAAAAGTCAAACAGTATTGGACACTTCTGCAGACATTGTCCAGAAGGAACCTTTGGTTGCTGTTTTTCATTTGAAGCCCTTCACCAAATTAACACCTGCCAAGTGCCATCTGCCCATTTCATAAAGTCTGCAGGAACATGGAGCAAGGGCCTTCTCTAATGTGTCACTTATCGGCTGTGAGACTTAAGGAGGCCTGCCAGGGACCAAGGAGGAGAGCGTCAGGAGACAAGTCAAAATTGGATGTGCTCCAAAAAGGCATCTGAATTGAGTGCAAGCTGGGCAACTCTTTCCCACTTCATTCCAAAAAGAAAGAAAAAATCAACCAAAATGAATGTTTGTACTGGTTTTCCTTGGGAGATTTTATCTTATCTTATCTTGAGTTCAGGTTATTGTCATTTCCCATATTGTAGCTTTCCTGTGGGGAAGAAAAGAGAAACCAGGAAAATAAAACAGGATACTAAACTGTGCTTTGGTATGCTACACACAGACATTATGTGCAGCATCATATGCCCTTGAGGAAGAGCACATGTTTTGCATGCAGGAAAACATCACTTCAGTTCCTGTTATCTCCAGGCAGCGATGGGGAAGACCCTGATCTGAAATCTGGGGTGAGTAGCCTACAACTCCCATCAATCCTGACCATTGACCAAGCAGGTAAGGAAGAGGAGAGTCTGCTGTTGCCACCGCGGAGGTCCACCTTTGTGTGATGTGCCAGCTCTGAGATGCAGGAGGAGGGCTGAGCCACCCTGGGCGGGAAGAAAGGGGACACAGGGCAGAGAAGAGGAGAGGAGAAGAAGAGTTTGGATTTGATATCCCGCTTTATCACTCCCCTTAAGGAGTCTCAAAGCGGCTAACAATCTCCTTTCCCTTCCTCCCCCACAACAAACACTCTGTGAGGTGAGTGAGGCTGAGAGACTTCAGAGAAGTGTGACTAGCAGCTGCATGTGGAGGAGTGGGGAAGCAAACCCGGTTCACCAAATTACAAGTCCATCACTCTTAACCACTACACCATACTCGCACTACAGCACACTGGCGGAAGGAGTCTTGGTTTTTTTTTAATGCTTTGTGCATCTGCATCCAATCTTGCCCCTTTCCAAATTTTATTCAATGGTGTGTGTATTTTCTCCTGAGGAATTTTGGAGGGTATGTAGAAGCAGTCACATTAATAACCTAATAGGATAGGGGTGGCTAACCTGTGGCCCTCTGGGTGAGATTGGCAACTCTATCATCCTTAGGCAATATGGTTAACTATCAGGAATGATGGGAGTGGAAGGGTACCATATTAGCAACCTCTGGTTGATTATGACCTGCTTAAATCCCACAGAGAGGCAGAAGACAAGTCCCAACAAATAATAAATATCTGCGTTGCTCAATGGCTTCTGCGGGTGATTAAATATCCCTGGCCAAATCTGAATAATGAAGCCAAAAGCCAGAAGTTTATTCAAACAGAATCCCTTTGTTTCAAAAGACTGGCAAAATCCAATCGCTTTGTCAAAATGATTCTGGACTCAATAATACAGATTTTGGTTGCTATGTTTGTTTTGAAATGAAATAAAATGCATTCAATTAGCCAAAGAATTCTAAAAAAGGCCATTTTATAAGCAAGAACATTTGTCTCATGAAAAAGTAGAGAGGTGTTTGATTTGTTTGCCTTGTTTTTACTGCCCAAGTCTACAGGATGATGTTTTCGACCTGTCCTCCAATGGCATCTAAAAACTAGATGCATCCTTCAGAGATATAGATCTATAAATTAACTGACTCATGTTTTACAACGTAAGTAGCACTGGCTCAGCATAGCAAAGATGGGGCAGGTTAATACTGCAAAGCCATCTCATCCATTGTACCGCCTGAATGCAGCACTAAATTGACCAATAAAATATCACATATTTGATTAAATCAACAGCTTGTAAGTGTAGTGGGTTTTAGTGCTGGCAACGTGAGTGATACAAGATCCTGGTGTAACTTAATATAATTGACTTTAACCAAAATATATAGAAGTCAGTGCCATATTTTATCTGCAGCAGAACTTCAGCGCTTTGTGATTGTACCCACAGAGCCGAGAAGAGGATATGGATTCACATCGCAATTCTAATAACTCACAGGACTCATCGTACCATGACGTTTGAACTTTCTGCTATGCAGAATCAGGAAGTGTGATTGATCGGCAAGAACGTGCCTTGCTGCATTATTACTGGAGGGTTACATGAGAAGGGGGAGAAAGTAGCCATATTTAAATGAGTGACTGGGATTAGAATGCCATTGTTATTCAGAAAAAACCCCTATGCCTGAAATGTAAAGGTCAGAATCACTGTTGAGGACTTGCCTGTAGCACCTGCAAGTAAAATTCTCCTTTGCGTGCAGAATATATATAAATCTCCTTCCTCCTTTCGGTACTATAGCAGAAGCTCCTAGATGGCTGGAGGTTTCTTTCCTCTTAGTTTCCATCTCCCAGAGTCTGTCAGTTAAAGAACAATAGTAAAATTTGCCTAATCCTAATAGGGTGGCGCTGTGGGTTAAACCACAGAGCCTAGGGCTTGTTGATCAGAAGGTCGGCGGTTCGAATCCCCATGCGGTGAGCTCCCGAATCCCCATGACGGGGTGAGCTCCCGTTGCTCGGTCCCAGCTCCTGCCCACCTAGCAGTTCAAAAGCATGTCAAAGTGCAAGTAGATAAATAGGTACTGCTCCGGCGGGAAGGTAAACGGTGTTTCCGTGCACTGCTCTGGTTCGCCAGAAGCGGCTTTGTCATGCTGGCCACATGACCCGGAAGCTGTACGCTGGCTCCCTCGGCCAGTAATGTGAGATGAGCGCCGCAATGCCAGAGTCGTCCACGACTGGACCTTTACCTTTACTAATAGACTAAACCAGGGTTTCCCAAACTTGGGTCTCCAGCTGTTTTCAGACTACATTTCCCATCATCCCTGACCACTGGTCTTGCCAGCTAGAGATGATAGGAGTTGTAGTCCAAAAATAGCTAGAGAGTTTGGGAAACACTGGGCTAATCCTATGCACGTCTACTAAGAAGTACCTCCCACTGAGTTCATTGGATCTTTCTCACAGATAAATATTAGTGCTTACACCGAATTGAACTGACGCAAAAGAGCTAGACCAAATCAGGCTGCTTTGGGGGAATCGTAATTTTGCTTGAGTCAGTTTGAGACAGTCCTAGAGCACCATAGATTGGACAGGGAGGCCAAGTGTGATCTGGGGAAGACAAGGAGCAGGACATCAGGGAGGAAGGAGAGGCAGGTGTCACATGGGAAGAAGCAGGTGCCAGATCCTCAAAGTGTCCCTATTTTCCAGTGACAGTCCCAGATTTACAGAAGGATGGAATTTTCTGCTTACCATCTGCTATGTGAAAGATGTGATCCTGTGGAGTGCAGGTTGCTGCTTCTTTGAGAGATGTTTCCCTGCAGATAAGGCACTCACCAAGTGAGCAGTACCATGCAGGATCAAATCTTCCTGCTCTTGGTCAGGAGTGGGAAGAAGGAGACACTTGTACCCACTCCCATCCATATATTGAAATAGAGTTTAAAAAATCCTTAGCCCAAACCCTTGAATTGCATCAAGGATGTGTCCAGGGTGGTCTGGTTGGTACATGAGTTTCCACAAATCTGGAGGTCCTGTGTCAGGCCTGCAGGGCAGATTGGTGGTTTGGCTCACAGTCACATTAAACACCGCATTTCACTGTGTAATGGTCACCACAGCATAATAGTTGTATCCCTCCTCCCTTTTCAAACTCTAAATTTGGTCCCAAGAACATTCCCTGCATAATAGTCACAGGGGTGAAAATGCCTTGCCAGTGGGACGTTTTGTTTTGCTCAACAGCACTCCTCCGCTTTTGTAAATTAAATGGCTCTTGGTGCATTCGTTTCCCAGCCTTTTCGTGTCCCACTGTGGGCCCAGAACTACCTGCAGGACTTGCCTGTTGACCGAGCGGGGTTACATACCTCGGCTAAGCTATGCATTTACTGTATTTCACTGCGTAATAGTCACCACTGCAGAATAGTTGCACCCCCTTAAAAACAAAAAAAAAATCCCATAAAAATGTGACCATTATGTGGTGAAATGCGGTATGCATAGAACTGCAGCTTTATTTCTTTTAAAAAATAAAAAATAAATAAATAAATCTGTGTTCCACACATATCTAGAAAATGACCAATTTGTCCTTCCCTTATTCTGGAAAGTAGCACACAATAATTCTGTTCATGTAACTGTCTGCACACATTTAACAGGAGAAGTGAGGTACAAAGACAGCTTAATGCTGATCCTTCCATTCATTTCAAGAGGTTATTCTGTTAGGTCCCTCCACTAAAATGTTTAAGCTCACAGTGATTTTTTAAATACCAAAATCTATATGGTGATTATGGGCAGCTCTGGGAGATTATATCACCCTTTGTGTTTTACAGCACTTTGGAAGGCTAAGCAAAAACTAAATAACTCCACGCAGACCAATAAACAGATTCAGATATAATCCTCCAATATAATCTTCCAATAAATTAAGAGGGGGGGAACTGCTTTCATGATAAATGATGGCTTACCCACTTTTGGGGGTGGGAAACAGTTGTGACCCAGCTCAACTCTTTGGGGCAGGAGGGTGGAAAGGGAGGGAACACTCCTCTCCTCCTTTGTGGCTGGTTGTTGGCTTTGGCCAACAGAGACAATGGGATCACCCACTAAAAAAAATACAAATTTGAGTTGGCAAATCATGGCCTCCAGAGGGGTTGGAGCAGAGGGAACAAGGCGGACCAGAGGGAACAAGGCTTTCCTCTGACCTGCCGTTGTGGTATAAAGGCTTCCTGTCCTGGGAGCCGGTGGCTCAGTTGGCGGCAGATCAACTCACCCACCCTATACATAGGTCCATGAATACAGTGGTACCTCTAGTTAAGAACTTAATTCGTTCCGGAGGTCTGTTCTTAAACTGAAACCGTTCTTAACTAGAGGCATGGGGCCTCTTGCTGCCGCTGCACCACCGGCACACGATTTCCGTTCTCATCCTGGGGCAAAGTTCTCAACTCGAGGTAACTCTTCCAGGTTAGCGGAGCTTGTAACCTGAAGCATTTGTAAACTGATGCGTTTGTAACTCAAGGTACCACTGTACTGTATTATTGAGAGCTTGCTGTGGATATAATCAGTTGCCATATTTGGGGCCAGGAAGGAATTTGCCTGCAGACAAGTTGGGTCCATTTGGGGGTTTGGCCTTCCTCATAGCAATCGCCACAACTTTTGACAGATAAGCCATTGGGTTGAACCATTTAGCTATTTCCTGTGAAGGGGTGAATTGGTGCATCACCCCCTTTCCTTCCAGAAGGTGTTATATCTCAGGATGCCCCAGTAAAAGAGTCTGGGTGAAAATTCTGTCCAGTATGCCAAGCGTGAAGCAGATGGGCTAGAGAGCTTCCAGATGGTGATGTGGGGGGACCCACCTTACTTGACCCGCATCTTGAGGTGATCCTTAACCTAGGCATGACCCTGTGAAAACTCTAGCCAACAAGCGGGAGTATGAATCACGATACAGGTCCACTGTCTAAGCCAAAACTGCCTCCATTTGTAATCAATAAATTTCTGGCCATTTTCAATTCCAGAACATTGTTGTGTCAATTTTCCCACCTCTTACTGCCTCGCCCCTTCATGTCCCCAGAGCACACTGCGCTTGGATCCACAAATACCTATTTCATAACAGCAGTTTTGTGTTAGCTTAGTTTGCATCATTCAGAGATATCAATCCCAAATTGTTAATAATCAGCACACTTTTGCACCCAATGGACATGAAGTCCTCCTTGCCATTTTGGCTGGAAATAATAGCTTCCACAGAGTGAGGGAATTTATCCAGGTGTTTTTTGTTTGTTTGTTTGTTTTTATTCAGCCTGGTTGTAGATAAGAACATTTTCAAATATGTTGCAGAAATCATTGAAGTTCCCCAGAAACATTTTAGGAGTTCCTGAATGAGAAAGGTAATAATGTTGGGCAGTCTTCTCCAAAGTTTATCTGCCACTACTGATATTCGACTGTAATACAGCCACAGGAGGGTTGCAGGTGCCTAGTTAGTACATAATGCTTTGGTGATACCAAATAATGATCTCTCATACACCACATGAATTGAACATACACTTTAAATCATGACCCAGACTTCTCTGTACGATGTAACTTGGCAGAGATAGAATCGGCATAGCTCCCTGAAGGTGGAAAGACTGAAAACTGCTGAATTGTTGTATTAGAAGATTAAATAAACTTACACTAAAACAGGAATGAAGAGAAACCTCCACAAATATTCTAATTGACCTGTGGCAGGTAATAGAATTTTAAACATGAAATACTTTACATTTAATCAGTATCAGTAACATTTACATTGCAAAACTGATCTAGGCAAGTATGTTTCTTTCCCCCCCCCCCCCGGCGACTGGTAACATCACATGCTCAAACATAGCGGATGTCATTTTTAATTTGACTCTGTTCATCAGAAGGTTGCAGCTCATACATTTCATTCAATCAGAACAGAATGAGGAGAACATCAGGCAAGGCTTATACCTATCCTGGCTCCAGTTTCATTGGGATTTGAACATTTGCTTAGAATGACCCTCCACTGCCTTAACATCTCTGAGAACCTGAACAAAAACAAAACAGAGTTTTATGCAGTCATCTAAGTAGGCGGAAATGTGAGAATACAGTAAGCATGCAAGTTTTGTGGGGGTTACGTTCCGTGGATCACGCCTAAAGTCAAATTCACATAAAATCAAAATCCACAGACTTCAATAGTGGGTGATATTACCAAAGTCATTTTTCCAGGAACCCCCTTTTTGCCCCTTAATTTTTTTATTTATTTTTTGTCACACATGTAAAACTAAATGTGCACAAGTTAAATGCCTGTAAGTTGCAGGCTTACTGTATTGAAAGGTGGCTGTGCTTTGATCTGCGTAATGTTTCGTAACGTGCAAAATAGGTAAGGTAAAGTTAAAGGTACCCCTGACCCATTAAGTCCAGTCGCGGACGACTCTGGGGTTGCAGCGCTCATCTCGCTTTACTGGCCGAGGGAGACAGTGTACAGCTTCCGTGTCATGTGGCCAGCATGACTAAGCCACTTCTGGCGAACCAGAGCAGCGCACAGAAATGCTGTTTACCTTCCCCTGGAGCAGCACCTATTTATCTACTTGCACTTTGACGTGCTTTCGAACTGCTAGGTGGGCAGGAGCAGGGACCGAGCAACGGGAGCTTACCCCATTGCGGGGATTCGAACTGCCGACCTTCCGATCGGCAAGCCCTTGGCTCTGTGTTTTAGACCACAGCTCCACCCTTTAACACTTCACCTTTAACACATTTGAATGAGTTATGATTTTAAAATATTTTTGTCTTCTTCTATTCTTCTCACCAGCCTTTCCATCTGTGAGAATATGTCTTCATATAATAATATAATGATATGATCAACAGTGAAATATCCCATTAGACATTCTGGATTTGTTTTTGTTTTTTTCACTTTTTCAAAGTTATGTTTTTACTTATCACTATGTGTTGTTGTTGTTGTTGTTGTTGTTGTTGTTTAAAAACGTCCCTATTGGTATATACTTTGTTGAGCCTGTGACACTTATATAGCCTAGCCTATGGGTATCTCAGAATTCCCATACAATCTTCTGTTGACGCACTGACCTTTCTGAAACTTTATTAGCTTTAATAGTATAGCAACATCATTTATCCTTAGGCTTTTGAAGCAGATCTCATATGCAGATGTGACTCCAGGAAAAAAGCTAGTTTGGTTGGTGAGAAGTCTGGTGAGAGGGGGAAAGACGATAATTAAGGAAGCAAGAAATTAATGCATGTTATATAGTGACTGAAGGCTACAGAAGCAAATGGAAGAGTGAGGAATATTTTTAGGGAGCCTCCACTAGTCCTTATAGTCATTTGGAGTCACCCTTAAACAGACCTGATCTGAACTTTAATTCCAAGCATATGACTCAATAGGTGAGATATTTTCAGTTGTCATATTCTAGTACTGTACAATATGCAAGTCTGGCAAGTGTTCATTAGCCACAATTTATGCCTTGATTTCTGGACATTAACACGTGATGGTGTTGAACCCGTGCTGTGATTATTTACTTGCCCAGTCCTTTATTCCAAGCTGCAGTGAAAGGCACAAGACCAGACATTTTTTAAACAAACAAACAAAAATTAAAAAAAATGAGGCATTTAGCAATCCTAACAGTAACAAACCCAATATTCTCTCCCCACCCCTAGCTCCACTGCTTCCAAAGAAACAGAGGCCATGCTTTTTTTTTGTTATTCTGAATAAGAGAGAGAGGCAGAAGATATTCCAGGATGAAAATAGCTGCTTTCCTTGTAATCAGCAGGTAGCTCTGTATTGTCTTGTGATGGCTTCTGCACTCAGCAGAACAGTTAAAAAAGAAGAAGTCATTTTTTTCTGAAGGGATTGGGAATCTGAAGCTGTGCTTTGTGTTCGCTTTACACAGTGGGATTTCGTTTGGGCTCATCGGAGACAGCCATCTTAAGCCTGTCACATACATTATTCAAAAACACATAGCTTTCTGCTAATAAGGCAATCAGAACAAAGTGATTACCCTTCCAGTGTAGTAACTTGGAGATGCATTGTGAGTCATCATGATCGGTAGCTTTTCCTTTCTTCTTTTTACACTGCATAAACTCTAGCTTGACCAAATAGTTCACATACTGGTTCTTCCACACACACAAAACGGCATACTGTGAGCCAGCTTGGGTGAAAATGACCAATACTGTGCAGTTTATAGCTCAATTCACATGACAAGAGGTGGAAGAATTCGAGGAAGGAACAATATGAACAGAGGGAGGATTTTAAGGTGACAAGAGAACCAGTCCAATGGCAGCATGACGATGCATACTAAAAAGTCCACCATAGTTTTGTAACCCATTCATAAATGAAGGCCATGAAAGGTGTATTCAATTTATGATGCAACACAATGGGCTTCCTTAGAATAGGACATTGATTCCTGTTCAGATCTTGGGAATCTGGGCTTCCCTTTAAAAAAAAATGCTTCTAGTGTTAGTGGTACTAGAGAAATCCTGAAGGAATGCTCTTCTCAATATTGTTTAAAATAAGGCAATGCATTTGTGACCTTTGCAATTGCTTCTGCAGTTCTACTGCAATAACTTACATACATAAATGAGCCATCGGAGAACTTATCCCAGAGATAGCATTTCCATATCAACTTACATCACTTCAAACACAACACATTCCAATGGGAGTCACTTCACACTATTGAACACCAGTCATTGAAACCCAAGCAGATCTATGTTTAGGGAGTTTGGATTGCACATCCTGGTCCCATCCCTAATTTCCAGACATTGATCCACTAACCATTCTTGCTTGGGCTCTGCATTATGGACCATCTCATTTCCATGCACTGAATCTCTCATAATTTAGAACTTCTGCAGAGAGTTAAAGTGTAAGGTAGACTAGTACAGGGAGGAGGAAGAGGAGGAGGGGTTCCTGGTGAGGGTTGTAACCAGGACTGGGACACACCAGAGCAAGCAGGGTTCTCACAGGGTGACAGAGGATGCTGAGGGGATGGGGTCAATGCACAGGTACCAGAGCAGCAAGACCCATCACCAGAGCCAGAGGAGCCCCTGTGGGCAGGGCACTCCAGAAGGCTGAGACAGGCAAGGTGCCTCAGCACAGCTTCCTAGCTGGACAGGTGGAGCTTGATAGCTCAGGTGGAGTAGGCTCGGAGTAGGTGAGGGTCACAAGCCTCGTCAATTCCAGATGCTCAGCACACAAGTACAAAAGGGAAGCAGAGCTGCAGTGCTGTGTTGGCTCAGCTGCCCATGTTGATGGACATTGGTTTGGCTGCTCCTGGACCAAGGACAGTGATTTGGTATTGACTGCTGGACTTCAGACTTGGCTACTTGGGTTGACCCAGGGCTGTACTTCTTGACTTTTGGACTTTGCTTGTGTGTATTGTTCCCCCAAACTTTGAACTTGACATACTACTTTGCTGCCAGGTAGGCCAGGGGTTCAGGACAATGTGTGTGGACCAAAGCATTTGTAGGACCAGCAGCTGACCCCAGCCACAGCTGAAAATACTGCCAGACCCATGTGGTTATTCTGTAATGCAGGGCCTGCCAATGCGTTGCCATCTAGATGTTGTTGCACTACAACTCCTATAATTCCTGCCCATTAGCCATGCTGGGTGGAGTGATCGAGTCCAACATCATCTGGCTACCACTGCTCTGTATACCTCCAATTTCTTGGATCCCCCCTCCCTGCATGTTCCCAATCCATAGTGCCTCCCTTAGCCTGTAGTGGTAGGGAAGGCAGAAGAAGTGGCAGCGGCAGGACTTCAGCTCTCTGGTGGAGCATCCAGATGGTATCAGGAGCACAAGTCTCAACATTCCCACAGTGGGAAACTGAGTGGCCACAAAAGGTAACTCAGCCATACATCATACAGAATGGGAGGTGGGTGCCACTTGTTTGTGGGTGATTTTGTGGAATCATTCCATATTCCTACTATGACATTTAAAGATGCAACGACATGTGCGCGTGGCCAACCTGTGTCACACAAAGGATTTATTGCACACAAGCAATAATATAGTGATGATAGGGTTGTAAGGGCCAGATGATAAGCCTCAGTTGTTATGTCAGCTCAATGGGATAAACCCATGAAATATTTGGTTTCTGCACCCCTGTGGTAACAACTAAAGGCACACAGCTTGGAAACTCTGCTCCTAATTCAGATTTGTGGAATGTTCTTTAGAGAGGGATGTTTTAGGATGGAGCCTTAGTACTCAAAATGGGTGCGGGGACTCATCCCTGTTGAGGCCTGCCACAAATGAAGCCCTGAATGTATCTTCTTTACTGAAGGAAAAAGAAAAGATTGTGGTGCCTGGAGATGGTGAATTAAACCACATCTGGCATATAAGTAAGTTTTCCTACTTTCTGAAGATCAACTTAGAAAAAAATAAATATACATGTAATGAAATACAATTTTCTGTGCCAACTTGCATTTCTTCTGTTGGGATTTGCCTATTTACAAGGTGACGCATGCATAAATCTTGCTTTATTCCACTTCCTATATTTGCCTGTGAAAAATGTGAAATCTGCAGTTCTCAGGCTCACAAATGAAATCACACATGACAAAGATGCAGAGCTTTTGGTAGGCAAGCCTGAATTGTAACACTATATTTCCATCCTTTGCTGACTGCAGAATTTATGTGGAAGGAGAAAAATTGCAATGGAGCTTTTTTGTAGTTCTCGGTTCTTAAACAATGGCTTTTATCATGTATTGACATTCTCTTCTCTCCCCCAACATTCTTATTTCCCCCTGATAACACATTTCATTAACAATCTGCAAAACCTGTCCCTTTCACTGCCTACAAACCCTGCATCATATTGCCTGTTTGAAAGTATAGATCTAAACTGCTGTTGTTGAACATCACTTGTATATTTGAAACAACTTGATATGATGCAAGAGATGTATGATCAGGATCTCCTGCAGAAGGGGAAGCAAAATCAGAATGAATTCAAGATCATAGCCGTGGACAAGAGTTTGGTTGACTCCAGTCTGACAGCATTTTGTGGAACGGATTCAAGTGTATACTGGAAAATTTAGATTTGCCATCACACCTACCCCAAGTAAGTATCAAGACACTGCTTTAAGGAAAACTTGGGGCTATGCAAAGAAAACCAATTAACCTATCTTAATCTAATTCAGCCAAACAAAACATAGTATGAGCAGGAAAGGACCCTACTTGGCGCAATCATCTCCCTCTCAATTCCTGAGGTGATGGAAGTCACTACCTGTGCCCTGCAGCAAGAAATTCTTCCTGTCTGCTACACGAGCCCTGGGTTTGTGAATCAGAAAAGCACACTAGTGCCCCACTGGTTTGGCATTCACCCCAATTTGCACGCTCAGCCCACAGAACACCCCTGCCACTCACTAAGCAGGTACAGTGTGAAGAAATACAAGAGAGTCCCTATCCCATAATGCTTCAGAATTAAAGGTTCTCAGGTGTTAAACTGGCTTTCCTGCCCAGACTAAAGGCCAAATAAACAAGAAAATACATCACCCCGAAAATTACTCCTGACAGTGTGGAATAGGTGAAACAGAGGAGTCCTGGGCCCCCAAAATTCCTTCTCAGCACTTTCAACAGCGGACTGACAAAGCCCACACTGTAAAATGGAGAGAGGGTGGATGCCACAACAGAAAAGACGTGAAGTTTGGGTGGAAGAGCATTAATATATATTACCTCCCCATCTGGATTTATGCCATCCAAACCCCCATCTGGATTCATGCCATCCAACCCTCCTCCCCAGGGAGAAACTATTTCAGTCATACCCTGGGGTGTCCGGGGTGTAGCAAATTCATGCCCACATAAGAGTGGGAATGGCATTGTGCAATTCATGTAACACCGGTCCTGAAAGACCTACATTGGCTCCGAGTACATTTCCGAGCACAATTCAAAGTGTTGGTGCTGACCTTTAAAGCCCTAAACAGCCTCAGCCCAGTATACCTGAAGGAGCATCTCCACCCCCATCGTTCAGCCCAGACACTGAGGTCCAGCACCGAGGGCCGTCTGGTGGTTCCCTCACTGCGAGAAGTGAAGTTACAGGGAGCCAGGCAGGGAGCCTTTTCCCCAGCGGCACCAGGGCCGGAGCAAGGGGGTGCGTTCGGGGCAGGCCGAACTGTGTGCCACCCTGGAGGGGGTGACACTTGGTGCTCCCCATGACGCCCAAGCCGAGCCCCACCACCCAGTAAAAAGTGCACACCGATGGCTTGCTCACTGACGCCCCTCCCTGGCCTGCCCCTCACCTCCACCCAAGCCGAAAAAAGCAAAGTGCGTGCCGAGCAGGTTTGTGAGCAAGCCGTCAGCGTGCACTTTTTACCGGGCAGCGGGGCTCGACTTGGGCGCATGCGTCGCTACGTAGCGACACCCCACCCCTGGGTGCCCCGGGGTTTGCCGCTCCGGGTGGCCAAGCTGCTTCCTTCGCCACTGAGTAGCGCCCTCACTGTGAAACGCCTTCCTATCAAATTTCAAGGAAATAAACAACTACCGGTATCTGACTTTTAGAAGACACCTGAAGGCAACCCTGCTTAGGAAAGTTTTTAATGTTTGATGTTTTATCGTGTTTTTTATATTCTGCTGGCGGCTGCCCAGAGTGGCTGGAGAAACCCAGCCAGATGGGCGGGGTATAAATAATAATGTTGTTGTTGTTGCTGCTGTTGTTGTTTTGTTGAATTAAAGTATTCTCTCATCCAAGTGCAACAAATTCACCTGTTTTTCTTTTCTTTCTTTTTTAAAGGCTTGGTTAGGAAAGTGATGGGGTAAAACAACTGAAATTTGTGGGACAAATGAGTGATGTATAACCAACCTCCAGCAGCAAACCAGAATACAAATTCTCAATAAAGACCAAATGTTGGCCACATTCACAACGTTTATTTAAAGAACTGTGACACCACTTTGTGCAGTCATGGCTTCCCCAAAGGTTTATGAGGGCTGTTGTTTGTTAAAAGTGATGAGCGTTGTAAGTAAATGCCTAACCCCCTCACAAACTACAATTCCCAGAGTTCCCTGGGAAGAGATTGTGACGTTACTCTTTTGCTTGGCAATCTTCTGTGATTGGCCACTGGAAACAGGGAGTTGGACTAGGCATGCCTTTGGACTGATTCAGCAGATGCTCTTGTGAGTTCTTCATGTGGTGCCATGGATCCAGATAACAAAATGCTCAATAGTTATGGAGTGTCAGAAGATACAGGCCAGAGCTTTGTGGGTGGATAGGCAACCTGATAAATTGAAGGGAACACTTACTGTTGCATGCTTGGGGGAAAGGTTGCTCAGCGAGATTTTCAGCTTCTCCACATCGGAGCAGTTGCACTTTTTAAGTAAGGACTGTAGTTGGGTTGTTGCTGTTTTAATCCATTCTAAGCATGAGGTTATATAGAGCCCCAAGATGCTACAGATGCAACTGAAGTGCCTTTTTTATAGCACAGCATTTTCAGCCCTGCCACAGAATTTGTTTGAAGCATTAACATGGGCCTAGAAATCTGTTTGTCAATTAGAGAGAGCAGCCCTGCCACAGAATTTGTTTGAAGCATTAACATGGGCCTAGAAATCTGTTTGTCAATTAGAGAGAGCAGCTAAACTCAAAGTGGAACAAAATGAGCACATGCCATTTATTCATTTAGAGTAATTCTTAAACCTCTCCAAATGTTCTTTTCAGAAAGGCAGCCATCCTTTTTAGCTGTCAGCACTTCAAACCACATTACCTGTACATATGTCATATGGAATAACAGGAACATTTAATATTATTATGTGTAGTCTTACCACACAAACTCCTTTAAGCAACCCTAGTGTAACAATGTATCAAGACACTGCTTTAAGGAGAGCTGGACCATAAAGAAGACTGATTGCCGAAGAATTGATGCTTTTGAATTATGGTGCTGGAGGAGACTCTTGAGAGTCCCATGGACTGCAAAAAGATCAAACTTATCCATCCTTAAAGAAATCAGCCCTGAGTGCTCACTGGAAGGACAGATCCTGAAGTTGAGGCTCCAGTATGGATAGTAGATGACATTCCACGTTGTTGTTGTTGTTGTTGTTGTTGTTGTTGTTGTTGTTGTTGTTGTTATTGTTGTTTACACCCCACCCATCTGGCCAGGCCTCCCCAGCCACTCTGAGTGGCTCCCAACAGGATATTAAAACATCAAACATTAAAAACTTCCCTAAACAGGGTTGCCTTCAGATGTCTTCTAAAGTCAGATAGTTGTTTATTTCCTTGACATCTGATGGGAGGGCATTCCACAGGGCAGGCACCACTACGAGAAGGCCCTCTGCCTGGTTCCCTGTAACTTCACTTCTTGCAGTGAGGGAACCACCAGAAGCCCTCGGAGCTGGACCTCAGTGTCCGGGCTGAACGATGGGGTGGAGACGCTCCTTCAGGTATACTGGGCCAAGGCTGTTTAGGGCTTTAAAGGTCAACACCAACACTTTGAATTATGCTTGGAAACATACTGGGAACCAATGTAGGTCTTTCAGGACAGGTGTTATATGGTCTCGGAGTCCATATGGAAAAATCTATGCTTTCTACATCCACATGCACCCATGCAAACTCCTCCCATCCATGCAAACAAGATATATCATCACATTCAGACAAGGCAGAAGCACTTAAAGAGTGGGCTTAGCAGGATCTGTGAAGGCTGTGACCTTCTTGAGGCCTGAGGAGAGTCCTGTGAGCCAGATATATAGGTCTGGAGACTTAAGTTCCGATCCTGGACCTGTCCTACGAGTTTTCAGTTCCAAAAACTCCCACAAATGAACCATGATTTCCTGGAATATGGGGGCAAACTGTAATGGAATCAGATCTCCCACATCTCGTTTTTTGTTTTACTTTTGTGGGGTGGGAGGGGTCCACATTTTAATGTAGTGGGGGAGGGCTGGGAAATGCAGACAATTGTCCTCTCATGTCTGCTATTGTTTGGGCTGCAGTTTGAAACTTTAGTCCTGAGGCAGAAGCCTACTGTACAGTGTGCTAGGAACACACAGTACTTTAAAACACACACACACACACACACACACACACACACGTTTGGATCCAAAGCTCTGGTGATTCATATGCATGGTGGCTGGCAAGAAAACAATGGAGAGACATGGGGAACAAAAGAAGCAATGAGCCGGGACTTGTCAGCATAATAAATGGTAGTTTCAGCATCCCTGCTGCTTCCTTTTCCTCCAAGTTCTTAGAAACCTCAGAGAAGCATTTGACAAGGGGATCTGAAGAATGACAAAGGGAGAGCCCTGCCAATATTTATAGGAACACTGACGGGCTAGGTAGCTGGCATTCAGCCAAAGACAAAAGTGCTTCTTCAGACTAACTTTCCTTTAATGGGACTGGCACATTGTAATGTAGTTATGTAACAATCCTAACACTAGATAGATAGGCCCATAAAATCAAACCAGTCATTGATGGACACATGATTCCTTCAAAAATGTTCCCAATCTTCCATAATCTGTGCAAATTCAGAATATTCAGAATATGACATGTTCTCCCAGTATTTCAGCTGAAGACACTAATGAATAACTTACATGATTAAAAATCCCTCAGACAAATACTCCCATGTTTATTTTGCTAAATTAGTAGGCTTCGTTTTAATTTGTGAAATGCAACACAGTTTATCCTCATAAAAAGCAGCATCCTGCTTCATGCAATTTTGTGTGGCGTAAATGGATATGTGTCACGGCATAGATTATGCATCAAAAGATGTGCCTGATCTTCACGTGTAATCATTTTATTATGCCTTTATATGCATATAATGTGCAAGTGTTTATCATAAAAAACATAATCTGCTCCATCATTCAACCTGCAGCCAAAAATTCACTTATGGTTACATGAATTAGCACATTGGAATTGGGATATGAATGCATTATTTGGTTGAGCAAACCACTGCAAATGACACTGGTTCCCCCTTTAAGTTTTAAAAGTTAGGGCCAGGCATTGAGAGGAGAAGGATGTTTGAATAGAGCACACAGGGCAGCTGGAGTTTGGGGGGGGGGAGGGCGGGGAGGCAGACTGGAGGTGTGAGAAGCACTGTTGGCCAGGATCTTAGGCATCAGGGATTGACAGCTGGCAACTTTCAGCATAGCACTCCATCTCTAACCTCTCATACATCAAGCAGATCCACTGCAAATATCACAAAGGTGACAGGAAGAGTCAAACAGAGGGGCGGTGGCCGAAATGTTGATTGCTATTTGGGCTTGTTTTTACCTAAGTTATTTACAAAAATAAAGGCAGAGATGGGACCCATCTCCTCTGTTCCTCTTCCCCCCAGTAGTACCTGTGACAGGCCAGTTCAGCTTTGTTCATGCAACAATTGCAGGGGTGGATGCAGGCAAGCGCTGTGCAGGGCTTTACATGCCCTTGGTTCACTCGGGCACTGAAGCCAGGAGCAGTGCGCAAGCCGCAAAGGACATTTGCTGGGGTTGAGCCCTCGCTTCCTGCAACACTGAGAGCAGGTCTGAACTGTCCCTGAAGTTTAGCCGAAGCCATTGTGCAGTTGCAATTTGGCTGGGCGGCCGCTGTTAGATTCCGGGGATAGTATCTTCTGTATCTTTGGAAACCTCTCATTTATGCCCCTCAGCTGCCAAGTTACAGACCTAGATGTCCATTAGGCATCTTTGGCGAGGGATAATAGTAAAGTAGCCACTCTTATTGGGCAGAATTGACATCCGGGGGGATTTTCAAAAGGTGGTGCTTTGTCCTGGATCTTAGGGAAGCCAATTAAATAATAATAATCACGTTTTTATAGTGTATTTGGGGTTTTTCCTTAAAAGAACTCAACCATTTGGGGTTCTTCCTAAACAAATCTCAGTAATTTTGGGGGGTGTCCTAGTTTTTACTTTTTGAAAAATGGTAACCCTTCACCTTACCAAAAAAAGAGAGAATCAAATAGAACACAGATTTGCATAAAATTTGCCCTCTTCTAATTTGCAACATGCTGCCACCTCTCGCCATCCTATGTTACCTGTCTTGTTCCTCTTGATTTATCAGGTAGCTCACAATTTGCTAGCTGTGTTCATGAGAAAAGGGGCAGAGAGCCAGTGTTGTGTAGTGGTTAAGAGCGGTAGACTCGTAATCTGGTGAATCAGGTTCGCGTCTCCGCTCCTCCACATGCAGCTGCTGGGTGACCTTCTTTGAAGTCTCTCAGCCCCACTCACCTCACAGAGTGTTTGTTGTGGGGGAGGAAGGGAAAGGAGATTGTTAGCTGCTTTGAGACTCCTTCGGGTAGTGATAAAGCGGGATATCAAATCCAAACTCCTCTTCTTCTCCTGCTTTCCAAACTATTATTGGTATCAGGCCTTGTTATTCCCAGAGCCATGACTTTTGGGGCATGCCTAGCTGTAGTTGAACCACATAATCTGAACTATGCCTTAGTTTGATGTTTTATTGTGTTTTTAATACTCTGTTGGAAGCCGCCCAGAGTGGCTGGGCGGCATATCCGTAATAAAATTATTACTATTATTGCTAGAGATAATTTGTATCTGTACATACAAATAAATGGGGCAGTGCACTTACACACTGGAGCCCACTGTTCCCTTGTGTGCCGGATCCCAGCATCAGAGAGGGCTGCCGCCACCGCCTCTCCTATGCTTCCTCCCCCAGTTTAGGCTTGACCCAGGAGTGAAGCTGCTGCAATATCTTTGACACTTCCACCCTTGGTTCAGGCCTGTTGTGGGAGTGGAGCTGCAACCAGCTGGTGGCTTGCCCAGGGGTGGCCCTAAGGAGAAGCCGCTGTCATCGCCCCCCTTGCCCTGGGCGCCTGGTTGCACCCCCTAAAAACAATGCACCCAGGGCAATGCCCCCCAGCTGCCCCCTTGGTATGCCACTGCTAGCAGGGACAGAGTCAAAGTCAAACTCTATTTTACTTGCACTTTAGCCTATCTGTGAATGGATCGGTGGAGACAGCCAGTGTTACTTAGCCTTTCTTAAAAGTTATAGGCACCAAGAGGGAATTCACATTAGGTGGTGGTTGTTTTTACAGATAAGCAGCTGAATAACAATCTTTTACGTGCTAATTAAATTCAGCATAAGTGGAAATAACCAGCGAACATGTTTTACAGAATGTCTTTTGTCATTCTCAGTGGCATAAGGCTATTACACTCGGTGTGTCAAACATAACATTAAAAAAAAAAAACCACAACCCACCCCTTTCATAATTGCCTTTGTTTGAACACCTCTTTAAAGAACTGGATATGCATATCTCCCAGAGTGCTTGTTTGGATGAGATTAGGATGCTGGAAAGCAATCATGTGCATTCATCCTCAGCCTAACAGAACAGTTTCCAGATGGAGAAGTTTGCGCAATATAAGTGTCTTACCCCCGGAAAAAAAATTAACACAAGGCCAGTGCAAGCAGCCTAGTCCTCATGAATAAATTACAGCCCTTGGGATAGCTTTCATCTGAATCATTTCTGGCTACTCTGAGTATTTCAAGCCTTCATATGAAGATCAGATGTACTTTGCAAAGAAGCCATCACCATTAGGGCATTCTGCTCTGGGAGATTCCTCTAGGGCTTCAAAGCCTCATGAATGGCCTTTTGTAAATAGTAGCTGAATGGTCTTGGGAATCTGGTGGCCCATTGGCAGCCACTAAAAGTCTGAATCATTTTCATTTTGTTTTAACAAACTTAATGCAAATTGTTTTTTTTTTTTTTAAGTGTACGCCTAAGTATAGTGGTACCTTGGTACTCAAACGCCAAAAACCCAAAAGTAAGTATACCGGTTTTTTAACGTTTTTCGGAAGCTGAATGCCCGATGCGGTTGTTGGCTATTGTTTCCGGGGTGCCTGCACCAATCAGAAGCTGCACCTTGGTTTTCGAACATTTCGGAAGTCAAACAGACTTCCGGAATGGATTAAGTTTGGCACTTTTGTTTTTGCTATTTATTTTGCATTTTTGTTTTTGAGGCTTTTTCAGTTAATTTGTTTTTGTGACTGTGTGGAACCCAGTTCAGCTACTGATTGATTGATTGATTGTGTGACTGCGGAAATGGATAAAAGCCCCCCATCCAAACAATGACTATCATCAGTGCAGGTAAGAAAAATAATAATTTTAATTTTTATCATCTACAATACTGTCTTGTTTATTTTATAGTACAGGACATTGATCATTGCTTTCATTTTATGGATCAATGGTCTCATTAGATAGCAAAATTCATGTTACATTGCTGTTTTAGGGGTTGTTTTTAAGAGTCTGGAACGGATTAATCCATTTTGCATTAGGCTACTTTCTATAGGAAAGTGTGCCTTGGTTTAGAAACGCTTTGGTTTTGGAACAGACTTCCAGAATGGATTAAGTATGAGAACCAAGGTACCACTGTAGTCTTATGGATGCACCTAGAATGCATAATCTCTGAATATGCAAACTCTGGAACACATACAATCTCTTTGTCCAGTCAATGCACTGTTCACTTGAGCAAGACTGTTTGAGCATATTTCACTGATCCTAGTCTCTTTCCTGAACCCCTAACCTACCTGGCAGCGGGTCAGTACGGCAAGTCCAAAGTTCAATGTCTGAGGGTTGATCCACATAAATTAGGTCCGGAGTCCAAAAGTTAGGAAACAACATTCAGGGTCAATCCAAGTAGCCAAGTCTGAAGTCTGCAATTGGCACAAGATAATATCACCATGGCAACTATCTGTAAACAAACAATAAGCCTCCATAAAAACGGCAAGAGTAGTTTCTTTCCCAAATAGGTTTTATCTTACACAATAGCAAACACAGCCTGAAGTCCCGCAGTCAGGATACAGTGCAGAGTCAAATCGAAAACACAGTCCCATGGAGGAGAATCCAAGTCAAGGTCTGTCAACATTATGGTTGCTGTGTCTTGAAGAGCAATAAAATAAAATAAAAGGACAGCCTGAGCCACTGCCAGCCTGAGCTGGGGAAAGAGAGGCACAGGCGCACTTGTATGCCTCTTCCCCTAGCTTGGGCTGGCAGCAGCCACGAAATGCAGAGCAGCCCAAACCCAAGATACCCAAGACCCTGTCATGACTAAGGTCTTTGAGAACAGAAACTGGAAAGTGTGCTGGAAGCTTCTAGAAGGTTCACTTCTGATGCAAATATTGTTTTGACTATCTCAAGGTCACACTGACCCAGGAGAGATAAAATCCTGCGCTCTCTCTCTCTCTCTCTGCTTGTACATTGCATGTAATAAAGTTTTTGCCTCAGTAAAGTTTTTTTTTCCTTTTACTGTAGATCATTTGACTCTGCGTGGTTCTTTCTATTTACTGCAAAACACTGTCCATCAGCCCCAACCCCCCTCCCCCCCAAAAAAATGTAAATGTGAAAATTCACCTGGATAGGCGTGTTGTCCACCCCCCCCCACACACAAAAGAGGACATGTCCAGGTTTTCCCAGACATTTGATAACACTGCTCAGGGCCGGATTTAGGTTTGATGAGGCCCCAAGCTACTGAAGGTAATGGGGCCCTTTATATGTGAAATTTTAGGGAGCAGGCTAGCAGGCCTTACTTACATCATAGGAGCCTACACAACACGAAACACTGTTGCTGTATGTAGGTTTTATTTTATTTGTTTTTTATCTTATATTTTGGAAATGTACATCCAGTTTTTTTCCCTTTAATTTTTTTTTGGGGGGGGGCAAGAGTGTGGGGCCCTAAGCTATAGCTTGTTTAGCTTATACGTAAATCCAGCACTGTCTGTTGCCCTTTTACACTTTGCTCACTGATTGCAGCATCTGGGCTTGATGAGGCAGGTGACTCTCACCTGTTCCAAGCCGACCACAGCTGAGGAATCACACACTTCCTCTCAGAGCTAGCGAGCCCCACCTGGCCAGCTAAGGAGAAGGACTGTGGGCCCTTGTCTGCCTCAGCCTCTTGGGCCATGCCTCACGCAGCTCCATACGCCTCAGAGCCCACCATGTTCATGGAGACAGGGGACCCTCTGGGTCCCAGCTGCTCTGGTTCCTGTGCACTGACCTCCATCGCCTCGCCATCCTCTGTCACCCTGTGAGTACTTCTTTCCCCATCCCTTGTTTGCCCTTAGTTTCCAGGCCCAATTCAAAGTGCTGGTTTTGACCTTCAAAGCTTTAAATGGCTCAGGACTGTAAAGCCTCAAGGATCGCATTTCCACATATGAACAGACCTGCACCCTGTAATCATCACCTGAGGTCCTTATTTTGTGTGCTTTCTCCACAAAAGGTCCAGAGAGTGGCAACAAAAGAACAGACCTTTTCTGCAGTGGCTCCCCATTCATTGAATGCCTCTTCCCTGGCATCTTTATATATAAATTTTATGGCACCCAGCAAAATCCTTTCTCTGTCCAGGGGTCAGCAAAATTTTTCAGCAGGGGGTTGGTCCATTGACCTTCAGACCTTGTGGGGAGCCGGACTATATTTCTTTGGGGGGGGGGGAATGAACAAATTCCTATGCCCCACAAATAACCCAGAGATGCATTTTAAATAAAAGGACACCTTCTACTCATGTAAAAACATGCTGATTCCTGGACTGTCTGCGGGCTGGATTGAGAAGGTGATTGGGCTGCATCCGGCCCCCGGGCCTTAGTTTGCCTACACTTGCTCTATACCCAAGCCTTTGGCTAATTAATATTCTATAGTCTTTTAAATGTGTTTGTGTGAGGGGAGCTATTGGTATGTTTTGGTTTAATTATATATTTTGTGTACTCTTTTTGCATTTTTAAGTTATGAACCACCGTGTGATCTTCAGATGAAGGATGGTATACTAATTTAATAAACAAGATGAATAATATAATAAACATTGTAAACCAGAACATTAAAAACTGTTTTGAAACGCATAATAATATGTGTTTCTGAGTCAGAAAGCGTCTTGCAATCACATTTAACATATCTGGGGATTTGTTGCTTTTTTGAAAAAGCAAAGTAGTCAAGGGGTGTCAGAATGAGTACAGTGCCATGTGTGGAGAGGAATTTCACTGTACCACAACTGTTATGCAAATCTACTTTTTGCATGGGTGTGGTATGGGGGGGTTAGCTACCCTTCCTCTGCTCCAGGGGTGCCAACTGGAATAAGATATTACAGGGGGCCAGGTAAGCCCTGCCCCACATAACCAGTCACATGGTGTGATGCACATACACCATTTGAATGGCAATGCCCATCAACTTTGTGGGGGCCTAGCTCTCTCAAATATTTTACTGTGGGGGCCGAAGCCCTCATAGCCCCTAGGAGTTGGATCCCATGCTCTGCTCCATTATCCAGTTTAAGACCCCCTTTCCCCCGTATTTATCATTTAAAACAAAAATAAATCACGTCTATAGGACAACCATGGCTTCACATCAAACAACTGACTACTTGGATTTTTCCCTCATGAGCTCGCTCAGCAAATCTTTTATGCTAATAGTAATAACATTGACTTAAATTGTTTTCTTTCCTGGAGCCAAATTAGAGCCATTGCTATATTTTCGATAAGTGATGCATGCATTAGAGTAGATTTTAAAATTTAATTTGGTTGGGTGTAACATTACTTTTAGGCATGAGCGATGATAAGGCGCACAAGTTTATGTAGCTCAATATTTTAGATTCTGCTTAAAAATAACATGCATTTTACCATGGATAGAACTTTTGCAATTAATGGACTGTAGTTTTGCAAGAGGTACACTGGCAAACATCGCTGTGTCGTTATTTTAGTGAGCCTTGCTTCAATGTTGTTTCTAGGTTGATTGCAGTGGGTCTGGCTGAACTGAGGCTGATATAAAGCATTCTAGCATGGCAGGACTAGAGAGGTAGGATTTAGGCTGGATCCTAAGCGTGTTCAGCTTGATCACATAACCTGGAGACTGAACACTATTTAAAAAGCTTATTCTACCCAGGACTGGTGCTAGGGCTTCTTGCACCCTAGGCGAACCACCTTCTGGTGACCCCCTCCCCTCCCCCCGCCAAAGCCTGCTTTAGCGGGAGGTGGGGGGGTGGAGAGGAAAGCAGCAGTTTCTGCACTGTAGCGGAGAGCTGCTGCTTGCCCGTCCCGCCCAAGCCTGGCCAGCGCCCCCTCCATTTTGGCGCCCTAGGCAATTGTCTAGTTCGTCTAAATGGACGCGCCGGCCCTGAATCTACCTCTGTCAGGCTTAGGCAGAGCAGTAGCTCAGCTGCTGAACAGGGGCTGGAGCTGGTATAACTTCACGCTGGCTTAATTTACGGCAGCTTCTTGCAGACCTGTCGGAATACACTTCGTGGATCCGTTAGGATCCATGGTTATTTGGTTATTTTAATCGGGAACTATTTTTCGTGTTCTTACGCCTGGAGCTGCAGATGGAAGGCGGAGTGATCTGGGAGGCGAGAAGCCTCTTCATTCTTACTTTCACTTTTGGTTCCAGCGATGTTTTAAAGTTATTAATGAACAGTTATTCTGCTTCCCGCCTTTTTGGAGGGTAGCAACAATGGTTTTATTGGCTGAATTATTGTTGGTGATGTCACACCTCTTGGAAATAAAAGGCTGAGGCTCCCTGCTTAGGCACGTTTTTTAGTTCATTCATTCATTCATTCAGTCATTCATTCGTTCTTAAGTTTAGTTTAGTTTAAGGGTTTTTCGGGAGCGGGCTGGCTGGGTTGGATGGGTTTCTTTTCTTTAGTTAGATCTTAGTTCGCGGAAGATCTCTCGGTGAGTTTTAGTCAGGCTCTTAGATTTATGTTAGGGTTAGACTTGCGGAAGATCTTTCGGTTTAGCTTTATGTAGTTTAGTTCTTGCGGAAGAATTGGCGCGCAGGGACTGAGAGCTTAGGGAAACTTAGCTTAGGGCCAGAAGACGAGCCTATGCAGGTTTTGCCAAAGCCACTAAAAGAATTACGGTGTGTTTGTCGTTTATTCGGGGAATTTCCTTTTCTGCTTGTGTAACGTCCTTGGTTTAATTTACTTTAATAAATAAGCAATAGTGCAGGAGGTTACAATCAGTCTTTACTCATGGGAAGGCAATTCTTTAGTTTCGAGGCATATATCTAGTTCCGAGGCAATCGTTTATTCAGGTACCTTCAGGAGTCATATTCCGTCCTACTCAACCTTCAGACAGTGAGACTGGGCTGGCGCCCGTGCTCTTAAGCACGTGGAACGCTAGCCGCCTTTTCCCCTGCAAACTGGTACCTCGTGCGTGGGTCATCCACGCTCACGCGCGAGGAGCACCAGCACCGAATCCCGACAAGTGGTGCCCCTCTCTGAGGCGGAGCGAGTAAAGCCCCTCTTTGAGGTGGAGCGCGACAAGCGGAGCTCCTCTCTGAAGCGGTGCGTGTCAAAATCGCTTCCACGGAGGCTCCGGTGAAAGGCAACCTGTCGGAAGTGGCTCGAAAACAACTATTGAGAGGTGAGGCATAACGGCCCGGTTCGCCCAGGATCTCGCTGCAGCAGCGCGAGTCCTCCGCTTGCCCAAAGTAGCGTATTTTGCCCCACGGGGTCCCCGGGTGGAGCGGTAAGGGTTTTTGGTGTAAGCCTACGGGCAGGGTAAGATCTTCCCGAAAAAGCCTACGGGTGGGAAGGGTTCTGGCGAAAGCCTACGGGTGCCAGGTTTTTCGGTCAAAGCCTACGGGTAGGGCCGGTATCTCCCAAAAAAGCCTACGGGTGGGAGGGAAAAGTTTTTCTGGCGAAAGCCTACGGGTGCCAGGGGTTTTTCGGTCAAAGCCTACGGGTAGGGCCGGTGTCTCCCAAAAAAGCCTACGGGTGGGAGGGAAAAGTTTTTTGGCAAAAGCCTACGGGTGCCAGTAACGCCTACGGGTGGGAAAAAAGTAAAGCCTACGGGTCGCCTACGGGTGGGAATAGTGTAAAATTATGGGCTCCTCACTCTCAACTGCTCAATTTAAATTTTGTGAAGATTTATTGTACCTCCTGAAAAAGAATGGTCACCCTGTCTCTGAATCAGAAATAGAGCTTCTAGTTAAAACTATTGGAGAAATTTGCCCTTGGGTTCCTAAAGAGGGAACGAAAGATTTAGCCTCATGGGAAAGGATTGGAGGAGAATTTATGGCCAGTCCAAAAGTCGGAATTCCTGTACAGTTAGTTTGGAGCAAAGTAAGAACCTGCCTTCAGCAGATCGCTCCTAAAAATGTTTTGCTTGATGGAACAGTAAATGTTGGGAGTGCAGCGTTTAATGGTGCCCCTGTGCTGCCGCTCGCCGTCATTCCATTTTCGGCCCCATCGCAGCAGCCAGCACAAGCCCCATTGTCGTACACGCACTCGCCCTTGTCCAATTTGTCATTGTCAGCTTCGTTGCCGCCTGTGCCGGTGCAGCAGCCTGTGATGCCGTCGGCCTTTCAAGCCTCGCCGCAGCCTGCCTCGCCGCCAGCCGCTTCGCAGCCATCGCAGACCCTTTTCCAGCCAGCGGTCTCGAGCAGTTTACAGCAGCCGCAGACCTCGCTTCAAACAACGGCTCCATTTCATCCATCGCAAGCCGCGCTTTTGCCAGCGATCCAGCAGCAGCAGCAGCAAGCAGCTTTTTCGCCAGCAAACCCTGCTGCCCTGCAGGCCGCGCTCAAGGATTTCACTGGGCAAATGATTGTCGCTTGAATCCACAGAACACTTCACCAACATCATCTCCAGTTCAGGGAAACGGATCTGCGGGCCGCGCCCCGGCCCCGGTAAAACAATAGGGTGCAAGCTCAAGAACATCACAAAAGTCAACAATCCCAGAAAGATGAACAACGCTACTCCTTATTCTCATCAGTATCCAGATCATCAGGAAAAGAAAGTGGTCCAGAGAGATGTCTACTCTCCAGGTATCCAGAGAAAAGACGCTATCCAAAAGGAAGTTCAAGTATCAGAAGTTTCATCATCTATTACACCTGTGCAAAGGTTTCCAGCAGACAGCACATCTGCCAGTCCACCTCATGCTGTCAACTCTTCAATTCCTATTAATGCAACTCCTGTGACACAGCAAGCAACTACAATCAAGACTCCAATTGCAGAAATGCCTTCTACTCTACAGAAGCATCCTACTGAAAGCAACCTTGCAACACCTGAACTTTATTTGCCTTTAAACCAAGGTCAGCCTACCATTGAAGGACATTTGCCCTTGGTGAAACAGCGTTGTGCAAGTTGCTATCCAGCTGATGATCACTTTCCATGTGTTCAGAAAATGCAAGTGAGTGAGCCAACTCCTCTTCAAAGGAATTGCAAGCATCACTCCAGCTAACAATGTCCACACCTTTGTACAACCTCCAGCATGCAAGCTCAACTTACAGCAACTAGAAAATTGCCAAGAGCAACAGCTTCAACAGCCTACTTCAAAAGAAGAAGCTCCAGTTTGCCAACTTAATGCACAAGTGCCTGAGTGCCAGCAGCATCAGCAATGCCAACCACCATCAGTAGCAGAAGAGCTTAAAGTTTGCAAGCTCAACGCAAGGCCACCTGAAAGCTGCCAGCCTCAGCATCATCTACAGCCTTCTTCCATAGAAGAACCTCAGATCTGCCAACTCAACGCAGAGCAGCTTGGAAGCTGCCAACTTCAACAGTGCCCAAAATCCGTTGCCAGAAAGATGTCTTCAGAGACTGCCAGAGAACAAGAAGAAGCTTCTGTTCCAGGCATTCCACTTTTCTTAACAGAGGACTGTTACTTTTCAAATCCATGGTTTGCTCAGCAATTGCCAACATCCATTCGTGGTCCATTTCCAGACACTTCAGTATGTCTGATTCTGCCTAGGATTGATCGCCTTCCTGCCACAGTCACCTTGACTGCAGGATTGGTTCGTATCACAGATTCATCACAACTACTCATTCCAGGATTTTCAACAGTTCCATGTGTCCTAGCGAAAGGTTTAGAGATTGCCAGACTCTATTTGCTTACATCCACACCTACAACTCCTGTGGAATCCCTGCCTCCTCAGGCAGCAATGGCACTAATCAAGATTACAGAGGAACGCCCTCACCTCGTCCTAGAAATGGGTGGACGCAAGGTCAAAGGTCTCCTTGATACTGGCGCAGATGTAACAGTTATCGCCAGGAAGGATTGGCCTGACCAATGGGCAACAACCATCACTCAAGAAGTCTTTGGAGTCGGAGGTTTCGAACCCGCTCACCAGAGCGTGCATCCGATTACCTTCCAGTCAGACTCAGGTTCTAAAGTACAGCTTCGTCCACTTGTTATGGATGTGCCCATCACCCTATGGGGTAGAGACTTGTTGTCTAAAGCAAGAACTGTTATCCACACGCATTTTTGATGTGGGCCTTTGCATCAGCGCCAGTTCATGCACTTCCACTCACATGGAAGGAAGGACCCCCGGTCTGGGTCGACCAATGGGCGCTGACGTCAGAAAAGCTCGCTGCAGCAGAGGTCCTAATCAAAGAGCTACTACTTCAAGATCGTGTGCAACCTACTAATAGCCCTTGGAACACACCAATATTCATCATAAAAAAGAAGAGCGGAAAATGGCGTCTTCTACAAGATCTAAGAAAAGTCAACGAAAGGATTATTCCAATGGGCCCTCTTCAATGTGGACTTCCTAATCCCAACCTCATTCCTAGAAACCATCAGCTTGCTATCATCGATCTCAAAGATTGTTTCTTTACTATCCCCCTAGCGCCTGCAGATCAAGAGAAGTTTGCCTTCACTTTGCCTGTGTTCAACAACACAAAGCCAGCTTCCAGGTACTCTTGGAAGGTCCTACCTCAAGGCATGGTGAATTCGCCAACTCTTTGTCAAGCCTTTGTTGATAAAGCACTACAGCCTTTTAGAGCACAGTATCCAGCTCTACAGGTTTGCCATTACATGGATGACATCTTGATCCATGGAGAAAAGGTCTCAGAGCATCACATAGAGCATCTTACGCGCATCCTGAACTCTTTTGGGCTTTGCATTGCCCCAGAAAAGGTACAGCGTACTGCTCCATTCCACTACTTAGGTCACAAACTGTTGCAAACAGCAGCCCTGCCAGAGATGCCAAGCATAGTCATCCCAGAGTCTTTTACCTTGGTGCAGTTGCAGCATCTCTTGGGACAGTTAAACTGGGCTAGAACTTCTTTAGCAGTTTCAACCTCTGAACTCTCACCATTGTTCTCTGCTCTCAAGGGACACACATCTCCTTCAGATGTTATTCCATGCACACCTGAGATGCGTCTTGCACTTCAAGGAGTAAACACAAAACTACATCAGATAGCAGTGGATCGTGTGCCAACAGCAAACTGCATGCTTTCCTGCGCTATCTTCTCTACACCAAGATCGCTCGCAGCAGCCTTGATATGTTCCGTGCTGTCTTTGGCATGAGTATTCTGTTGACTGATTTTGACTGGTGCTCTACATGCCTGCCTTCAACCAAGGTCACAAACCCCTTTCACCTGCTCTTTGTAGCTCTCCACCTTATTGCAAAAATGTTCCATGCATTCTCTAAGGTACTCCTCTGGGTTGTTTTTTCTGCCCCAGCCAAGGACTCTTCTATCCATGAGAAGTCAAGCCAGACGGTCCTTGCGTGGAATTCGCTAGTCCACATTTTCAGCAGCAGCCCCTTGTTGCTTAGTTCTTCTTGGCGGCGGATCGTCCTTGCTTCTGTGGAAAAAACCTGTACTTCCTGCATTCGTTTGCGTGTTCAACTCCTACCCCTCGTTACTTCTCAACGTCTTGTAAGATGCAGTACTCTTTCAAAAGTGCCTCTTGAAAGCACCAGTTCAGTTCTGGGCAGTGTCGTTTATTCTCCTACTGCCTAGTTCTCTGTTTGCCATTGGGCAGCCCTTGGTTGCTGGCTGCCTAAACCTGCTTCACGAAGCCTTCGTCTGTTCTCTTTGATTCTTCACTTGGTGGGAAGAAGATTCCACCTACGCTCACTTGGGAGGGAGCCAACCTCAGTGGGGACATTCCAGCAGATCCCTATGATTTGCTTGCTTAACCTCTTTCTCCCACAGGTGTTCCTGTATCCCTTGTGTTGCTGAACTTTATTCAGAACTCTCTACTTCATGAACTTTTCCTGTATTTCAAGAACTATTTCTTCTAGATGGTCGTATGTAACCGAGAAGGAGAAGACAACAGACAACTCATTCATCGTCTTCATCTTTTTCTCCAGCAGTTTTTTGTAGTATTGTAGTTACTCTGTACTTTACTTTGTACTTGCAAAAATTGCATATAACTCCTGTATGTTTCTTGAAATGTCCGTTACTTCTAGTTTTGCCAATGTTACATGTGATTTCCATTCTAGCTTTATAAGCTGATATAATTTTCATTCCAGGTATTGCAATGCTTTATGATATTGCTAGTTTATTCACGGTATATATGTCAATTCTGGTGGCATGTGTATTTCCTAATTCCTCTTCCTCCCTAACAGTTTTGCTTGGGAAAGAGTATTCACCGAGGTGTTTAAACGGTGGAGTCTGATTTATGTCATTTCCCTACCTCTTGGTACCCCTTTTTGCTCCCTTTTTATATGCTGCTTTTTGGCAGCAGACCAGGTTCCTGCCTTCTCTTTCCACTCTGCTTCCTGCTTTCGGTGGAAGGACTATTTTGCCTTTTCAAACAAAACAAAAAACAAAAACAAATTTTTTTAAAATGGGGGAGGGGTCCAGGGTAGGCAGTGGAGTCTCATCTCCAGTTTTTTGCCTGTCAACCATTATTTTTGCTTTTGGTCCTGGATCGGGTCCTTTCTTATGTTTGACTAGTAGGTTGTTATTTTACGCTATATAAGAGATTATATTTGCGCTCATCTATATTCCATGTGTATCGAATCGATCACTTCTTATGTTTGGCCAGTGGTTTGTTATTTTTATGCTAAATAATTGCTATATATTTGTGTAAACACTTCCTCATGAGAAAATGGTATTGGAATACTTATATAGGTATTGATGATAATGTTTATGTGTATCTTTCATATCTCTAACCCTCTTCTTTTTTATTAAGCCAAAAACAAAAGCAAAATAATTTAAAACAAAAAAGAAAGTTGATATGTCGGAATACACTTCGAGGATCCATTAGGATCCATGGTTATTTGGTTATTTTAATCGGGAACTATTTTTCGTGTTCTTACGCCTGGAGCTGCAGATGGAAGGCGGAGTGATCTGGGAGGCGAGAAGCCTCTTCATTCTTACTTTCACTTTTGGTTCCAGCGATGTTTTAAAGTTATTAATGAACAGTTATTCTGCTTCCCGCCTTTTTGGAGGGTAGCAACAATGGTTTTATTGGCTGAATTATTGTTGGTGATGTCACACCTCTTGGAAATAAAAGGCTGAGGCTCCCTGCTTAGGCACGTTTTTTAGTTCATTCATTCATTCATTCAGTCATTCATTCGTTCTTAAGTTTAGTTTAGTTTAAGGGTTTTTCGGGAGCGGGCTGGCTGGGTTGGATGGGTTTCTTTTCTTTAGTTAGATCTTAGTTCGCGGAAGATCTCTCGGTGAGTTTTAGTCAGGCTCTTAGATTTATGTTAGGGTTAGACTTGCGGAAGATCTTTCGGTTTAGCTTTATGTAGTTTAGTTCTTGCGGAAGAATTGGCGCGCAGGGACTGAGAGCTTAGGGAAACTTAGCTTAGGGCCAGAAGACGAGCCTATGCAGGTTTTGCCAAAGCCACTAAAAGAATTACGGTGTGTTTGTCGTTTATTCGGGGAATTTCCTTTTCTGCTTGTGTAACGTCCTTGGTTTAATTTACTTTAATAAATAAGCAATAGTGCAGGAGGTTACAATCAGTCTTTACTCATGGGAAGGCAATTCTTTAGTTTCGAGGCATATATCTAGTTCCGAGGCAATCGTTTATTCAGGTACCTTCAGGAGTCATATTCCGTCCTACTCAACCTTCAGACAGTGAGACTGGGCTGGCGCCCGTGCTCTTAAGCACGTGGAACGCTAGCCGCCTTTTCCCCTGCAAACTGGTACCTCGTGCGTGGGTCATCCACGCTCACGCGCGAGGAGCTCCAGCAACCGAATCCCGACACAGACCCTCCAAGTGTCCCTATTTTCCAGAGACAGTCCTGGATTTACAGAAGCCGTCCCAGTTTCTGATTTGATCCTGGAATGTCCCCCTTTTCCTTCGGACATCCTTATTTTCATCAGAGAAATGTTGGAGGCTATGGAGTTTTGCAACCCCCAAGCCAAGGAGATAAATAACTATACAGCCTTTAGAAGACATCTGAAGTCAGCCCTGTGTAGGGAGGTTTCTTAAGGTTTTATTATATTTTTATATGTGTTGGAAGACATCCAGGGTGGCTGGGGTGTAAATAATAAAATTATTATTATTATGGAAGAGGACATCCCTATTTTCATGTGAGAAATGTTGGAGGGTATGTTCTTGCTCCCACAGTTATGTATGAATGTTTTGCTCATCCCCAGGCAAAGAACACAACAAAACATGCCTGAGAAGCCGGTCTGTGGCCTCTGCATTTAAGAAAGGAAGCCACAACTCTATGGTGCCTTCTCAGTTTATTATGTACTAATAAAAAGACCTCATTCTTAGTAAGAGCATAAAGAACATTAAGGAAACATTATTAGCCATAAATAACCTAGCAGACTGTAATGGCTCTGTTATCTTAATAAGATCTGACTTTAATAGCAAGTGGTAACCAATGTAGAATTTGAGGTGTAGAAGCAATATAAAGCTCCTCAGTATCAATAAAATGTGTACTACCCATACATCTGGAAGCAGACAACTCAATGGGGGGTATTTTCTTCACATGATGATTCATTTATGTGTTAGTTGTCCTCTTGCTTCACATAAAAATGGCTCAGAAAGCAATAAAGACAACTCAGTTCTTCCCCAGCCTAGGATGCTGTGCTATTTCTTAACCTTCCTGATATACACTGATGGACAGAGACAGACATGGGATAGGATTCAAAAGCAATCATTGCCATTCTCCGTTGTATGGAGAAAGGGCTTTTATGCAGTCTCCTAGAGCAACACAATTTCACTGCTTCACCTGCTTCACCAGGAACAGTTGTGCAATGGAAATCTGGTTAAAACACAGTGGTAAGGTGAAAGGAAGGAAAGTTGCAGTGAAAGCAAAAAGTGTAAACTCAGATCTCTGTGCCTTAAATAGGGGAAATGCAAAAAAATCCAAACATATACCGGTATATAAAATGCCTATTGAGTGTTGAGATGGCTAAAGATAGCTTTGTCATATATAATGAGATAAGAATCCAGTGTCTTTGTTCAGACCAGGTCTCTCCATGGTTTTAAGTTTGGTAATTAGTTGCAATTCAGCAACTTCTCTTTCCAGTCTATTTCTGAAATTCCTTTGTAGTAAGACAGCTACTTTGAGATCTTGTATAGAATGTCCTGGGAGACTGAAGTGTTCTCCTACTGGTTTCTCTGTCTTGTGATTCCTGATATCAGATTTATGTCCATTTATCCTTTGGCGTAGGGTTTGGCCTGTTTGTCCAATATAGAGAGCTGAAGGGCACTGTTGGCATTTGATGGCATACACAATGTTAGAAGATGAGCAATTAAATAGTCCTGAGATGGTATGTTTGATGTTGTTGGGGCCAGTAATGGTGTTGTCTGGGTGTATGTGGCAGCAAAGTTGGCATCTGGGTTTATTGCAGGCTCTGGTACCAGTGTCCATGTTAAGTCCTGTTGTTGTATTATTGTGGGTGAGGAGTTGTTTAAGATTGGGTGGCTGTCTGTAGGCTATGAAAGGTCTTCCCCCCAGAGCTTGAGAAAGAGAACTGTCAACAGAGAACCTGTAACTTAAAGGATTGGTTCTTCTTGATAGAATCCAGAAATGACATACAACTCATTAGAAACACCAAATTCCATGGTATCCATTCTTGAGAACAAAGCATTTTAGAGCTGGTTATATGACCAAACTCTCACCAGTTCCTTTAAGAAATGCCTTTATTGTACTGTGTTTCCAAGTGATGCCTAATGATAAAGATAGTGTCAGGCAAGCCATCCTAGGGAGAGCATTCCACAAATGGGGAGTCATCCTCTAGACCTTTTGTGGAGGGGGTACATGAAGAAGCGCCTCAGATGATGAACACAGGGTCTGGGTCACTTCATACAATTTGTAGAATGTTTCATGTTAGACGGTCTCTGGACTTTATCTTCTATAACATATATTGAATTCAGATGAATTAACCAGAAGTTGTCATCACTGGTATATCCACATATCTGTCACTGAACCCTTTTTCTGTAGTTACGTAACTTCAATGTTTAAACATTCTTGGTTTGTTTGTTTTTTTGGAAAAACTAAGTGTTCTACATTTTCATTTGCATATTTTTCTCATTGGTTGTTCCTATGTATAAACATTCTCTCTCTCCAGTTTCCTCTCTATCATGTTAAGTTCCATCAAGCATCAACTCCATCACTTCTAACACAGCTGCCATTACATTCATCAGCCCTGAATTATATTTCCTGATGAAATGGAATGCTTTCGTAATGAAGTACAGCTTGCAAAATCATTTCTGCCTCCATTAGGGAATTTGGAGACCTAAAATCCCGAAAAACATCAATACTTTTTACAGCAGCCTGAACATAATGAGAATGGTTGAGTGGGAATTGTTAACATTGGCTATGTCCCCCCAACCCCATTGTGCCATATTGTTGTTTTGCCTCATTAGCTGTTCATAATTCGACTTGTCCTCTGAATTGAAAACTGAGTCAAAAATAGCTACCCAAATGTACATGCATTCCCGAGGCAGAAAGTTAGACCTCCCTTTTGAAGAGAAATGAATTAATTCCATGTTCTGTCACAGAAAACAAGCTCTTGAAACTGTTTGAACTGATGATAGGAAGAAGTTATCTTGGCGAAAAGGGTGTCGTCACCGATAGTTTGGAACTCTCTAGGAAAAACTAGAGAGCTTGGGCCCTGGAACTTCCACCCCAGTCCTGAAAATCCCTCAAATATCCCCCCACACGCATTTCACAGCCTGAAAATGGGGCCACAAAATTGATAGGAGCACATTTTGCCCAGCCTTAAAGCCAGGAGTTTCTAAATTGTGAGCAGAATAATGTGATGCGAGACAAACTGTCAGTGAGCAGCACTAAAGAAATAAATATTTAAAGGTTTCTGTGAGATCCACACCTTGCTCCCGCAATGGAGGCAGCTGGCTGTGTCTCTGCATGTGGTCTTGTCTCCTTCCAGTAAGCCTCCGCAGGGGTTGGGTAAATCTTCCATCTCTCTGCCTCAGGTATGATTGGATCATTCAGTCAGTCCCAAAGCATCAAAGGCTGCATTTAACATCTCTGCATACCAGCACTGCACCGGGCTTGCTTTCTTCCAATGAAGAAGCACAGTAGGAAGAGTGCTGGAGACTTTTGATGCTGGATAATCAGGACTCTCCTTCCTATTAGGCAAAGTGAGGGGTCTACCACAGGAGGCAGAACTTGGGGTTGGAGGCGAGAGGGCTGGAGCAGCAGCCCTGTGGCATTTCCTCTGGAGCACTCCTCCCAGGCCAATCCATTCCATTGGAGGACAAAATGTATGCTACATGGCCTGTCTTGCATCCCCTGAACTAGTCTACAACCCCAGGTGTAGCCGAGTATGGTTTTGTTGCATGCCGCTCCAATCTCCACGATTCCAGGGGTTCCAGGCATACCTTAACCCAGATTCTGTATTTCCTTTTGGACAAATGAGGCATGGCGGTGACTGCGGGGTCTTTAGGATATATGGTTTATTTACACATATATACAACCTGAACTTAGATGGAGGGCTTGCAGCATTGGCATCCAAAAGGTCCATAGCTATAGCCTTGCACTCAAATGGACTCCCTTCTCTAGCTTGCATCCTCACTAACTCGAACCCACTGGTCTAAACCCTCATCTTTTATCCCCTGATGGAGAGATGAAGCCTTTTCAGTTTTCACACCTAGTGTCTTTGATGCTCTGAACTTCCTAATTGTTTATCCCAGCCCAGGTTATAATCTCGAGGGAGCTTGTCTGATTTAATTAATGGCAAGCACATGTTAATTTCTGAGGATTAAGGAGGGGGTCACAATTTAAGACTTCAGGCTGACTTAATTTGCAATCACATATGCTAATAACAGAGGCTTATCGATGGACCCACCATACCTCTTACTATACCCTAAAACACACTAGGAGCTATCTTAAATACACACAAGCCTGGCTGTTTCCTGCTTCTAACATCCCAACCTTAATTAAGAATTCAGGGTTTCTTGAACACCCAGATTCATAACATTATCCCATTACAAGTGCTGAAATAATTTGCTGTCAATCCAGTTAGCTTCTGTATGTGGAATGGTCAGGAGGCACCATCTTTCCTTCCCCCTCAAGTGGCCTTGGGCCACCCTGAGGAAGAACAGTAAGTTCTCCATGCCTCTCTATTCTTAGGTGTTGGTCAACTTAGTTTGGCACATGAAAATAAAATAATAATAATACTTATACGCCACTCTTCTGGCCAGGCCTCCCCAGCCACTTTGGGCAGCTCCCAACAGAATATTAAACATATAATAAAACATCAAACATTAAAAACTCACCTCACATGCTTTCTAAAAGTCAGATAGTTGTTTATTTCCTTGACATCTGATGGGAGGGCGTTCCACAGGGCGGGTGCCACTACCGAGAAGGCCCTCTGCCTGGTTCCCTGTAACCTCACTTCTCACAGTGAGGGAACCACCAGAAGGCCCTCGGAGCTGGACCTCAGTGTCCAGGCTGAATGATGGGGGTGGAGATGCTCCTTCAGGTATACTGGGCCGAGGCTGTTTAGGGCTTTAAAGGTCAGCACTAGCCCTTTGATTTGTGCTCAGAAACATACTGGTAGCCAATGAAGGTCTTTCAGGACTGGTGTTATATGATCTCAGCGGCCACTCCCAGTCTCCTTCCCTGACAATAAGAAAAGTCTCCTTTCCTGACAGAAATTGTCCTAGAATAATCCCATTGTGATTGTTGCCCTTTCGTGACAAATAAGATCATCTGACTGCAAAAGCTGTTAATGTGTAAGGGTTTGTGTATGCAGAGAAAGGAGACAAGAAAGGGTTAATTTTGGTGTACGGTTTAATTTGGGTGTGTTTTATCCTGCACCTGCAGCTAGTTAGGAGTGACTAAGCACAATCTACAGTATAGATGCTGTTGTGCTTAAGGCAAGTTAGCCCTTTGCCAGGGCATCCGTCTGTTGCTGTAAGGAGACTGTATCTACAATGGTATGTCACAGAAACTGCATTATAATATCTATAAAGTGACTGACTCTTCCTAGAACTGTTTGGTGTTTCTCTGTTGGTACACGCCACTGGCATTAAGTCTGTGCAGCCCCCAACAAAAGCCACCTCTCTCAACCTAAAGATAGGGCCAGACCTCAGCTACCAGGTGTCTGGTTTACTGTAAGCTTTGGCTTCTCAAAACTGCCATGAGAAGGCTAGATTTGGAGGGGTAAGATTAGCTTCCACCACATGCTTGTAAAGTTATATTGTCAAATGCCGTGCTATTTTCCCATTACCTCTTACTAGCACTTCCTTCCTGACTGTCATACCACTTTTGTTGTTAATGATTGTGACATCGAGATTGTAATATTTATTTCGTGCCGGCTATATGTACAAAAAGCACAGGTGATGGGACAGGGGAGGAGATGGCTTTTGTCAAATATGTTTATCTGAAATGTACAACACAGCACATCATCAGAAGTACAAGGTCTCGGGTTAGGTAGCAGATTTTCCTGCGAACAGTAAACAAAAAAATCTTGTCACATCAGCAACTGTATAAAACAGCAGTTCATCAAAATGCCAAGAATGCGGCATGCCGTTGCAATGTACATGTGTTACAGTAGCTGTATTCAGTAGAGAAATAGGTACCACTGCAGCGGGAAGCTAAATGGTGTTTCCGTGCACTCTGGTTTCCGTCACGGTGTTCCGTTGTCCCAGAAGCGGTTTAGTCATGCTGGCCACATGACCTGGAAAGCTGTCTGCAGACAAATGCCAGCTCCCTAGGCTTGAAAGTGGAGCCCACAACTGGCCAGGGGTCTTTTACCTCTTTACCTTTTATTCAGGCGTTATATGCTTGTATCTATAATAGACACAGGACAGTCTGAAGGGAGGCTGTAAACAAATTCACTGCACACGATTCCTGACTGTAGGTCAGACTGGACTGCAGCCAAACATGCCTACAAGCTTCCTTTGGAGCTTCCCACTCAATGCAGGAAGGTCAAGGGTGGAAGCGGTGTGACTGAAGACCCCTCCACAGAAACATTTAACAAGCACCTGGATGGGGCAACCAAATGTCTGATATTGGGGTGTAAGCTTTCACTTCATAAACCGTGGGAAATGTTAGGAATGGCTGAAAACTCAGGGATACAGTAGTGAACATTAGTGTTGAGGGCAGTATGTGTCCAAGCATCAGTTGCTGGGAAGGTCCTTCTTGCAGGCATCTTGTTGGCCAAATGATGCAGGCCACCTAAAGCCTTTTCTATGGTTTAAGAATTCCCAACTTAAATGGTTCAAACTGTTAAGGATCATGGCATGCTAAAAGGAAGCACATATTGCAGAAGCCCTTCAACCCCCTACAAGATTGTGTAGTACATACCTGGAAGGTCAAATAAGTCACAAAGGCCTTGTTACTTCTCCCTCCTGTGCGACAGGCATCTTTTTCCTGCCTAAGGGTCCAACTAATTCCAAGTGAGAAGGGTGATTCATCACGAGTATAAATTACTAATGCTTCCATAATGGCGGACATGGCAATATGCACATAGGTATTGCAGGTTTGCTGGCATTTGAGACTTGCGTTGGATTACTTGTGCACTGTGTAGCAAACAGATTTCTTTTGCATAAATCCAAAGCATGCTCAGGATGGGATGGAAACAAGTCTCCAAATAGCCAGTGTGACTTACTGAGTGATATTAAGGAAGTTCTTGAACATCTAAGAACAGCTGTGGGAGTGTTGGGATAGGGCAGAAAGGGCAATGTCTACAGAGGGAACCCCAGAGCTTTCAGTGGTGGTTTTCGTATGACTGATGAGTCTGCTTTTAATTCCATGTTTTAGGCAGCCAGAGTTAGTTACATCTGTTTAGTGTAGCAATGGTACTAGAATATATTTGGACCTGAACTGGTCCTACTGAGAAACAGTGAACGTCTGCAAGCTGTGGGGAAAGAATTTGTCTATCGCATATTTCAGATCAAGATTCTATTTATGTGATAACTCACTCTATTAATCCTCACTCTCTTCAGCCCAGTCATAGAGAGAGCCATTTAATATTACGAATAAGGTTGCCATGGAATGTTAAGCAAGTAGCCTCTCACTTGGGTTGAAAATACCTTGTTAAATGGTGATTAGCAGCTCCATGAAGCACTTAATCTGCTCATCACAGTGAAGGTTTTTACACTGGTGGATTGTTGGCTGTCAGGAAGTGTTTTTTTTTAGAGAGAGACGCAAGCGGGGCCTGGTTCAAGGTGAGCCCAGAATTCCTGCCAGATACACTGGGAAGGGGGGTCGATACTACAGGTATTGTTGGGCAGCAGGGGCGGGACTCTGCCCACTCAACTCCACCCTTGCTGTTCCACTCTTACCTTAAATGTATGAAGGAGCTGAGGTTTTTAAAATCTCTCTGCGTTTTTAAAAATAAGGGATTCACACCACTCACCATGGCATGGACCTCTATGTGCCTGCTTCCTCTGTCTACTCTTCCTGGAAGAACTTCAGAGCTAGGTGATGAAGTAGGGCATTGTGTCACTCTAGGACCACTCCAGGAAATGTGGCTCGCTGCTTCCCCTCTTGCCACATTATTATTATTATTATTAGTAGTAGTAGTAGTAGTACCCCACTCTTCTGACTGGATTGCCCCAGTCACCACTCCGGGCAGCTTCCAGTATATACAGAAACTTAATAAAACTTAATAAAACACCAAGCATTAAAAACTTCTCTGGCTGCCTTCAGGTGTTTTCTAAAAGTTGGCTAGTTACTTATCTCCTTGACATCTGATGGGAGGACCTTCCACAAGGTGGGTGCCACTACTGAAAGGTCCTCTGTCTGGTTCTCTGTAACCTCACTTCTCGCAAGTGTGGGAACCACCAGAAGGCCCTCGGCGCTGGATCTCAGTGTCCGGGCTGAACGATGGGGGTGGAGACGCTCCTTCAGGTATACTGGGCTGAGGCTGTTTAGGGCTTTAAAGGTCAGCACCAACACTTTGAATTGTGCTTGGAAACATACTGGGAGCCAATGTAGGTCTTTCAGGACTGGTGTTATGTGGTCTCGGCGGCCACTCCCAGTCACCAGGCTAGCTGTCACATTCTGGATTAGTTGTAGTTTTCAGGTCACCTTCAAAGGTAGCCCCATGTAGAGTCCATTGCAGAAGTCCAAGTGAGAGATAACTAGAGCATGCTCCTTTAAGTACTACTGTACTGTATCATTCTAAATCCCGTCCAGGCAATCTTGGTCCTTCATCCAGCCAAGCAAGAGCTATTATCAGAGTTCAAGGGCACATTCCTGACAGGTAAAAACAGTGGGGTGGTGGTGGTAAAGCAGCACAGGTGAGGGGTATGTGGCCTTCTGAGAGCCCCCAGGTGTGAAGTTCTCTGTGTAAACTATAATTGTTTAATTGGCACTAAAATGGTCAATGCCTATGTGTATTGCTGAAAAAGTTTAACATGGAGAAAATCCACTGGATTATACTAAGTGGTCTCTGAACTCCTTGATGGGTTGATAATTAACTATTGTTGTTTTCTGCCTGCTAACACATGAGTGTTTAACCTTAGGTCAAGTGACAAAGGTATTTGGTTGTAAATCTCCATTTTGAAAAAGCCTTTGGTCTTGGTTCTCAGGCTCTGGGGAAGTAAGGATTTAAAATAAAGCTCTCCAGGAGCACACACCCTCAGGCAAAATGGAGGCTATTTTCTAGGTCTGTGGAATTATATTTTTTTTCTAAGATTAACCTGTGCTAGACTTGCACAAGATATTGTATGGAGTTATTTGGATGCTTCTTTGATGTTTTGTGCTGTTTTGAAGGAAGTTTTGCAAGTAAAGGCTTTGGATAATATCAAATGGGTCTGGACAATGCTTTATTCCAAAAGGAGTCAGGGTTTTAGCATCCAGTTGATCCAAGCTGCACAATATCAATATCTGCAATGCCCTATCCCTGCTTTTCAAACTCAGGCACTTAGAGAAGATGTGCCACTGTGCTTCTAATGGCACTGGTTGTTTCACCCATTTTTTGCTCCTGCCTATGGAGAATAGGCAAAGGGACCAGCGGGGACAGGAGATGCAGAAGTTGTGTCTTATGCTTTTATCTCAGAGCTTTTCAAGGAGCACAGAGGCACTATTGCTCAGTGATCGATCTTTTTATTTATTTATTTATTTTTAAAAAAACAACAACAGCAGTTAGGCTCTCCAAAATAAAACTTCTTAAATGGAAGCAAACATATTCAGGGGTCCCCACTGTGGAGTTGCAGCCAGTGCTTCAGATAATTAGCAGCCGGATGCTGGTGGAAGCAGCAGTGCCTGTGAAGTTAAAAGGGTTGTGGCATTTTAAGCTGCTCCTTTAAGAAGCCTGATGTTCATAGATTACTGCTGGGCTTCTCACATGGTCTTGCCAGGTGTTTTGTTTTAACACATCCCTAAAATATTGACTACGGAGAGAGGATCAAAGTGGGTTTGGTATTCACTTTGTTCTGAATTACCATCCCCGAGTTCAGAGGCTGTCTTTGAAGATCAATAGCAGCCTAGCTTGGCTCTATGAAATTAAAATGGAAACCCCAAGAGAGGTTGTTCTTGGGAGACTTCCAGTACTATTGTATTCTCCCCCCCTTTTTTTTTTGCAGAGATGGAAATAGTAGCATAGACTTTCTCCCAATGCCCCTGTGTTATCAGTGTTTGAAAGGGCTTGGGGAATCCATAATGAATACAACCTTATTAAAAATGTAAAAAAAAAAAACCTATGGAAAAACAGAAGTTCCTAAAGAAATAAAATTAAAAAACAAACAAACCTGTTGGGGGTTCTAATGTTTGAACTGAACTGCAAGATAAACCGCTTTGGGAATATATTTATTTTATTTGGGTGCTATTTTTTTTCTCCATGCCCTTCTTGCTATCCTCTTACAGAGGAAAAGAGGGAGGGGTGTTTCTAGGACTGAGGTGAAACTGTGACACCCCCTTGCTATTTTAGTTATTGGATGCTACATGTTAAGTAATCTTGTTACATTTATAGTATTGGAGTGTGGTTTTACACACACACACACACACACACACACACATATATATATATATATATATATATATATATATATATATATATATTGATAGTATTAGAAGGGCATACTCGATTCTGACCAAACCAAGCCTCGTAGACCAAAATGTACATCAGGAGTCTTAGTTTGGTCAGAATCAAGTATACACCTCCAGACTTAACCCTAAATACCTTGCTTCTGGTAAATGAGCTACCAAGGCTGCTAGAGGGCCGTGAAATTTTTTGTCCCTGGCTTTTTAGACTTCTCATGTACTATCTGAAACAAAAAAGGAACATTGATTGCCAGATGTGAAATATATCGGCATTATTTTCAGTTCTCCTATGCTACTAATCGGCCTTGGAGGTCATTTAATCTAGGTCTGTCCAATTTGGGATTCATTGAACTGAGCCCTCCAGGTACAAGCACCCTGAAACCTAAGTCATTATTCCCCATATGGGAGGAGGAACGAGTGGTTTGCCTCAATTTACCTAGAGTCCCTGCTGAATATTCACCAGGAGATATTAACGTTTTGTTGACAGTTTTACTCAGAAGAGAAGACAAAACATTTTGCGTCATAGATCATGTGACTCCTTTTGCAAGTAATATGCAGGTTTCTATGTAAGGCTGTGCTTTAATCTATGTCCTCCATTACTGGAAAGCTCTTCTAGAGCCCAACTGCTGGTGATGGAGATGGATTTGTGTACTTATGTTCAGTCTCAGGCTTGGCAACTTAGTAAGGAACAGTCCTGCTTTAGGTACATTATAATTTTAACTGTGTTGCATTTAAATATAAGACGGGGAGGGGGGACATACAACACCTATTGTATATTTTGTTGCATATTTTGTTTAAAATACACATTAATAAAAGATTGGAAAAAATGTGGCTTGTACAATTGAATAGGAGCAATGCTTCCCCCCCTCCGAAAAATAGGTGCCAGTACTCATTGTGCAATTGTTACAGTAAGTGTCAAACTTTTTAACACGCCCCCCCAAAAAAGAGGTGCCAGTACTGCGTACCCTTGAGTACCCCCTGGAAAAAAGGGACTGAATAGCTGTAATTTACATTGGGCCTGATTTATAAGCCACCACTGGTTGAGTTCTTAACTTGTCTCATTTTGTAGACGCCTTTTTCCTATAGCGAGCCTTGATTTGATCCAAAATGTGATGATTCATACAATTTCTAGGCCTGTCTAGAAATTACTATCCTGCTGCTGCTCTCACTTTTAGGTCTCCCCTTTGCCCCTTAGTAAATACCATCTCGATGCCAAGATTTCCATTGCAAGCTTATAAAATCTCGTTTTAATCTTTAAACGCCCTGTTTATCTCCGAGACCTATTGCTACTATGCATCTCAAGCTGTTCACTCAGATAAGCAACTGCAAGGGATTTGATATGTCCACAGTATAGATTTGAAGTCCTTGGGGCTCTAAGCTTTGAATGGCACTGTTTGACTTGTATGGCATCAGTTTCCAGCTGAAGTTTCGGGTTCTGCATTGCCTTTGGCATCCAGTGCTCGGAGTAGGCTATTTTATTTATTTGTTCCCTATTGTTCTTTACAGAGACCTCTCCACACTCGGGTGCTTCGCAACCTCAGGATATATATATATATATATATATATATATATATATATATCCCTTCAGGCAGGATAAATTAATGAATAAATAGTAGAAATTTCATTAGCGAACAAAGAAAGTTTAAGTTACAGTACCAGAGGGTGCACTTGATCTGCGGCCTTGCTTTACATAATGGCCTAAAGCTCCCATTTTCTGTCTGCTTTACTGCTGTAGTACTGAGTAGTGGTTTTAAATGGGCACCAAGCATTGCATGCATGTTTGTGTTTCCAGAGCTGCAGGAGTGGCCATGATAGTGATCTCAGTGGCGGAGGAAGGCTCTGCGCCGCCTGGGGCAGTGGCAGAGAGACACCCCCCTGGGGGTGGGGCATCGTGACATCACGATGCATGTCAGGCCGGGCTGCGCATGCATGGAAATGCCACACATGCGCAGTCCATACGGCCCAGCACTGCTACTCCCGTGGCAACCGGGTGACCTGCTGAGCGGGCGGCAGGGTGTGGGGCTGCCCCGTCCGGGGCGGCCTCATGCCCCGTCGCCTGCTTGGCGGGTCGCAGCGGGAGCAGCGGCACCGACTCAGATGCACTGCGCATGCCCAGAATTTCTGCTCCTGCGGCGACCATGCAAGCGGCTTGCATGGGTGGCGGCTTGTGGGCTGCCCCATCTGTGCTGCTTTACGGATGGGGCAGCCCCATGAGCCGCCGCTCGCTCGGCGGTTTGCTAAGTTGCCGCGGAAGCAGCGGCACCGACTCGGATGCACTGCGCATGCCTGGAACTTCCAGGCATGCGCAGTGCATCCCGCCCAGCACTGCTGCTCCCGCAGCAACCAGGGGAGCTTCCGGGCGAGCAGTGGCTCGTGGGGCTGCCCTGGCCATCTGTGGAGCAGCACGGATGGGGTGCCAGGCAGCGGGGAGTGGCAGGAGGGGCCGGAGAGTGTCACCCCCTCCCCTGGAACCTGGGGTGCAGCGCCCCCTACACCCCGCCCTTCCTATGCCACTGAGTGATCTTCATTCTGCTTTCCTGCCAAGAGAGTGGAAGATGCCATTCCCCCCCCCATCATTCTAGCCAATGACAAACATCCATGGTGTTTGTGTTCATTTATATCATACCTCAAATGAACAGTGACTAGCTTCTGTATTTTCAGGCTATACCATATGCGGGGGGTCTATACAAATGTTCGCATCACTCAGCAGTAAGGCCTCCACGTGTCTGGAGCAAATGCACTCCGGTGCTGGGTCAGCACACCCTGTTTTGCCGCTTGAGGTATCCAAAAGGGAAGGGTGGCTGGAGAAGTCCAGAGCATGGATGATGATGATGAAGAAGAGTTTGGATTTGATATCCCGGTTTATCACTACCCGAAAGAGTCTCAAAGTGGCTAACATTCTCCTTTTCCCTTCCTCCCCCACAACAAACACTCTGTGAGGTGAGTGGGGCTGAGAGACTTCAGAGAAGTGTGACTAGCCCAAGGTCACCCAGCAGCTGCATGTGGAGGAGCGGAGACGCGAACCCGGTTCCCCAGATTACGAGTCTACCGCTCTTAACCACTACACCACACTGGATGAGCAGTTGAAGGGCTTAGGTTGCAAAGAGTTGCAGTCAATAGCTGAAGGCCAGAGGAAGATGGCACCTCAGAGTTGGACAGAAATGGGGAGCTTACTGTAAAAGGGGACTTAGAAGTGTGTGAGAGCATGCAAGGAGAGCAACTGGCACCTTACCAAACCAGTCCGGAATGAAAATGTGGTGGTTATGGGAACGCTGAGGCTAGTAGGAGAGGATATATTGATTAATATTCCGATGTACATAGCAGGAAGCTAGTTGATTGGATTCGTGAGAATCACTTGAGTTAAGCAATTGGATTTTCTCCTGGTAAGTCCCCTTCTGTTCCCCTTTAAAACAATAATGACACGGTAGTCTTCTTTTAAAGTATTGATAAGGTTTACTTACATCCAGTCCACAGTGTGATCCTGAAGGCAGGCTTTAGCTCAGGGGTTGGCAGCCTAAGGCCCGTGGGCTGGATGCGGCCCATGGGCCTTCTCAATCCGGCCCACGGATGGTCCGGGAATCAGCGTGTTTTTACATGAGTAGAATGTGTCCTTTTATTTAAAATGCATCTCTGGGTTATTTGTGGGGCCTGCCTGGTGTTTTTACATGAGTAGAATGTGTGCTTTTATTTAAAATGCATCTCTGGGTTATTTGTGGGGCATAGGAATTCATTCATTTCCCCCCCCCCAAAATATAGTCTGGCCCACCACATGGTCTGAGGGACGGTGGACAAGCCCACGGCTGAAAAAGGTTGCTGACCCCTGCTTTAGCCTGTAGTTACAGTTGGAGAGAAAATGTGTGGGTTCATCCTCTTGTGAGAAATGAGCCCATGTGCTGCTGGCTGACAGCGAGCACACAGCAAAAAGGCATCAATATAGTCAAGAGAGTGAGAGAGTCAAGAGAAAAGGGCATCAAGAGAAAGATGGCAGCATGATCAGCCCTTTTATAGGATCTCCCAGGGTCACGCCCATCTACCTGGTCACACACAGGGGGAGGGGTGCTCCTGACCAGGTGTGACAGGAAGCCCTCCTGGCTGGAGCAACAATCCCCTGTGTGTCCACTCTGGGCAAACAGGAAATGTTGTATTTGACAGCTTTTGTGATGTTACATCCCACAGTGGTCCTTTGTGTTCCTGCTGAATTGGTGCCTGGGGAGGTAACCAGGAAAAGGGGTGCAGCAGGAGGAAAAACACGAGGCTTGCATGCCTGTCGAATTTGGTGAGGTGAGAAACGTGGAGATTGGGGTGGCGTTTAACAGTATTTTAACCAATCCCACCCAAATCACTTTGCTAACCAAAGCTAAAATATTCTGCTGAGGCAATGGAAAGCTTGATTTGAGTCCTTCTAATGCACCTACATTGTAAATGTGTTTCTAATAAGTCAAGGACAAGATGAAAGATCAGAAAAGTAGTGAATAATATAATAGTATTGAGCTAAAATCCTCTTGGCTTGTACAGATGTATGTACAATTTGTTCTGTTCTGCTTTCCGGTCTTGGTGCCAGTGGGATCTCCCAGACTTTGCTTCCTTCTCAGCCTTGCCTTTGGAAGGTCTGCATTTTCATTCAAGGTGTGAAAGGCTTATACCTTGATGCATCAGTTGGAATTAGTGCGGAAAGCTCTAATAATGCAGGTGGGTCTTTTCCCTCCTGCAATTCTCTTGCTGTATCTCTAGGGTGCTTAGCATTCTGTTTCTTGTCAAGGCATTTGGTTCTGTTGTGGTGTTAACTAAATTCTTCCTACGGGTCTGTGGGAAAAGACAACTTAGTGATTTGGCAAGTTGTAATAGCAGCCGAGAAATCATTAGCAGTTTCTAAATCAACAGCTTTGAAAATACATCATCCTGATAAAACACAATAGCCCGAGTGAAAGACACACATTAACGAGCAATACATAACAAGCTTAATTCTCCTTGGAGATATTTGCTTTTTAATCCCATGAAACCCCTGTCTGCTTCTGCTTGTGTAACTGAAAATGCTATGCAACTAATAAGCTTTACAGAGTAAATGATTTTTTGGTGTAGCCTCGAGCTACTTATGACACCTGAAGAATTAATAACAGTTGTTGGAACAGGTCAGCTCAGAGTCAGATGCTCCCAGCTTTCTTTAAAACCAGGCAGGGCATTTTTAAAATGCAGTACCTCCCACTCTACTGAGGTTATATTATATCTAGTAATAATGATGGTTGTTAAGTGCTAGCAAAGAAGTGTGATGATAAAGACACTCCAGCAGAAATATAGCTAATGGCGAACAGTAGGAGAGCTGGGTATTAAAAAAGGTTGTTTTGTCGGCACAGAAACAGCCAGCACTCTAATATAGCAGTATGAAAATCAAAAAAGTGCTGGAACTGGTCAAAGGCCTTGGTCATATGTTAACTGATAGTAGGGTGAGGAAATCCTAGGGGATTACAACACTACAGCTACATTCACATTCACATAGCCATACTATTCAGGTTGCAATCCGAATAACGTTCATTTTTATGCTCTTGGATGCTATTCTGTTATTTTTAGGGGAAGCTGAAGATCGTTAATTGCACTGAAAAAGTCATTAGATTTCACAGATCCTCCAGGTGTCCTTATTTTCCTAGGACAGTCCCAGATTTACAGAAGCCGTCCCGATTTCTGATTTTATCCTGGAATGTCCCACTTTCCCTTAGCATGTCTCTATTTATATCGGAGAAATCTTGGAGGGTATGTAATGGTGTGTAAAAATATAGGTCTATATCAGGCTTATAACAAAGGGTCTGCATCCGATTTGGGAGTGCCTATGAAAAGTATTTAGAAATTTTCAAAGCTGACCTAGAGTGCAACAGCAGGGATTACTGACATGTACTAGTTGGGGAACGATCATACTAGCCTGTTTATCAGAGAACTGCTGTGGTTATCATTTAGTTTTGGTGCCCAACTCAAAATGCTGGAGTTGGCAATTACAGCCCTAAATTTCCTCATTCCTAGATATCCAATGGAATCTCTCTTCCCTATGAGATCTTCAAGAGTGGTCCAGATGCAGATGCTCCACCATGTAAGAAACTGGCTTGTTCCCATATCCAATAGCTTCTTGACAGTGATTCCATCCTTATAGAACTCTTTGGCCAGAGTAGCACACCTGCAAAAAAAGATTGTTTAGATCTTTTTATTCAGATTGGCATTTGGTACTTCAAGAGAAGCTAAGCACTGGTCTTGTGGACTGGTTTCTTTTCTTTTTTTAACTTTAAAAAATGGAGTTGCATAATTAATTCCACTGGTTTTGGGAGCATTTGGTTCTCTGTTTTAACAACATTTTTTTATATAATGTAGAACTTATTTATTGATTATTTGGAATTGTATGGAATCTTTCCCAAGTTTTTTTTTTTTTTTTGCAAGCTTCTATGAGAATCTTTCTCAGTTATAGAGGAGAGCATAAATTTCAGAAGTAAAATACAATTACATCAACAGAGGTTTTTTTAAATGAAACTGCGAACTGTAATAAGTTATCCTAACAGTTTATTTTTAGAGGAGAACAGCAACTATCAGAATATTCAACTTAAAATGATTTCCCCTCTTGGCATTCAATTATTTCACACAATAAATTTCCACAGATGGGAGGGTGAATCTTGCAATAGATAAAGAGTCTTGATAAGCTGGGTCACTTTTTGTGTTATGTTTAAAAAGATTTCAGAATAACTAATTCTTGTCAACACCATGAAGTTAAAAGTAAATAGTATTTAGAAGAATTACTAAGAGTTTATTGAAATCAACATATTTCAATTCCTGAACAAAACTCCCTCACTTTCTGTTATCTTACGTTGCCCACAAAAGGAATAGGTGAATTCTAATGATGGTGTGAGATGTCAGATGTGGGGGAAACTAAAAATGCAAAGTCCCACCACTCCAAAATCTGTCCCTAGTTTGAGTTAGGTCAAGCACATTTTAAACTTGGTTTCACCCCATCTGAGTCTCTGTTTAGAGATTAGCCATGGAGAGTAACCCAAAGTGAATTGGGAGTCAAGAACCCATAACTATGGGGCAAAGCTGGTAATCTGGACTGTCAAGTGAGGATGAATGATCATTCCCAACATCAAATGGGGTGCGCATTTTGCGTGGTTGCGCGCAGCCCCCTTTGATCCCAGAGCAGCACCTGGCAGTTCGGACTGGCACCACCTTCCCAGGCTGGATACCTGAGGCCTCCGCCTACCCAGTCAGCCGCCCAATCCCACCTGGGAAGGTGTCGCCAGGGGGATCGGCCTGGTAAGGGGAGGGACTACCCAGCCCACACAATAGAGGGAGTAGCTTACCTGGGAAACAGCAGTCGGCTCCAGAGCTTCTCCCACCCTCCACTCCCTCAATTAATGCTTACTTTGCAGGTTAACCTCTTTTCCACAGGCACACAGGCGCTGCTATGTCAAGGCCGCTGTTGAAGGGCCGGAAAGGAATTTCCCTGCATTGGCAGGTTTCGCCTTTCCCGTAGCAATTCGTCACAACTTTGGTGGTTGCAGGCCTTGGGAGGAATCCTTTAGTCATCTTCATAAAGGGGGGGCATGGGGCGGTGACTCCACACCCCCATTGTGGCATTGATACCAGGGTTCCCATTAAAGGGGTCTTGGGGGGAGGCATTGGCCATACGCCCAGAGGTTGTCATTGCCCTCCCCCTCCAGCAGCGGAACAGGGGGGCGGGCTATCTGCTTGAACATATGTTCTCCAGAGCTAGCCCAATCCCCTCACATGCTGGATAACCCTGAAGTTACCCAGGTCCCCGGCTGGGGGCTGGGAAGGATAAATGCCCAATGCCTGAGCCAAGGTCTCCCTACACCTGAATCTTAATAAAGTTGTGGCCAATTTTAATCCAATAGCCTATTGTCTTGTGTCATTATTCCGCTCAGGGGATGCCTGGGGTTTGGGGGAATCCGCCTGACCACACAAAAGGAACACCAGAAATCAGAACCAAGGAGCTCCTTGTTGAAAGTAAAAGACAAACTAGGAGGCTGGACTGAGGAATTAGGCAGTAATCAGCACCAAAGGACAAATCAGAAGGCAGTATCAGAGAAAGCCAAAATCTAGGAGCACCGGAACATGCTAGAGCTTGGGAAGATCTTGTTGCTCTAACAAAGCAGAACTTTTAGATGTTTTCTAGAGCTTCTTGTCCAAGATGATCCTTCCAGGGGCACATTTAGGCCTGTGCAGGTGCTGAGCCAAGGGGCTGCCATTGGAAATTCCTAGAGTCCTCCCACCTCCTCCCCAAAGCCTAGTTAGTGCTTTCCCAGCTTTGGGAAGGAGGTGGAGGGGCCATAGAACCCTATCAGAGCCTTTGTGCCCCCTTCCCAAAGCTGGACACCTCCTTATCCACCTTTGGGAAGGCAGCATGAGGGCTGGGGAGGACAATTTTGGCCTCACACAGGGCACTATAGTACCCAAGTCCACCACGGATCCAACCATTAACTGGGGTAGGCAGTCGAGGTTTTGAGAATACTGAGCAACCTAGATAGTTGCCTTGGTACACAGTTCAGTGACCCATCGCATGGGGCAACTTCACAGAAATCTGTAGGTTTCCAGTTGGAACTCCTGACAAACGCTTAACCTGGCAGTGCTACTACACAGTCCTGACTGTCAGTTTTCCCCATATTTCTCTCTCATATATATATATATATATATATATATATATATATATATACACACACACACACACACACACCTCATGGGAAGAGAAAGGAGTAACAGACAGCAGGGAAGTCTCAATTACATGAAAGGCTTTTCTTGGCTGGAAATGATCAGTAGAGAGTCATTGCCTCCTGAGGAGATGGTGGGGCTTTTCATTTAAAAAAACCAAACAAAACAAAACTCCAAGAGAAGATTTTGACAGGAATGTGTGAGAAGCCCAAATACTTTTCGGGATAAGCTGAATGGGGTTCACAGATCAGAAATGCATTCACTTCAGTAGCCCCTGGTACCAGTCCAGAATCTTCTCTGTGCTTGTGCTTCCTTGTATTATTATTATTTTTTTAAAAAGGGGCCAGCTATTTTAAACTACAATTGTCACTATTAAGCAAGAGTAGTCTGCTTTTGATATATATCCCTGTTGAGACCATGTCACAATTTCAACAGGGGAGGGTTTGTTTGTAGTCTGTCATTGTTAGGCTGAATTTCAGGGGTTGTCAACATTTTTGGACCAGTTGGCACATTTTGAGAAAGTGCTGTGAGTGCCAGTCGCAAAATGTCTTCCTTGGGAATGTGACATAACACAAATGGCTGCTGGGGCATGGGGCATGGCGTAACACAGAGCAGTCATTGCTGTTCCCCTTTGCCACTGCCGCTGGACAACCACATGCTTGCTGTGGTATGTCATCTGTGTCATGCTGGTTTTCATGTGGAGATCACACAACATTGATGACACCCAATCACCACTGCTGTTGCAGTCCACAAGGAATCTTCTCCATTTGCCTTACAAATACAGATCACAGACATCTCCCTCACACACACGAGGCACACACTCATACATCTCTCTTGGCCCAAGTGAATCTCTCCTCCTCTCCCAGTCCACATATATAAACAGACCAATGTAATGGAAGTTGTGGAAGAACACTGTGGTATCGGTAAATTACTATCATGTACTGAAGCTTTCCCAACAGCTTCAGACGCAGGCTAGCAACCCCTTATCTGTTGTTTACAGATAAGAGGAGCTTCAAGGCCAACATGGGGGGCACAAACTCCTGGGGGCCAAGCCTTTTGGGGGCCCAAATATTTTGGGGGTAGGGACGAGCATTTCCAAGGTCCAAAAAGCATGGCGATGAAGCATGGAGTCAAGTGTCGTGGAACTCTAGCGACTGGCTCTTTCTCCTCCTGCCACAGAGGGGAAGGAGGGTTGAAGCAGCCCACTGGTGGCAGTGCCACGAGGAGGCGAAGGAGGAGCTGCCCACCATTGAGCTGCCCACAGCAGCTGCTGTGTTCTGTTCCACTCCTGGCTCCTTCCAATGTCATGTGCATGATTTTGCCCCCTCCAATTGCCCTCATAACCGGCACCTCTCGCCAACGTCTGCTGGCATTCCCAGGGCTTTGCATTATGCTTGGCAGATTCTCAAGGCCCAGCAACCCAGCTGCCTTATCTGATGCGTCTGAATAGCCTCAGTTGCTGCTGAGAGTTGTATTTCAAAACCTGTGGAGCACACCAGGTTGGTGAAGACTGGTATAGATGTCACTGTACTAGATGGACCACTGGGTCTGACTTGTTATGAGGCAGTTGGCAAGCTGTCCAGGCACACAACAACAAGCCTATTCAAAGACCACATTGCACACAGATTGCTACCATCTGTTAACAATCTCAAAGCAGAGAAAGGAAAAAAAAAGTCTGAATCTGCCATTTGTCAACCCCGGCAATATGTCATGGATAAAGGGGGAAGTTTTCTCGAGCAGCAAACTTTAGAAAATAATATGTAAGATATTTCCATGGGCATGGAAACCAGGAGTAACCAGTACAAACGCAAGGATGCTAATCCTGACAGGTATCAGTAATCAGGGTTTGCATAACAGGCAGGTGTATGTTCAGAGTTGGACTAAAACCCACATGGAAGAATTGTTCATGAGGGCAATCCAATGTGATGGTCAGAGTATCAAAGTAATGCAAAATTAGGGCCCAGGTAACACATTGCCGCCCCCCCCCTACAAAAAAAGTTGCTGTGTAACTGCAAAGGATGTCAAGCATTTCATTCAGCTGGAAATGGAGTAGACGCCAGTAAGCTTCTCAATGAACAAAAGCAAGAAAGACAGCAATTCAAATGACACTTATATAATAGGCTGGTACCTTTTCTATTGGAAAATAAAGAACTGGGATATATGACAGACAGATTCTCTGCAGTCCTCAACAATTGCAGAAAGCAGCAAGAAGTGGAAATCACCCATGCCGAGAAGGGAAAAAAAGTAACCTTATTCTGTAGTGGTGTTTACCATATGACACAAACAGAAAAAGGTGAGCAGTAGCAAAAGTGGGCCAAAAAATGTCAGGGCATGAAAGTGGCAAGAAAGCCAGAGCTATTCCGCGATTCATTCTAAGACTGTAGCTGAGGTCACACCATGGTTTTTTGTGTTGTTTTTTTAAAGCCCTTGACTCTGAAGAATCCTAGGACCTGTAGTTTGCTAAGGACATTAAGAACTGTAGCTCTTTGAGAATTCCCAGGATTCTTTGAGGAAAGCCATGTTCTTAAAATAAATGGTGTATGTGGCTTTAGGATTAGCCAGTCCCCCCCCTCTTCTTTTGCTTAGTCTGGGGAGGAGTTCTGAAGCACTCAAAAGCTTACACACCATTTTGTCACATTTTGGTTGGCCTGATAAAGATATTGTCCTTGTGGAAATTGGTCCTCGGGAAGATTTTACATTCATAAAACAGCTCCCCCCCCCAAAAAAAAGTTTTTGAATTCTCCCCCTTGTAAACTTAGGCTACCTCTTGAAGCCCCCAACCTATAGGCTGCAATCTATTCTACAGTCGTGAATATGCAGCCAACTGCTATGTGTGAGAACCTATGGATTCAGGCAATAATCCTATATAGTGGCATTAGAAGAAGAATAAAGAGGACCACTCTCTGATTACCTTCCTAAAGCCACATACAGGGAAACGCAAACAGTTCTGTCTGAACTCCTTTCTTCCCAGAAACTTTGAGATAATGTGGCAGTAAGAGTGCAGTTGGGGCTGGGGTCGGGGACTGGAGATGGGACCCCCCCCCAGCTGCAGAGAAATGTATTTATTGAGCCCCACACATTTTGAACGTGTTCCTCAGAGACTCTCCAAGGAATGAACAACTTCATTTTTTTGGTCTCAAAACTCGGCTGTGAAAGATGATATTCTAAATGTGTTGGGTTCCTTTTCCATTTTTTGCTCTATTTCACTTCCTGATTTGGGGATCTTCAGTAAGAGTGCAGTCATCCATACATGCTCATCACCAACCCTTGACAACCTTGGGTTCCCAGGAAACAAACAGTGTCCACCAGTACTAGCTCCTGTTCCAAGCACCCCTAACTCTTCAGCAATATGCAGCCTGGAAGCCACCATTTTGAAATATATGTAATATCTAAGAGTGGCTCTACATTGAGACATAGTGGGTAATTAACAAAAGCAGCAAGCACTCAGCTATTGGCTACAGATTGTAGTGTGGCTGCCTTTTTTTTAAATAGAAATGTAAATATATAAATAAAGTTTATAAGAAAGTAGACACTAGACAAACCTTTCCTAACAACAATTCTCACATGCAAGTGTTACAATTATAACTATCCAAAGTGGGAATGTTTATAATAATTGGAAGGCAATTGCATAGTATCTAACTGCAAAGGCACTTGTTTCCAGTTGATACAGAAAGTTTCATTTTGGGTTATTCTTGCAACAGTAGTTATTACAGCATCACTGCATGTGAGAATTGATGCTAGAAACTGTTAGGGAGAAACCATGCCATACACTGAAAGCTTCCTCCAAAGAATCCTGAAAACTATAGTTTGCTAAGGGTGCTGGGAAATATAGTTCTGTAATGGACAAACTACAGTTCCTAGAATTCTTTGGGGTTATCCGTGTTGTGCCAGATTTATGTATAAGCTAAAGAAGCTATAGCTTAGGGCCCTACTCTCTTGCCCCGCCCCCAAAATATACTACTTAATTGTATTTCACTATTAATATACTTCTTCTTAATTGTATTTCAGTTCAACAATTACTTTGATAAAATACATATTTTGTTATGTGCAAATGGCTTTAGATACCTATTAGGTCCATAAATTACCATATAGCATATATTCAACACAAAAAACAGCAACAATTTGTTGTTGACAAAGGACAGCTGGACATATAAAGGGCCCCATTACCTTCAGTAGCTTAGGGCCTCATCAAACCTAAATCCCGCCCTGTATCTGTGTGCTTTGTGTGCATGGATGGAATCTTAAGTCTATTTTCTAGTTTATGTACTGGATGGTTAAACATCTCCATATATTTGAAATATTTTTCTTTATTTTTTTCATTTTGAGGTAGTTGTTGTTTTTGACAAATTTCCATTTTTAAAGGTCTTCATTTTAGGAGTCTTGTTTTTATTTTGGTTTTATTGATACCTGTGATAATACATTTTGACGTATAAAGCCTTATGCAGCTGAGGACCCCATAACCTTAAGGACCACCTCTCCCCAGTGAAATTGTTGAGGGGCTTTTGTTAGGCTTATGTTGCTTTTGAGATGTTCCATTCTGCAAATCATTTCACCAGCTGTCTGCACTCTGCATCCTACTGAAGTGCATGTGCTTCAATTAAAGTCCAGGGGAAGATATCATTAGGCAATTCATCCCATGGAACTTTTTCAGATCAAGAAGCAAGCTGCAGAGTGTTGGAAAAATGTTTACTTGAAAGAAAAACACCACCCTTGGACACCTCACACTGATAAGGTGAGCTTGGAATCCTGCACCATCAAAATTATATAGTGCCCTGAGAATGAGGCAAATAAGAAAAAGAAAACTTTTGAGAAAGCTGAGGATGAATTTTGGCACAGCACTAATTCAGAGGCTTTATACTGCCTGCCAATTGCAGGGAGAGATGCTGATGTCTGAAGAGGGCCCTGAGCACACATAGAATCTCATGTCATGCACTAAGCTTCATGTTCCAGGTCATGAAGCTTACCATTCAAATCTCCAGCATTCCCAGCTCTCTGCACCTGGCACCAAAGGGCATCTGAGCCTATATGCAAGAGCCACGTCATCTTTTTCAAATTATGAGGCGTGCACAGCTACTTGAAATAACGATCATGTATTACGTATGCCTTTCATCCATATCTGCACTGATCTCTCTCTTATTCAAGAGATTCACTTGATTTAGAAGTGCGAGTTGTAAATTTGCAGCCTTGACAGAAACCTATTCATAAAGGATGGAGATTTTGCCATACATTTTGGAGGAAAGTCAATGTTGCAAAGTGAAGTGTAAAATTATTCCTGTCTCAATGTTATTTTTGAGTCATATATCTCTGCCTTTTATGAACAGCCGGCATATTTGGAAGAATTATGTCTGAGTCATAAATCCCTATTTGCTCAGGACATGACTAATAGGTGTCTTTAACACAGTAAAATGATATTACTGTCTTATCTTGCAGATTTTTTTTTAACCTCTGAAGCACTCACAGGACAAAATGAAATTTAAACTGCTTGACAAGTCTTAATACATATTCTGTCTAAAAAATACCAGTCACATTCCTCCTTTTCCAGTCCATTGGGTCTTGTAAACAGATACCATAATTTATCTGTAAGGGCTTTCAAAATTTATTCTTTCAATATTTAGCAACGAAAATTGGCCTGGTTGTTTTTGGGTTGTTAGCTGCTCCAAGAGACATGGGATGTGCTGAACAAAGATGCTTGAGTAGTCGGGAAGGGACAGAGGAGATATTTAGCCAAGCTTTCCACCCACATAATACACCATTCTCTCATTGAGTTCAATGGAAGTTTCTCTCAATGAAGTGTCTGTAGGTTTGCAGCCAGCATATTCAACACTATCGATCAATCACACTTTGAAAATCATCACCGAAGTCACCGAGACTCAGTGCATATTACAAATAGAGCCTTGCAGCCTACTACTGCAATCCAGTAGTGCCTACTTAAAAGTCCCATCAGGTTCAATAGGACTTGCTCTTGAAGTGTATCAGAGATTGCCAGCATGGGCCCTCCACAGGATGCTGGTATGCAACTCCCACCATCCTTTCAAAGATCCACTGTGACCAACTGACTATACACTTTGAAGATGAAGCCACTCCGTATAGTACCCAGCATCAGAACAGAGGATGTGTTGTGGGATCGGTTTCAGCCTATGCATTCAGCTGATGTGGAGAAGGTGGTGGCAATACATCTGGCCATGTGCCTTCTTGACCCCTGTGCTCATTGGCTTGTTAAATCTAGCAGATGTGGGGTGAATGGTTGGATCCAGAGCTTGGTTAATGATTCATTGCTCATGGGGATGGCCCCTATTGCCTTGTAAGTGGCAGAGGTGTAGCCACTGTTGAAGAAACATTAGACTGGACCTCTTAGACTGGAATGGCTATTGACTAAACACAAATACCCCCCCCCCTTAAGGGAAGATGGTGGAGAGAGTTGTAGAAAGACAGCTGCAGCCATTCTTAGACGGCACAGATTATTTAGGTTCATTCCAATCTGGGTTTAAGCCTGGCTACAGGACTAAGTCTACTTTGGCCACCCGGTTGGACTACCTTTGCAGAGAGCAGGACAGGGGAATTGTGACCTTGCTCCTGCTTCTTGATCTCACGTTGGCTTTTGATACAATTGCCCATGGTAGCCTCCTGGACTGGCTCCAGGGAATGGAAAGTGGTGGCCATATGTTTCAATGGTTCTGGTCCCTGGGACTGAGTCTGGGGAGTAATAATAATAATAATAATAATATTTATTATTTGTACCCCGCCCATCTGGCTGGATTTCCCCAGTAGCATTAGTAGAGTGTTTTCTGACCCCCAACAGCTGCAATATCGAAACAAAGCCACTGGGAGCTATAATTTTGGGGCAAAGTGTACAACTCCTGTTGCAATATCAATATCTATTCTCAGTCACCCCCTTCCCCTGATCAGAGCCTGACATAATAATTCTCTCTAGCCAGGTGTCTCCAAGCCAATCACTTCAATTTGGGTGGCATTCTGCCCCCCTCATTGGCCTATAAGTATGGTTGAATAGAATGAGGCAGAACTCTGCAGATGACAGTCACCATGCAAATCCTGCCTTCTGCCCTCTATCTGAGAAATTATATTGGCCATACCCATTCAGAAACAAAAACAAAAAACAAAAAACACCTTAAGCTTCTCTTGCCATTTCTATAATTCTAAGAAGGGTGTCTCGGCTGGAAGCTGCTTCTGTTTTGAAATGGCCTTGAGCCCACTGCATAATCTTACTGCATTGATTCAAATTCACTGTATTACCTTATAGTTATTGGTCATCAATGCCTGAGGGAACATGCAGTGCCAACTAGCTTGTTTTAATTGCATTTCAGATGCATTGGGAACAAAGGACACTTATTGTTGTTGTTGTTGTTGTTGTTGTTGTTGTATATCACCAAGTGTTGTTGTTGTTGTTGTTGTTGTTGTTGTTGTTGTTGAATACTGCAGCTGCTTCATCCCTGTTTGTTGCCTCAGGAGGGCCCTCCAGATTTGTCTAAAATTTTGCTTTAGCAAAGTTTAATGGCAGCTCAGAAGTAATTCCAGTATCTGCCAAGCAGTTCAATCATCCCACCAAAAAGAGGAGAGCTAATTTGGAGGATTCTTTAGCATGAACTACTCCCTTTTATGTTTGTGGAATAGTGGTAGCTTGGGACTTATCTCTATGGTTACACACAGAGAAACACATATGGGGGGGAGATAAGGAGCAAAGATGGGAATTTGGGAGGCTGGATTTCTCCCTTTCCCAAGCATCTGGCAAAGAGCAAAGCCACTACCCGGACAAGAAATGTGAATGTGATGTGTGTATCAAAATATAACACATTAAACAGAACCCTCAGCTTCTGCTGTAGAAGATAATCAGGTTTTACGTATGATTTTCAAGGTCTGTATTTATTTGCTTCTATTGTTCTTCCTTGGGCTTGAAATTAAAGTCAAGCCATGGCAAGTGTGCAAAACTATTTGACACTATTTGCTTTTGAAATGCACATCCATCATTCTCTCCAGATGAACTCTGCTCGAGGCTATTTTGTCTATGGTTACCTACTAGGCTACACACACACACACACACACACACACAAACACAAACAAACAGAATGAGTTTGTATAGTTAACAAAACGAGTTTGTGAAGTTACAGTTTGTGTCCCAAGATGAAATGGTAGGATCTAGAAGTGTTGAACAGTGTGTGTGTGTGTGTAATAAGAACAACAACAAAAGCTGAAATGACAGCAGTTAATGCCTTCCAGGCTTATCAAGCCAGGCCTTGAAAAAAGAGATTTCACCCTCTTGCTATGAGGCTGTCATTTCTGGATGTGAACAACAAACAAATATTGCATTTCTTCTCAGGCACTGTAAATTACATGGAAATCTCATGTGTGGAACTCCATTGAGAAATTGTTTTAGTCTTAGCAAAACCCTTTTGGCTTCCCTCAGAATGCTTTACTTAAGTACGAAAGAGACCTTCAGAGATGCAGTACTGACTGAGAAAAATTCAGGAGTAGACATTGAAGGATTTGTAAATTTTGGTGCTTTCAAATTCTTCTTTTCCAACCCTAAAATCAGTTATCCACATTTTGCAGCAATTTATGGATTTTATTTATTTATTATATTTTTAAAATATGAAAATTCACCAGCATTTTATTGCTAATTTCTTCTAATAAGCACAATCTATAGTTTTGAGTAAAGTTCACATTTTTGCAAGCAATTTCCCCTATTTTTTGTGAGCTATTTTCATCAATGTATTTATTTGTATGCACACTTTCCCCTAACATATGCATTCTTGTAAACATTGGTCGGTAAGCTGGATAGTATATTTGGATAAGTGTGAATTGCAAAAAATTAGCTGTGTGTCATATTGTTTCATAAAGTGCAAATTTGATAGATGTGGTTTTAAATGAGACCTGGATCACATTTTCTGCCTATCGGTATCCAGAAGTGTTTTCCTAACCCAACCTGTGCAGATGTCAGAAGCTTCACTTTTCGGTAAAAAGTAATGCTATGTTGAAACATGTCCTCCAAATTCTCACAATGTTTCTTCTCCAAGATTTGTTTGAAAGTGTCAATTCACCTTCTCACTTTGTGTAGCTTTGCAGTCACCCGTTATTAATTCTCAAATGCACATTTTTGGCCATTGGCCACTATTTTCCTAATGTACTATTGCAACAAGGCTGACTCTCCTTTCAGAGGAAGCCTAGTCAATTGCAGAATGTGCTGTTATAAATGAAGGAAGAATAATTAATTTTGTTCCCTGGGCCTTATCAAACTCCCCTCAGCTTTAGAGGCCATCACATTTTCCTAACAGATTCCTTGAGGAAGTGGTTCTGCAGAGGCCATTCTCAGGCTGCCAGACTATTGCTTTACTGTTGAAACAGAGAGGGGGGAGGTACCTGCTCCTAAAAGCAGGTGCTACTGGGTGCTGAAGAATCCTAAGCCAATCCTGTTCCTGAACTTGGGCAACCAGCTTCAAATGTATTGGCCCTATCACTCTCACCTGCTGCAGTTCAAATGTGGACAGGGGGTCTAGTGTACTTTATGGGTATCAGGAGTGATAAAACTGATCTCTGAATATATCACCACAGAACTAATCCACATTTTGAGTGGCAGTTGTGTTTCGCTTCTCTTCACAGAAAGTAAAAGGGAATGGGGCATCTGCAACCAGACCCTCCAAGTGTCCCTATCCCCCCCCCCAAAATAATAATTTTTATTATACTTTCACAATTAAACAAATTATAAACATTATAAACCTATAACAGTAAATCACACTCTGCCGAGCTTTGACTTCCCCCCTTCACGTCAGCAGGTTTTCTTGTCCAATATAAGCACACAGTTTCTCCGTTTAAACCTTCAACAATGTTGTAGAGTCTTCAAACTTCCACAGTTAGATCTTATATAATCTATAAATTTACTCCAGTCTTTTCGAAATTTTGATTCATCCTGGTTTCGGATCCCGCCAGTCAGTTTTGCAAGTTCTGCATATTCCATCATTTTCGTCTGCCACTCCTCAATCGTAGGCATTTCCTGTAATTTCCACCTTTGGGCTAGAAGTATTCTTGCCGCAGTTGTTGCATATATAAACAATTTTTGATCTTTTTTAGCGATTTCTTCACCCATCAAGCAGTTGTGTTCTGCTTCTCTTCGCAGAAAGAGTAAAAGGGAATGGGGCATCTGCAACCAGACCCTCCAAGTGTCCCTATTTTCCAGGGACAGTCCCGGACTTACAGAAGCTGTCCCAGTTTCTGATTTGATCCCAGAATATCCTGCTTTTCCTTAGGACATCCCTATTTTCTTTGGAGAAGTGTTAGAGGGTATGAATTTAGCTGACTTCCCATGCTATCTCAAAGTAGCCTTGTATAGGCAAGTTTTTCAATGTTCAATGTTTTATTATGTTTTTAGGTATGTTGGAAACCACCCAAAGTGGCAACCCAGTTAGATGGGCAGGGTATAAATAGTAATAATAGTATTAGTATTATTGAATAGGTTGTCCCTATTTTCATTGGAGAAATGTTGGAGGGTATGTGAAGCATGCAGCTGTGGTGGCTCACTGGCACATGTCTACAATGCGTTCCTGGGTGTTTGAAGGTCTTTCCCCCTTCATGCTATGTGTGTATAGGTATTAGAACCCTGGTCTCTGGGTTGTCTGTGCCTGTAGTATTGCAAAAGAGAAACAAGGAACAGTGTTGACTTCTCCCTACAACCCTGTTTCATTCCTATTCCTTTGTCAGTTAGCCTTTGTCTTTGGAGAGAGAGAGAGAGAGAGAGAGAGAGAGATCAGTCAGTAAAGCATGAAACTCTTCATCTCTTTTTGCCCATGTTGGGCAAAAATATTCCTGCATTGCAGGAGGTGGGACTAGTCACTAAATGACCCTTTTGGTCCCTTCCAACTCTGATACTAAAGTGGATTTTGTTTTTCTATCCCATTTGCAGGGTGCCCTAAAATTTCAATAGATTATTGCTGTCAGAGCAGAGTTGATCTTACCCTGCAACTGCAAGTTGGCCAAGGGTGTCTCTCTCTGTGTGTGTGTGTGTGTGTGCTTTTTCTCTTTTTCTGTCCCTTAAGCATTCCCTCAGATTCTCAGAAACTCTCTAAAAATGCTTTTGCCTCATATGAATGATCAGATGGGAAACAGCACTGTATGCAGGCTCTGAAATACAGCGAAATTTGAGCAGTTATCAGTTATGAAAATCAAAATAGTGAAACTTAACATCCTTGCATGTCCCATGAAAATATACAGCAATATTCAGCTGAGGGGTGGGTGGGAATCACATGGGATGTCCCAAACTGGCATAAAACATCCCATAAATATCCAGCAATTAATTTTACTACCTCATTATCCACATTGACCACCTGATCATTAGCATTCACAAGGGACGGTCATGAAGCTTATATTTGGGAAGAAACTAGTTCCATCCATATTCGGCTTCCAGGACTAAATGTTTGTAAAAAGCGAGGTGTCTCACTTGTTGCTCAAACACCACCCCCTACTAAAACCAATTAATGCCAGTTGTCACTGTGATAAGATGTAATTAATGCCAGCAATCATTCCGATAAAGGCCTCCCTGCTGGTTCTTGGCTAAGGAAACTAATCCGTTCTGCATAGGTTAGAGAACACATATAAGACAGTAATAGCACTCAGTTGGTCAGCTGGACTACGAGCAGGTTTTGAATCTAGCTGTCTATAGCTCATTATCAATCCCCCAAACCTTTCAGTCCCTCAATTAAGGAGTTTTCTTTTTCTCTATCCATGTGTTGTTGGTTGGTTTTTTTTAATGTATCTGTCAGTTACACATCAAAGCAGCAAACAAGCTCATGGGAAGTTATTGCCACAGGCCTTTTAAGCATTGCCAACAAAAGCTGCCTGCAATAGCCTTGTGAAAATGTCCTAAGAAGCCAATATGGACTTGACATCACGGTTTCTGAAAGAAGCCGGTCATAGTTTTGGTCGCCCTCATCAGCACTGCTAACCTTGCCCCCACCTCTTTTTAGTGACTTTCCAACACTTTTGTGAAAATGTTTTGCCGATACAATTACATTGCCCTCACTTGCTCTCAGAGATAACACATAATTTATTCTCAGATCTCCATTCTTTGACATATCAATTGCTGCTGCTTTCATCGTGAGAATGGTGGTATTGTTTTAGTTTAGCCTATTTTTCTTTAACAGGTTTCTTTGGGCATCCACTTTGTTTTATACCAAAACGTGCGGACTAACCAAGCACAGCATTTGCACACCTGTATAATGTGTGAATAGGGCTATGACTAAGTCTGATTGGCCGCAGAGTGCTGTGACATCATCCATTTCACTACACGGTCCCTGATTGACTGTAATCAGCAATGTGACTAATCCAGGCAGAGGAAGAAATTTCAGCCAGAGGAACTAAAGAAATGGAAGGGACCGGAAACTATTGCACTGGGCAAATTTTTTAAAAAGTTTAATCTTGAAAAAGCAGACTTTAAAAAAAAATGCAAGAGGAGATGTCTACCCCACCAATTTCTGTAGTTGCTACCAGAAAACAGAATATTTGGTGTACCTCTAGCCTTTAAATAGAAGCAAGTATGGAGTTTATTGACTAACAAGAAACATTTGAAAATCTATTGGGGGGGGGCTACTTTTACAAGCATGCATTTGGAAGCCTCTCTCTCTCTCTCTCTCTCTCTCTCTCTCTCTCTCTCTCTCTTTAAAAAACCTCATTGTTTTTCATGTTTACTTCTGACTTGGATCTCTAAGGCAGAGATAAAACTTAGTTTGTGAGAAGGAGAAAGAAAACCACATTAGTTACACCGTGGTTGGAGAAAGCATATCTATCAAAGAATAGCACCTTCAGACACCTCCTTGCCTGCCCTTCAAAGCTTTATTCTTAACTGAAAATGAATGTTACTAGTACTTGTTAGCACGGTAGAGCCAACATGGTCATTGTTAGCTGATAAATATTTTTTCCCCCTGTGTGGAAGCTCTTTACAATATTGAATACACCTATAGTATGAACTTGCAACACTTTTATACCAAACTTACCACCATCATATTCCCCCTGCCAAGTTTCCTGGGAATTGTAGCTGAGGTTTTGGTCACAGCTGAAAATTATTTGCTAAAGATCCACTTGCAGAACTATAGTTACATAGCTTTTCTCAGGAGAGGCAATTACTGTGAAAATTATTTAATACTATAGGCCAGCCCCTCCCCAATTGGGTACTCTCCAGATATTTTGGAGTGCAGTTCTACAATCTGCAATGTTGGCTGGGGCTGAAGGGAATTCTAATCCAAATACATGGGGGCCACCAGGTTGGGTGGGGAAGGCTGCCATAGACATCCCCAGACTAGCCTGTATGACAGAGCCCAGATGACCTGAGACTGATGGCCCAGATAGTACCTCATATTTTAGCCGTTTAACAGCAAACTGCAATCTCCGTAACTAACCAGAGGGAATAATTTGTACCCAGTGACCAGTGAAGCAAGTTTAGGTGAGCAGTGAACTGTGTTCCATTCCCAAGGATATTTCCCGAGACATAGAATGATAGAATTGTAGAGCTGGAAGGGACCCAGAGGGTCATCTAGTCCAACTCACTGCAATGCAGGAATCTCAAGTAAAGCATCTGTGAGAGACGGCCATCCAACCTCTGCTTAAAAACCTCCAAGGAAAGAGAGTCCACAACCTCCCGAAGGAGGTCGTTCCACTGTCTAACACAGCCTTTCTCAACCTTGGGTCCCCAGATGTTTTTGGCCTACAACTCCCATCATCCCTGACCACTGGTCCTGCTACCTAGGGATGATGGGAGTTGTAGGCCAAAAACATCTGGGGACCCAAGGTTGAGAAAGGCTGGTCTAACAGCTCTTACTGTCAGATAGTTCTTGCTAAAGTTAAATGGATTCTCCTTTATTGTAACTTGAATCCATTGGTTCAAGTCCTACCCATCAGAGCATGAGAAAACAAGTTTGCTCCATCTTCCATTTGACATCCCTTTAGATAATTGAAACTGGTTATCATATCTCCTGTGAGTCTCCTCTTCTGCTGGCTAAACATACCCAACTGTCTCAACTGTACTCCACAAGGCTTTGTTTCCAGAACCTTGATCATCTTGTTTGCACATGTCCCAGCTTGTCAATATCCTTCTAATTCCCATATCCCAGGTGTGGTCTGACCAAGGCAGAATATAGTGGTACTATTACTTCCCTTGATCTGAATACTAGACTTCCGTTGAAGCCTAGAATACCATCATTTTTTATTTTTTTATTTTTTGCCTCTGCATCACACTGTTGCTTCATGGTAAGCTTGTGGTCATCCAAGACCCCTAGATCCCTTTCCCCATGTACTGCTGGCAAGCCAAGCATCCTCCATCTTATATTTGTGCAGCTGGTTATTCCTGCCTTAGTGTGGAACCTTACATTTATCTCTTATCAAAAATCATTTTGTTAGTTTTGGCCCAGTTCTTGAATCAGTTAAAGTCATATTGTATCCTAATTTTGTCCAATGTGGCAGTGGCTACTCCTCCAATTTTAGTGTCCTCTACAAATCTGGTATCTTATTCTGAAGCCTCAGTCTAGTCCTGTTGAAATACTTGATATATGGTAACCAACTAGCCTCAAGGTATTCACACAGGCTGGGGAAGAGCAAGCAGGGTTTAAAAATATGTGGCTAGAGGATGAGACCCATACATGGGTGCTGAGTGGGCCTTATATAGAGAAACCAAGATGGTGGGCCTTATATAGAGAAAGGAAATGAATGAATGACTAAGTGAAATTTGTATAGACTGGACTTTTATCGATCCCTACTTATTGTAGATCTTCCTGATCCATTTTTTAAATGCACATCTTGAAGAACCCCCTCCTTATCTGTCAAAACAATGCTTTGATATGCAGCCAGCTTGTTTGTGGGGGGAGGCTTCTTAAACTTGGGAAATTTGAGGTTAGCAACACTGCTAGCCTCATACTTTCTAAGGAAGAAAGATTATCATCACTCAGTCAGGAGGTCTCTGATCTCTGACCCCTGTATGCAACACTTGGGGAAATGTGAGATTTAGATTCAGGAAATGGATACCCAGATACAAGTGCAGCCCAGGAATTTCAAGTACTGATAAAGCTGAAGTTCAGAATTAGGATGTTCAGGATATGAACTTAACTAGCCCAGTGCCTCTGGGGTAATGGCAGCCAAGCCCAAATTTCTCCATCGTTCAGGCTCACCTTGTAATTACCTCAGCCTTGGCTCCAGCATCAGATCTCTCTGCTGCAACCTCTTTCTTGTTTCTGCTCAAACAGCAAGAAAGGCTACTGCTTCTGTAAGTTTCATTCAATAGCAGCAGCCCTGGGAGTGTCAATCCTTGCTGGAAAAGTCATTTTGCAGCAAGGCTGGGTCCTTATAATGGATACAGAAATTCCGAGGAACAAAATCCCCAGGGATCCTTGTGCCTGGGTTATGTTATTGCATCAAGGGATTCACTGAAGCCACAGCTGCTTGTTTTAAGCTAAACCATTCAGAATCCACCTTGAGGAAACTGGCCATTCACTGGTTGCATGGCTCCCTGAAGTAAATCAATTAAGCTTTTACCAGTATTACATTCTGCAGAGAACTCTTAATGTGGTTTGATGCTTTGGCGTCCTTCACACTGTGAAATGGACTGGCTGTCCAAATTGAAGTGTCTATTCTTTCCATAGGCAGATTGAATAGGCAGGAAAATATGCTCAAATAAGCAGGGTACAACCAACTCATCTGTCTGTTTTTCTGCCTGCCTATTTCACAGGTAAAGGGGAAACATACATGATACGACCCCACCACAGGGCTATCTGAGGATTAATATACCTTGAGGGGAGGGGAGAAAAGTTAGAACAACCTGGAAAACTGCTCACAATCTAGATCCTAGTGTCCCAGGTGAGGTGGCCTCTAGATGGTCATCTATTCCAACCCCCTGCAATGCAGGAATATATTTGCTCATATAAAGCTTGAACCCACAACCCTGAAATTAAGAATCTCATGCTCTACCGACTGAATTTTCCCACTATAAAAATGTATATAGATATTTATATAATAATGTATGATATGTACACATATATGAATATTGCATCTCCTGAATGCAGTACAGTTAAAAAAAGGAAGAAAACTACTAAACGAGAAGTGCAGAAAGTCTGATGAACAAAGAAACTGGCAAAAGTGATCACATTAAAGTAATAATTTGCAGTTAAATACATAGTATTACAGAAATTGAAACTTAAATGCATTGGTTATTTCTAGCCTTCCCTATATAGTAACTTGCTTTCTGGAAGTAATCAGTCACTGCAGCAATTTCTTTTTTCTTAAAATACCAAATGCCACCTCTAAGTGAAAGCCTATAGTAAAAGCATTAGATGTCAGGGCATGAGGTCAGGAGGGAATGCTCTGCCATTGTCAGATCTGAACAATTGTCCACATGCATTATAGACACTTTGTCTGAAGCATCAATTATGGGTCACTGCTGGAGGCAAGATGGCATACTCAGAACTCTTTAATAATAGAATGCCATCTATTGTACAGTAGAAACTCCCCACCTTCATGATCCCAAATAACTGTGAGCTATTGTTAGTTTTCAAGATACACACCAATATTAAATCCCTTCCTAACAAACCTATTGCATAATATTGTTATATCAGTGGACTGAAGAGACTTCTCTTCAGCATTTATTATATCTGAAAACTATAAGCACTTGATTAATAAGGAGCACCGGAAGCCAGTTGAAGTTCCTAGATATGCCAGAAACATAGGCTAACCCAAGTGAGGAACTGATATTAAGGATCTGTGTGATGTATGTGCCTGCCAGGGAACACAAAGAGAGAAGATATAACTTAAACTGCACTCTAAAAACAATGGGAGTTGGAGATTGTGATATACATCTGATTTTAAAAATAAGTGTATCTCTTTAAGTGATGGGTGTGGATGAGTGTGACTTGGAAATTGAAACAACTGTGCAATTTTATTACTTTGCGAGTAACTATTATGTTATTGGTAAGAAGGATATAACACTATCTGGTGGAAATTTCTCTTTGCTTAGGCAGAACAAATTCTGAATAAATGTATAATTGAGTTTTCCATTTTTGGATTGTTCTGTTGTCATGCCATGGATGAGTAAAACTATTGGTGTGGATATTTGTGGAAGGGATAATACATGTGACCTTCTCTGCATGCTTCAGGTTTTGCAATTCTAACTCTGAAATGCAAAAGTTCTGATAGGGCTTTAAATTGCCTGTACTGTGCTGCATATGTATGCCCAGGCATACAAATCCCTTGTGGGAGGGAGCTCTGGATTCGAAATCATAATGTAGAGCAAAGCACATTTGTATCATAAAGGATTTGGGGCTCCTGCCCCAAAGTATGAAAGCAGAGGCTCTTATTTGTAAATAAGAAAGATATATTGATTCATGCAAGTAATCCTACAAGCCCAGAAGCAAACAGAGGAGTCACAGTTTAGGAGCCAGGCAAGAAGTTCAGAACTGGACAGAAAAAAATGAAAGTGTCCAAACAAGTTTCCACAGCACACCTGCCAAGCTTTTAAAGATAAGGTGTGGCAGCCTGCTCATTCACTAGACTCATCTGCCTCCCCCATTTGGATTGGGATTATACTGTTCAAGTCTGAATCCAAATTGAGGTTACCATGTGTACTCTTATTTTATTAACCAAAAATAAATTGGAGATCATATTTACATCTCACAAGTTACTTGTAGTTTGGTCCTGAATTATCAAGTGCTTGATATGTGAAACAGACCTGTGCTTAGGGTTGGACAGAGCAATTAATTCCACCTTGTTTCAGTTTTGCTGGCACTCAGAATGGAGAGAAAGGACCTAGGACCATCTCATTGTGAGCCATTGCATCCTACTCTGTCCCACTGTATGCATTTTGTGTACTCTTTCTAATGTAAAATACACACTTTCAGTGTAAAACACACATCTTTCAGTGCCTTACAATGAACAGACTTGTAAAATACACATTTTGTATCATTATGCACAGTGTTCGCACACCGTGAACACATTGTAATCTGACTGCAAGTTGTGCTCCAGTTATCAAGCAAATTCTAGAAGTGTAGGATCAGGTTGGACTGCAGTGAGAAGATCCATCAAATCCCTCCCTGGCCCCTGGCTCTGTGCATCCTATTTATCAAGCTAAGTCCATGATACCGGAGATGGGCCTTCACGAGATCTCAGCCTAGGTTGGCAAAATTCATAGCCCATATTCTGTACCATTCACACCACACATTTTCACTCCTTATCCACATGATAGACAGTAGATATAATTCCAATGGGCTCTCTGGAGTGACGTGTCTTTGTCACAGCATGTAGGGTTCTCTGAATCCCAAGCACACCAACTCATTGAGGCCATCACAGAAGAGCAGATAGTGGAATGTTACAGAAATATGTGCTAATGGCTATGACAGAAGGCTGGTTAGGGATGGCAAAAAACTTGTGCTGTCAAACAAAGCAACGAGGATGGCTGAGGATACTGCATATTAGCACACATTGCAGCACATTTTTGACAACTAATTATTATAACTAGGATCCCACACTCTCAAAGAATTCACATATACACCAATGAAGAACGGGAAAGCACATGAACAAATTGGAGAGGTGAATAACAATTTAAAGTTTTATTTTTCAGGATCTGTGTTATCTATCATCTATCTATCTACCTATCTATCTATCATCTATCTACTGTATATTTTTAACTCAAAGGATTTTGAATGTTTACTAATTTGTTTAAATATATTTTTATTCTGCTCACAATTACAAATAAATCTTTAAGCAGTTTATAACATTAGAAATAAATATACATTATCACCGATTCAAATCACACACCAAAAACATATATGTCAACAAGATAAACAACAATATTATAGTGCAGTATAATCAGCGCTGTTACTGGGGAAAAGTGTGAGTTAACAAATTAATTTTAAATTAACGTCACAAGCACACAACAGTTTGGGGACTTCCGTGGAGGAAGTTGGCAGACTAGACATCTTTTGTTGACCGTCTGTCAGCAGAGATAATTATATGGTCATTAATGATAGCCAAGCCATAAAGCTTGGTTATCACATTCTATCTGGGAAGACAGAGGGAACAGAGATTAACCTCTGGTGCTCTGAAAAGGCTGTTTTTTATGTCTGGAGACTGAGAGGTTTTGAGGGACCTGGATGGAAGAGAGTGACATAGAGCAGAGGAAATCTAATCATGCCCAAACACCACATAATAGTCCTGAGGGTCAGTCCTTTGGGCATAAGGTCGGCAAAACTTCCCTTTCTTTAATTACTTTTGAGACTGTTATAAATTATGATTGAGGTGATCTGTCTGCCAGTTGAAATTTGCATCTGGAATGTGAACTGACTGCTAGCTTAAGAAGGGGCAATTATTAAAAATGCTTTAAGCAAAAACAAAACATGTTTTAATTGGCTGCGACTAAGAAAGATTCTAAATGGCTAATGGGTGTTCCAACTGTTAAAAATCTTTATTTTAACCTTCTAGCCCTTTGATGAAAGTGCTGGCTGCAAAGAGAAACTAATTTATCTACTCCACTGTGTGTGTGGGGGGGGGGTCCTGGAGATAAGGAGATGGGAGGCTCAAGCTTTTAAGGCAGAGACTGTAAGACCTTAAGGTATAGAGTGAGTTGTTAATAAGACCAAGAACACTCAGTATGACAAAAATAGTACTGGACATGCCATGGACTGCTGGCATCATGGATGAGCAACTAAAAAAGATCAGAACTGAGATGTATAAGAAGGTGAATGAAAATGAACCAGAGAAGTAAGAGGTTAAAGAAGACACAGGCCCTTTGCAGAATAATAATAATAATAATGGACTTTCAGAGTAGGAGAGTGGAATGATAAAACTAGAAGCAGTAGATGATGAAACAGTCATGTGGTGGAGCTATGATGTTGGAGGAGTTGAATGAAACTATGGACAGATTAAGAAATATTATGAGCTGGCAGAGATAGAGTTGAGAGAGAAAGAATTATGTGTATAATTTGGAGTGAGTCTAAATGATAAAGCTACCAAGCTCTCATTGAAAAAGAATGGAAGAAGCAGAAGTGGAAGAACTTTTTTAAACAACAACTAGGATGTAGATCATGGCCAAGAGGAAATGGGATTGGAAGATATGGAACTGAAGGACAGGTTTGATGGTATGAAAAGATGTTGAAAGGTCCAAAAGAACCAACATGTATCCTACTCCACTGTCCATATTGCAGTGCAAGTGATTCACTAGGAAAACCAAAGCAGCTTCCATCCCAAATCTGGGGTTGGCATGGCTCCAAATAATCTGTGCCACCCAAAACTGCCTGGAGTTGAGAAAATACCACCCACACCAATACCTTGCTCCAAAAAGAAAGAAAGAAAATAAAATTTTGACACTGAGCTAAAGTTCTTCAGTACAGTCCAGATTAGGTTTCTTTGGTAAATGTCAACTGCCACCTCTTTCAGGGTGATAGGGACTACCTCTGAGGTGCAAATAGAAAGCTTAACTGTGGCAAATAAAATCTCAAAAACTAGTAGAAGTAAAGATTCATAAAGCAGGTCTCAAACATTCTTGCAGTTGTTTACACCCATATCACCCTGTTCAGAAGATATGCTGGCTGCATCCATTTCTGACAACAAAGTAGCTATGACATCCTGAAGTAGGGGCATCCACATCTCTCAATTGTGGATGTATGGCATTGCATGCAGATGTATAGTAGAGCACTTTTTAAAGTAATGCTACACTTGCAAGATTTCATATTGTGTATTAGTTTTCTATATCAACCTTCATCTGAGGAACACAGGGTGATTTACAATATATATTAAAAAAACAAGAATACACATCATAGTAACAAAAAAAAAAAAAAACTGGCTGCAGTGTCAGATTTCAAGTAGACAGATTTTCATGTATCTAGCACCCACTGTTCAGAGATTGTGCTATCTGATGCTTTGCAGATATATTTGTGCCCTTTTCCAGTTAACATTCCTTTGGCCCCTTCAGTTTTGCCATTTAATAAGTACTTAAAATTTATCTTTTTACTATTGACTTTCCTTAAGAGAAATTTGGGGATCTAATTCGGTCTGTATCCATCTGTTTGTCCGTATCCACTCAGTGCGTCATTCTCTGTATGTTGCTTGGTGAGGGCTTGGCCATAAAAACTGACTACTACTACTAATAAAACCGGAATGAATGAATGAATGAATGAATGAATGAATAATAAATACATATATACCTTTAGTTACCTTTAACTGAATATGCTAGAGCATTACTGGGGGTTCTGTGGAAAGCCATCGGTGTGGAATTTGAGATTTTTATTATTATTATTATTATTTGCAAAATAATATGGAAACACAATGGAATTCTGGGTGCAAATATGCAAAACTGGAATAGACTGATTAATCCATCTCAAGGCAATACTGAACTAGATGGTTCAATGATCTCCACTTTGCCTCTCTGCTCCCCCTTTTATTTTTTAGAAAACCCCTCCCATTGCAAAACTAGGAAAAACTTGGAGAGCTACTGAAGGTCAGAGCAGAGAATGGACAGAAGGTGTCAAGAGTCTGTCCCACTATAAGGGTACTGCTCCGGAGGGTAGGACTTGAACCAAAGGCTTCAAGTTACAAGAAAGGAGATTCTGACTAAAGATCAGGAAAAACTTTCTGACAGTAAGAACTGTCTCCCTTGGGAGGTTGTGCACTCTCCTTCCTTGGAGATTTTTAAGCGGAGCTTGGATCTGTCATGGATGCTTTAGCTGAGATTCCTGGATTGCAGGGGGTTGGACTAGATGACCCTCGAGGTCCCTTCCAACTCTATGATTCACATGATGGAACACTGTCTGCATTAGTAGACACCAATGACATGAGCAGGATAGCTGATTTATAGCACATGAATTGATTATTACTTACAGTTTGCTAACTCTCTCTGAGGGTGTGGTGTGGTGTGGTGTGGTGTGGTGTGGTGTGGTGTGGTGTGGTGTGGTGTGGTGTGGTGTGGTGTGGTGTGGTGTGGTGTGGTGTGTGAGAGAGAGATGTCTGGAGGCTGACAGCCTTTGGAGAGTTAAAAACACTTTTAGAGGCTTTGCAGGGTCACACTCCTTTCCATAATTCCAACTGGGCTTCTTTGCTTGCCTGGGGAGTTCCTTCAAGCCAGTCTGGAAAGCGGCACTCAGGGGATGGAGGGGGAAGAGAGACAGGTTAGGCTTCAAGCAAGGGGTTAAGATGACTTTTGCCTTTCCTTCCCAACTAATAACATTTCAAATGCATGCTCTGCGTGTGTTTTTTTGAGGGAGGGTTGCAGAAGGGGAATCCTCTGTACCTATTGGCTAGGCTCTATCAGCTGCAGTTTAGCTGAAGCTGCTGCTAAAGAGCTGTATTGATCTGAAGGGTAAATGTGGGGAGAGAGAGAGAGGGAGAGGGAGATCCAGTCATTTCTGAGAAGAGAGACGACCTCTGCCAGTAAGGAAGTGGTTTCAACCCGCCTGCCTTTCTTGTTTTATCTTTGGTGAATGAAAAGAGGACGCCTGCGAAAACAGTTTGTTGCGACGGTGGGATAGCGAGGCAAGGTTTTCCCTTAGTCGAAGCTGCTGTTGCATATTCCTGCTGCTGCTGCTGCTGCTGCCGCCGCCGCCTGCTTCCCTGCTGCAGTTTCATAGAGCAGGTAAGCCTTATAAAAGCAAAACACAAAAAACGGTGGTGATGATGAAACGCAATCGGATGGCTTCTGCATCCTGAGATCCCGGACCCACAGGGATCGGCAGATTTGCAAACGCTGCGCCACTGGATAGCGAGGGCTTTTGGAAGACGGAGGAAATGACCTCGGGCATCCTTTTCTTCCTGGGGGAGGTTGTCCCACACACAGTGACAGGGGAAACTTGAATAAGTTCTCAAGAAAGTGGATGAGTGTGTGGTATGTATTGATCTGAGAGCGAGGAAAGGGGTTGCAAGGCAGTAGCTCTTGGCAGAAGTGCAGGGAGGGAAATAGCAAAGGTGCAGAAATATTTCCCTTTGCCACTAGCTAAAAAGATGCACAGGTGGGGCTATCGATGGTTTGAATTTGGTGGACCAGAGAACAGTTGTGTCAAATATTATGCAATATAGTTCATTAGAAGACCCCCCCCCCCCGTTAAGGTACAGTGCAGAACTTGAGCGAGAGATTCCTGGTGCTATTTGAAGGATTCCCCCCCCCTTAAATTGTGGCAGCTGTTTGAGGTGCTGAAAAGCTGACCTTTTAAAAGAGGGGGTTTGGTTCCTTTGTGTTCCAAAGAAAAGCACTGCAAGGCAACTTTTCTCCACTTCCTATTACCTGTTGTTTAACAGGATTGCAGGTTCCATTTCTAAGCAAGGATCTAATTCAGCAGTCGCAAATAAGACATTTCAGTGAAAGCAATGAGCTTCCTTTCCCTCCAAATGATCTTGCCCAAATTAATCATGTGGTGATAAGTGAAACACATAATTCTTAAATAAGCATTTAAATGAACTATTTAGCACCAAATTGTAAACATTCACTGAAGCCTTGTCTTTTGCATGTGAGAGATGGGGTGGGAGCAGAGGAATCTTGCTTTCTCTCTCTAGATATTTAACCCCCCCCCCCAATTAGAAATGTGACACACAGTTCTGTGACTTTGATAGCTTTGTATTCTGATCTTTACTAATAAGAGGCACACATATTGTCTAAGTTGAAGTGTTTCCCACAGTGTGTGTGTGGGGGGGGAATAGATGGCCAATGGATTTTGTTTCTGGGTTTCTTGATCTTTCGCAATACTGCACATCCCCTCATCTGTACATTGTAAAACATATCCACAAGATGCTTGTTAGGAAAATAGAAACTGCTGTACTGCTGGATGAAAACCGGGGGGGGGGGAGTCATTTGTTTTTCCTTTGCTTTATTGTTTTCCACTTCCAGCATGACCAACAAAAGCATAACCATTTCGGCATACAGAGCAGGTGTTAATGTCAAGCAATGCACTTTTCAATGCACACCTCACTGGATGCAAGGCAAAATATTATTAAGAATAAGTGCAATGAATGGAAGAATGGTACTGAGAATTCAGTCTCTCATATTATTCATGAACTGGTCAGGAGGTCTTTATTTCTCCCCCATTAAGAATTGATTAGATGTTTCAGTGGTTGCCACTAACTGTTGGGAGGGTTCCTAGGAGTTTTACAAATATGTTCCCAAGAAGGAGAAGCCAGATGGTTATACCACCAAAGTCATAAGCAGTTAATTGCATAATTGATTTGTAGTCCTCTTGAACATATCAGCGCCTGAACTGCAGTGCTTACATCTTAACTGATCAAGCTACTTGCCTGATGCTCACCTGTACCAAGATCAAAGGGCCATTTTTGGAAACTGTGCAGTAATATAATCACTGTTCTCCATAATAAGGCACACCATGGTTTAATAAGGAAAGCTACACCAGAAAAAAATACAGTTTTGTCTCCCCCGCACATACACTTCACAACAATCATTGCTTGATACATTTTGTGCATCTTTTGTTTTTTTGCCAGTCAGCTTTTGAATTCACTTGCAAAATTTCTGTGGTCTGTGCCAAGCCTGTGGCATTCCCTATCTGTTTGGTTGGACTGTACAGCAGCTGGAGACTGTGAGGTCTCCCACAGCTTATGTTCTATTCAGCATGGCAGAAGGAAGTTTTGCTCAATAAGAATATGCTCAGGTCACAGCCAACTCAACAATGACCACTTGTTATATCTGCACCATGCACTGGTGACCGGTGCCAATCTATTCAAGTTTGTTGCCTGCATACAGGATAGGGCTGTCATTTTCTTGCCAAAATTAAAACAAGGACCTTCTTCGCAATCAGTAGTACAAAATTGTTTTCAGCCCAGTTTACATTTAAAAGAAATTTTAATTTTTTAATTCGAAACAGTCATGTAATGTCATCTTTCTCTCAAAAAAATCTGTTAAGCTGCATCTGCTATTCCTTGGCACTGAAATCCCAATAACATTTACCCAAACGTAAATCCCACAAGTTCAATAGAAGTTACTTGCAACAAGTATCCTGTTGGACATTATCTTACCAAGTGGGAGTCAATGCAGCTTGTGTCATTTCATGCACCACCCTGGTAACATCAGAAACACAGGATTGCATGGGAGGAGCCACTGATGTCAACATCACCTCCTCTGAAAAATTAGGAAAACACCAATGAGGAAGGGAGCCACACTGCAGATCATCCCAGATGACAGGGACCTTCTGAGATCTGTGCTGCAGATGTCCTAAGTAGTGTGGTTGCTGCCGCCTCCACAGTTGCATAGTTGTTTACTTACAAAGCCTTTGTTAAGAATATATGTATTAGCCGTCATTAGGTTGAATTGTCACATTAGCACTCTGTTGTAGTTGCCTGAGAAGAATATGTCCAGCCTGGGTAAATAACATAGTAAAGCAGCTGTCTCTCTGCATAGTAAACCCATCACTTTTCTGAATTACAATTGATGTAGGAAGAGGAGTAAATTGATTAAAAAGATATATGCTAGACATCCTGAATTAATCTGATTCTGATGAATTGAGAACCAGTATGCCTTTTCACGTGCCCAGTTGCATCATTAAGTGTCTTTGGACAAGCTGCCATGATGCCCACATCTCTATCCCTTGCACCCTCAGTATGAAAAAAACTCTTTCTGCTTCCAGCCTCCAGTTTTCACTAAGTAGCATATTCACTTGATGATCACATAGGACATGAATGCAGTCAGACCAAAGCTGTTCTGGGCAAGCCAAGTCAAGCCACTGGAAGCAGCAGTCAGGGAAAATCAGTACCATGGACAGATCCCAGTTGCCCTCTCTGTCTGGAAATGACTTCATAAAGTCACTGGGCTCATGTACATACTGTGCAATGCCATCTGAAGGTGTTTAGCTTGGTTTTATTAAACTTTGTAAATGCTATTTCTGAAAAGTCCCAAGACTAATGCAAAGCCATATAAACAATGTCATGACAACACCATCATAGCAGACAAAATATCAGTGGTAATCAAATAAAACAGGCATAAAAGTAACCATGCCATGCCATACCATCCAATACATGGAGTAGAAATATCTGTTCACCTGGCATTGAAAGCATAGCAAAGTCAATGCCAGGTGGGCCTCGCAGGGGAGAACATTCCACAGATGGAGAGGGAGCACTAGTGAAAAGGCCCTGTCCCTTGTTAGCACACTGCAAACCTCCCTCGGATGGGGTACCCTGAGAAGTGTCTTCAATGGTGATGTAAGGGTTGGGCAGATTCATGGTGGGAAAGATGGGACATGGGCCTAAGTCATGTATGGCTTTATAGTTTACAACAAGCACTTTGAATTGGGCCTGGAAATACAAAGGAAATGTGTGACCCATTCCGACTCTCTTCATGCTTATTCTGGGAGTTTGAAAATTGTAGGCAGATATTGAAAAGGCACCAGAAGATGAACACCTCACCCCTCAAATCCAGTTTATGGAACTCTAAATTCTGATGCATCTAGCCTAGAGCCCCAATCCACCAAGGACCAACATAATTAGGCTATTGTACATGGTTCTTTGGGACGCAGGTGGCACTATGGGTTAAACCACAAAGCCTAGGGCTTGCTGATCAGAAGGTCGGCAATTCGAATCTCCGCGATGAGGTGAGCTCCCATTGCTCGGTCCCAGCTCCTGCCCACCTAGCAGTTCGAAAGCACATCAAAGTGCAAGTAGATAAATAGGTACCACTCTGGCGGGAAGGTAAACGGTGTTTCTGTGCGCTGCTCTGCTTCAACAGAAGCGGCTTTGTCATGCTGGCCACATGACCCGGAAGCTGTACGCTGGCTCTCTCGGCCAGTAACGCGAGATGAGTGCCACAACCCCAGAGTTGGACACGACTGGACCTAATGGTCATGTATCCCTTTACCTTTACTTTACATGGTTCTTTGAAATTGGACTTTATTTCTGCTGAATTCAGCTGAAAGCAGAAATACGTTTCTACACTGTGCAAAGTGTGGCATAATATTTAACCTAAAAAGACACCCAAAATTCCTCTAAACTTGGCTTTTTGTTAATTCCACTTTCCAGATGATGGAAAAGATGCTCAGGAATGAAAACTAGCCCAAAAGAGTCCACTTGCTGACCTAAGATTTGAATCCAAATTTCCAAAGCTGTAATGTAAGGGTCTCTTTATTTTGTCATTTATACTTTAATTGCTAGATCTGAAGCTCTTCCTCCTGGGGGAATTTATTGTTTCCTGTTAGAACTATCTGCTAATAGTTCTTTGCCACTCACTTTCTGTTTGACAATACCCAAACAGTACTTTTAAAAAGTGGTTTATAGCAATGAATATAATAATTTCAATCTAGAATGACAACATAATTAATACAATGCATGAAAATGATGAAAACCTTTGAGTCGGATTGTGTGTGTGTGTGTTTGTGGGGGGGGGGTGCACAGTGACTACATGAAGTGCCTTGTATCTGTATGGAAGCAGGCCATTGTGTTTCAAATTTGCTCTGTGTCCTTCTGATTGGATTCATGATTCAGGTCCAAATTTAGTATGCAAAATCTAAAGCTCTGTTTCACCCCCATTGGCTATAAGGGGAAATCTAAAACTTGCTATATATATCTATATATATCTATATCTATCTATATATATATATATATATATATATATATATATATATATATATATATATATTCCCCTTAGGGCATCTTCCCCTGAAATTTAATTGAAGTATTTGAAGCTGGCTTCTGAGTGTCTGAGATTGGTGTACTCACTGATTTTGTTTTTAATTAAAGTGTTCCTTTTACCTTAGAAAAACCATACCTTTGCACACAGATTTGCTTCTTCAAAAATGACACACACACACATGCATGCACGCACACGCAGACACACACACTGCTTGTTTCTGGGGGTCTGCAGGGGTGTGCATACCCCTAAACATTTCTGAACCAAGTTTTGTCTCATTGAGGTGCAGTATTTCAATATGAGTAGGAAAAAGAGAGTTGTTGTTGTTCAGTCGTTCAGTCGTGTCCGACTCTTCGTGACCCCATGGACCAGAGCACGCCAGGCCTCCCGCAGTTTGGCCAAACTCATGCCAGTCGCTTCGAGAACACTGTCCAACCATCTCATCCTCTGTTGTCCCCTTCTCCTTGTGCCCTCCATCTTTCCCAACATCAGGGTCTTTTCCAGGGAGTCTTCTCTTCTCATGAGGTGGCCAAAGTATTGGAGCCTCAACTTCAGGATCTGTCCTTCCAGTGAGCACTCAGGGCTGATTTCTTTAAGGATGGATAAGTTTGATCTTTTTGCAGTCCATGGGACTCTCAAGAGTCTCCTCCAGCACCATAATTCAAAAGCATCAATTCTTTGGCGATCAGCCTTAAATGTTTAGTAGCCCTAAACATTTTTTTTTTAAGAGAAGGCTGCAGAGTACAGACCACTAAAGGGTTGATTTGTAGGATGTAAAAAAAGACATCAACAAAATATCTCTTGGCTTGGTGAGGTGAGCATAATAAAAACCCATGGTCCCAACTTTGAAATGTCCCCATCTGCTTTATGTCATTTGAATGGAATTTCTTTTCTTATTAATTGTTGAAGATTGGTTAAAGGAGGGGGGAGAAAGAAATTTTCAGCACAGCACTATGTTGATTGGGTGTTTGTCTCAGTAGGCTACAAATTTGCACAGCCCTGGCTTAAAATGGGCATTAAGTAGATGAGAGGGTTCAGGGAAGCTTTTTTATGGTTCATGAATATCAATCTGGTAATATCCCAAGTCCCACTGTTTAAATATGGGATCTCTGCTCATGTATAAAATGAAAATGTGGGTAATGTACATACACAATTTAAATGCATTTGCATGCAGCCACTCCATTTCCAGCTTCTAACCCACTGATTTGTAAAGTGCTTTGAGAGGTCTTGAGTATGGAAGCTTCTGCTTCAGAACGCCATTCACTTCTATGCTATAAATGGCTCGTAAAAATGCCTCCACTTTAAGTGTTATGTATAAACACACACACGGCTTTGTGTGTATATATATATATACACACACACACATACACACACACTTAAAGGGATGACATTTTTTATGAGTCGTTTTTAAAGGAGAATAGAATTTGGTTTTATATAGCACCTCTCACAGTCAAGGTATTGCAAAGCCGTTTGCCATGCACGTGAGTTACTGTTGGTGCCTGCAGAAGAGGCTGCATAGACAAATGCTTCTAAGGAGGCATATAGACCAGGGTCATCCACTACTCTTTTTGAAAAATGGACTATGATCTTCAGTTTTTACTCAACGAGCTGGTTGCAAAAGGCACAGTAAACCAGATTTCAGCATTTTATAAAGGCAATGGCCCCATAAAACCTCAGTAAATCTCCTTTCTCCTCCCTGTTCCCTGTTCCCCATCCCCCAGCACCTGTACTATAGTACTATAGAATTTGGCCGACAATCAGATTTCAAGAAACTTGGCATCATGATAGGATATAATTTGAGTCCACTTTCAGGAGGACTTGGGGGTTGGGTGTGTTTCAGGAGGACTTGGGGGTTGGGAGTGGGAGCATATTGTACATTTATGCTATTGGTTCTGTGCTGTCTTGAGATGCACTTAGCTCTCTAGTGCTGGTTTCTTGGAGGTAAGGGCTATAGGTTTTTGGCGTTGCACTTGGAAATGTTAGACTCTGGACTTACTGTCCCTTTAGGGCATAATGCGTATCACTTTGCTTATTTCAAACTGTGGCGTCCCACCCTTCCTGCATTTGGGATTCTCTTGTTTCATCTTCTGAGTGGGGTCCCAGACCTATGGCCCAAAGTCCTGCCCATCACTGTAGGTTATTCAGTCATTCCTCCAATTGCTTGGAAAGAGGATAGCTCTAGATGCAATTTCATAACCCAGTTATCAGAGGTAGCTGTTTAAATCCCCTGCAAAAGGCAGGGTGATCATGCTGATACTCATGACTAAGTTAACCCAAAGCAATGGAGCTTTTCTGATCCCAGAGTAAGAGAGGATTCCCCCAAGGAATCCTGGGAACTGTAGCTCATTAAGGGTGCTGGGAATCGTAGCTTACTGAGGAGTAAACTTCAGTTCCCATTATTCTTTAGGTGTGAGTTAATCAATGAATTAACCAAGGCTTTAGTCAATTCACTGATAGTGGCCAATTTTAATAAGCCTGTTTTACTTGGTTTCTTGTAAGTTAAGGGCCTCTGTTGCTATTTTGGAGTATATTTGGTTATATGTATATAGATAGATGATAGATAGATAGATAGATGGATAGATAGATGATAGATAGATAGATAGATAGATAGATAATGATTTTCTTTCTCATAATGAGTGATAGAGGTTCTGATTATCTGCATTGAGTTTTTGGCCATATGCAAATTTATTTAAGCCCAATAAATTAATTAATAATTTGGAGTGGAGAGATTAATCACCTACAATTATAAAAGTGGTTGACAGCTTGCTGTTCACAGCTGGTTAGAAGACTTCTCTTTCTACTTTATGCTGTTCTGCGGCACAGTTAATGGGGTTGATATATTCTGCCCTAGAGATGGTTACAATTCATTAGCGTGTGCAATGACTCTTCTATAAATATGACAAGGCAATATACACATTTTCATATAAAGTTCTTTGGAGCCCTATAAACTTTGCAGCTGTTCTGCTCATCACTCATAAGTTCCCCAGCATTTATTTATTTTTAACACAGAGAGACAAATTCCTGCTATAGGCAAATGTCCATTCACCTGCACAGTCCACTTCTAGGATAAAATGCACAGGTATGGGGAGAGCCAAATGTTTGTTGCCTGTTTGTGAGACTTTTGATCATTGTGATCTCCTGCCTACTCAGCAGGCCCTACTGAGGGCCTACTCGGTAGTGGCACCTTGGTTATAAAGCTCTCTTTCTAGGAATACCCAGTTGGTACCTATTCTGTTAGCTTTAGGTATGGGTAAAATAAATCCAATTCTGCTTAGCTTTCAGTGGATGATGTATTTAATTTCTACCTTGCTGCCTGTTTTTACTGCTGATTGTTTCTGCTTTTACTGCTTTTTTGGGGGTAGTTCTGTTAATTTTTAATATTTTAACTGATGCTTTAAATGGCTGTTGCTAGCCACCTTTGGGGGTGAAAATTAGGATTAAAATGTTAAAACAAATATATGTAAATCATCTTTTCCGTTCCAGACACTTGTTTGGCGGTTGTCATATTTGGGCTTCCTACTGTAGAATTGTCAATAATGCTTACATCATCTAGTTCAGGCATGTAAATAACTGTTCACCTGTGGCAAATAAGAATTCCAGGTAAGACAGGAAACATCTGTAAACTGGAAGCGAGGGCCTTCCCTGACCCCTGCTTTCTTTAGCCCGTTGATGTGTCACAACTGACTGATATATGTAGTTGTCCTCTCACTGACAAATTAGTGAAAGAACGGGTGTGGCCACGCCAAATGGAATGTTTTGAGGAATCCAATTGGCCAGTGTTTAAGACAGAATGATAGACTCAGAGCCAGAAGTAGATTATCTGGTAGGGTGAATATGCTAGATTCCCAGCAGGTGGGTCCTTATTGCTTACTGAGGGGGTGAGGTTTTTGGCATGATGCAAATGCAATAGTGAAGCTAATGTGCTGGTCCTACAGGTGCATTGATTGATTGATTGATTGATTGATTGATTGAATTTATATACTGCCCTATACCCAGAGGTCTCAGGGTGGTTCACAGAAAAGATCATAATGTATAAAATCAAAATAAGAACAATAACCCAATAACACCCCCATCCCCCCAAAAGAGGCACATTTTAAAAGGGTGAAAGAGGTCAATCAGGTCAACCAAAGGCCTGGTTAAAAAGGAATGTTTTTGCCTGGCGCCTAAAGGTGTATAATGAAGGCGCCAGGCGAACTTCTGTGGGGAGAGCAAACCACAGACATGGAGCCACTGCAGAGAAGGCCCTTTCTTGTGTTGCCACCCTCCGGACCTGTAGAGGAGGAGGCACACGAAGGGGGGCTTCAGAAGATTATCTCAGGGTCTGGGTGGGTTCATATGGAAAGAGGCGGTCATCATTTATACGACTTCAACCTCCCCACAACCTTCTACCTTCCCTTTCCCCTTCCCCTCTCAGTAAGCAATAGTGACCCACTTGCTGGGTATCTAGTGTAGCAGCTCTGCCCCAGCTGCTCACAGCCCAAACCTTTAAACCCAGTATTATTTTTATTGAGTTTTTTTATTGCGAATTATAAGTGTGTGAAATAGACGGACAGAGAGACTGAAATCCATTATTATTTATAGACAGACAGAGAGAATGAAATCCATTATTATGAAATCCATCTAAAGGACTCCTGCAGATTGCAACTGAAGGAAGGAAGGAAGGAAGGAAGGAAGGAAGGAAAAAGTACCTTAGGTACTGGACAGCAACAGAAAGGGTCAAATATTAGTTGCTGTATACAGTGTGAGTGAAAAAGCAAGCAAAACAACACCAAGCAGTCATTCACACGGAACATCATGTGCACATAACTTAGTGTTCCATCTTGAATGATGGCGGCTGACCTGACCTGGGAGCATTTCAGGTTGGCCAGATATAACGTGGATGGAATGCCATTGCTCTCTAAGTGGCTTATAACTGACTTAGATCGGATGCTGGCATTTGAAATAATGTACTAACCTATTCTGTGAGCTGCTCTGTAGAAAATTCCCCTGGTGGTGTTCCTTTCAGCTACAGCTTGGATATCAGCTTGACCCACCTGGGCTGAAATGTCAGTATTCTTGGCATATATAGAATAGCCCTAAGGCTGAAATCAATTACATCCAAGTAAATGTGTTTAAGGTTATTAAGTTTTGCTCTTTAGATTCTCCTCCTCCTCGGTCATCACTACGGAGCTGTGAGAAACATCAGAGAGAGAGGGAATCTTATTTTTTTTAAAAAAAACAAAAACCCAATGCATTTCCCCCAATGTTTCTCTAACTGTTTTGCCTAGACCCTTGCAAGCTCACCTTAAAAAGCTGTGGTGACTATGTGAAACAGCAGGTGTAGTTGTTGTTGTTTGCATCTGTCCGTCTCAGGAGACAACGAAGTGCACCTTCCAGGGTGAAGTCAAACCACTGCATTAGCAGCACCGAAGTGACCTCCCTGGGGTGCAAGCCTGGGCAGTGTGAAAGGTGGTCTTGGGCTGGCCAGATGACAAGACACCCCTCTCCTTGGCCTCACTGATGTGGTCCAAGGGAGCAAAGGAAAGCAGAGCAAAATGTTTGGCACCAGATTGGCTGCAGGAGTTGCGTGTTTAGACCCTTTACCTTTCCCTGAAATCAATTCACACAGGAGTCAGATATTTGGTTTGGTTTTTGGCAGAATTTAGTCCACAACTTTATTGATTACAATCAAGTGGGTGGTTGCATAGGCTCTGGTTCGACTAGCTCTCTGCACCATTGCAGGCAGCGCTGACCCAGAGCTCTATCGTAGGTCAGCCAATGGTGAACACCTGGAACAGTGGAAAGCGGAGACATACTAGTCCACCATCCAGATGCCCCACTGGACTCTGGCACGGGCACAACCCTTCTCAGAGTTGACCAAACCATTGAGTCCCTGGATTCCTTTACTGGAATACCCTTTGCATAGGGGTGGCAAGACCCTTCTGCCACCCCTATCACCTGAACCAGAGCCTATCCGCAACCTTACAAGTTGTGACGATTTGCTACGCAGCAGGCGAAACCCAAGTGGCAACAGCCAATCAGCCAAGTGGGGGAAATTCCTGCTGTGCCCCTGTCCCAATGACAGACGACACACGACGGCATAGCAAGGTCAAGCGCAAGCCCTAAATATAGGGAGAGGTGGGCGGGTGTTCTGATGTGAAAGCCCCAAAGAGGAAGCTTGTAAGCCTCGCATGGGTTTATATAGGTCCCGTGTTGCTGCTTCTTGAATGCACCCCATTGGCCAGATTGCCCCCAAACAACACGGGACCCACCTATCAGGGGTTGTGGCTGTTCCAAGATTACCACGCACAACATTGGGTCAGGTGGCCAGGTTGCACCGCAATACGCGCCATCAGATGAAAGAGCATTCCACAGGGTGGGCCCCACTACCAAGAAGGCCCTCTGCCTGATTCCCTGTAACCTCACTTCTCGCAGTGAGGGAACTGCCAGAAGGCCCTTGGCACTGGATCTCAGTGTCTGGGCTGAACAATGGGGGTGGAGATACTCCTTCAGGTCCCACAAGGCAGTGGATGTTTATGATCAAAGTTTTCCTAAAGCCAAATTGCTGCAGAAAAGTAGAGAACTGAATTTAATTTGGGGGGGGGGAGAGGATGAGAGAACCACAATTGACATCCAAACTCCCCAAAGTCATTCCTAGCGCCCATTAGCAATCCTCAGTCATGACTACACATCCAACATCATTCTGGGTGATAATGGAGAGAGGAAAGGAAAGGATAGCCATAGAGAAGGACATTCCCTTTTACCTCTCCCCTCTTGCTTCCACAACTGTTGCTCCTGCTGTATTAATGTCATCAGGGGGGAGGATTTGTTCAGCTGCAGGGGTTGTCAGGGATTGGAGGGTGACAGAAGGATAGGGCAGTGGCTTGCAGGCATTTGATTTAGCTGAGGGACATTTCTGGGTTTTCCCTGATTTTGTGCGGGGATTTGCCCTTCCTTCAGCTGTGAATTTTCATGTTTTGCAGTTGGTCTTTCAGGATAAAAACAAACCGCCTAACACAAACAGCAGGGATATAAGTCTCGGTTGAAATGTCGGCTTAGGCGAACTCACAGGAGAGTCAACCCCTCCTTTTTTAATGTAGTGTTTGGCTTCCTCACAGTGCAATACCCCCAAATTCCTGCAGTGTCCCCAATTAAAGCAAAGCCCGAGGATGTATTAAAAACTGGGAGGAAATCTTTGAAAGGTTCCTCTTAATTGGTTCTGAGATTCAGGCCTGTTATCAGAACTGAACAGAGAAGAATCAGTATTAACACCTGGACTCATGGCTATGCAAAATCCAGAGTTCCTAAAGCAGCAATTAAATGGCTTAATCTTAAAACCCTCCTAGGTTCAATTCAGTAAAACTGCTCTGAAGGGCAGTGCTAATTCTTCATGAATTGCCGCTTCACATTAGCCAATGCTGTTTTAATTTCCGTACCATCCCTGCCAGACTCTCCTCTGAGCTGCTTGCAAGGCTTTGAAGCTCTCCATCCCCAGTGACTTTCTTATTTGTCCTTTCAACAAGTTTGAGTGATAAATATTTGTGTGCGGAAAGGCAGTTTTGTGTGTGTTTGCATATATGCGCATGTCACAATTTATTTATTTATTTTGCATTGCTGAAAAATGATTCACCACTTTTGATAATTGTTTTGGCACTGCTTGCAAAAATGTTCCCCTGTTCATTTACATTGCCCCTCTGTTCGTTTCTCTCTCTGTTTGCTTCTCTTGTTCCCAGCGATGTCGTCACACAGCCATATCAGATTGGATACATAACACTCATGATATCATCACCCTAATGAGGTGGGATCACACACTAGCTCAGGAAGGGAAAAGAATAACTAACTGGGGAGAAGGAGTTCGTGCCACATCAACAGCAGCTAAACAGAACTTCGGTGTGTGGGTGTGGGTGTGTGGGTGTGTGTTCTGCATATTCCATACCCTCCAACATTTCTCAAATGAAAATAGTGACGTCCCATTCCATAACGATAATTTTCCCCAGCCACTCTGGGCAGCTTCCAAGAAATATAAAAACATAATAAAACATTAAACATTTTTTTAAAATCCCTTCCCTATAAATAATTGCCTTCAGACAGCTTGGGGGGTCGAATAACTCCTTACCCTACAACATTTCTCGAATGAAAATAGGGACATCCCAAGGAAAAGAGGGACATTTCAGGATCCAATTAGAAACCAGGACAGCTTCTCTAAATCAGGGGTGTCTCTTGGAAATACGGACATTTGGAGGGTCTGATATTCCACACAAAGTATTTTTCCAGGAAACATTTGTATCCTTCAAAAATACCTATCTTTCAGCTCCTGCAATAAAACCTGGAGATTTTTTTTGGCACAACCCTAACATATATGTATCATCATTAACCTGGAAGCAAAAAATGGCAATAAATTTAAGCCAACCATTAAACCAATTCTCTGTACTGAGAGTGTGTGTGTGAGCGCGCGCACACACACACACACACATTCAAATGCCTGAGCTGGACATTTTAATAGAATATAAGTCCTTGGAGCATTAACAAATTCTGGAGCTTTTAAATCAACTGTGACCTCTTCATTTAGGAGGCTGCTCCAGTAATGCAGTGGCTCACTAAGGTTAATGATGGATCATGGCACGGTACGATTTGCAGAGTGTCATTTAGCCCGTTATATTCCCCCAATGTTTGCTTGGGTCAGGTTATCGCATCTAAATAATGAGCCGAGCCACCCCTTCCTCCTGGAGATAGCCAGTGATTACTGGAAAGCTCACTTTGCAAGACCAGGAGGCGCCAAGCCTTGCTAGCTGCTGGTAAATTATGATGCTATAGTCAGAGGCTGATAAAAGCAAACCAGGGTCAGGATTCTCCGTGACTGTGTGACACCTGCCTCGTGTAGCTCCATCTGGGTGAACAGACGGCCCAGCTGTTAGTCAAAATGAGACCTTTGACTCTCTCTCGGTTTTCTTGCTACTGACTTTTTTTTTCCCCAGTGGGGAAGGTTAGGTGACCTGACCTGCTGTGGCAGATTATTTACAATGAAAGCTGCCCCTATTTCTTTCCCCTTTGCTTCCACTGAGGTCCACAACATGGCCTGCATGCAAAGTGCCGCCAGTGTGCCACTTTGAAAGCGCACTGATAGCTTCCAGAGGCTTTTCATTTATTGCAAATGTCACGCTGTCGGGCCATTCCAGGCGCCTAGAGGAAAGGGATGGAGGCGACATCGCTGCCTAGCTGTGAACTTGCTACAGAGTGAACACAAACATTTCTTTCTCAGCGCTGCCAACCTTTCCTTCCCCCTGCGGGGATTGCTGCAAGGAGGCACAATTGTTCTGAAAGAAACTGAGATGATAAGAACCGGCAGCCAACAGTTCTGAATGCATTTGGGTGTTTGCAGGTTGCCTCCATCTATTCTAGTGCTTTAAAAACAACAACAGCTGATAGCACAAAGTGCCTTGTGTCAGCTGAGTCTCCACGTTTTGGCCACATCTTTGTCCACCATCATGGATCTTCCCATCAAAAAACTCCTGACACGTTTCTGCAAACCCCTGCAATTTCTAGGGACACCAGTCTGAAAACCACTGCTCAGTAGTGCTAAGAGAACATTCAGCATTTATGGTGAACACACTCCAAAGCTGAAATCTGTTGGCACTGAGAAACAGATTCATTAGCCTTTCCTACTTACACGATTTATGGTCTGGTGAGTTACAGAAGGAAAAAAAAAATCTAAAGCAAGCAGTTTTGTTACCAAACTATATAAGTAACAGATAAAAAAGAGAGCGACCAACATCACCCTGTATGTCGGCGGGAAATAGATTGTCTGCTGTTTCTAAAAGATGTTCCATCAGTTTCTATCACGAGCAAAAGACCTGAAGATTACATGATACAAGGATTCATTTGGGAAGAAAGCGACTCATGCTTTAAAAATACAGCGGAGACACCCCCCCCCCCTCACTGCTAACATTGCTGTTAAACTTTCCATCTCAGAAGAGAATGAGAAATGGGACCACAGGAAGCTAACAAGTGGTCATTAGTGGTAGGTGAAAGAGCCATTATTATTATTATTATTATTATTATTATTATTATTATTATTATTTCTATTTCAAATACATTGTTTTCAAAACGTCTTTCAAGAAAGAAGCTCTCAGCTCCCATGCGTCGCAGGTCTTTCTTTTTCTTTTTTCTTGTCTGACTAAATCAAAACTGGGAAATGCTGTACGATGAAATCATGTGGTGACCATTCCAAAAGTACAACTGGAGAGATGAATGTGGAGAGCGGGAAATGACTGAAGCATTTCATTAAATTGTGAGCATTTGCCTCATTAACATTGTAATACCGGTCCAATTTTAAAGCTGTCTTCAACACTCATTAACCCAGCTGCATTCTCAAATTCACTTACTGTGAAAATAGAGAAAAGAACAGCTTTAGAAACATTGGCTATATAATTATTTCCAAAAAGTTTTGCACACTTCGTTGCACTGAAGGCTTTGACATTCTCTGTTCTTGGAAGTCTTCGATACTGCTCGATTCCATGTGTCATTTGAAGCCAGTGGTCTGTAGGCAGCCACACCCATCAGCCAAATATCAACTAAGCTTCATCCATCAATACAGGTCATTGACATTATTGACCCACATAAGTACCTAAGACCCCTACCTGCTGGGAAGCTAGCGGCCCCACCCCATCTGGTGAGTTGCTTTGGAATGTGGTAAGTATTTACCACATTGCTCACTGGAAGGACAGATCCTGAAGTTGAGGCTCCAGTACTTTGGCCACCTCATGAGAAGAGAAGACTCCCTGGAAAAGACCCTGATGTTGGGAAAGATGGAGGGCACAAGGAGAAGGGGACGACAGAGGATGAGATGGTTGGACAGTGTTCTCGAAAGCGACTAGCATGAGTTTGGCCAAACTGCGGGAGGCAGTGAAAGATAGGCGTGCCTGGCGTGCTCTGGTCCATGGGGTCACGAAGAGTCGGACACGACTGAACAACTGAACAACAACAATAACAACAAAGTATTTAGGGAGTTGGCCTCAGACCCGGGAGACCAGGATCCAAAGCTTTTAAAGTCACCGGATGACCTTAAGCCAGCCAACCTATCTCACAGAGTTGTGACGATAAAAATGGGAGCTGGTTCTTTCCTCCATGTGCTGCCTTCACCTTCTTGGAAGAAGGGTGGGGTATAAATGTAGGATATGTTCATTGAAAGTGTAATTGATGTGAGCTTGTGTTTAAAACCCTGGGCTAGGATCTGGGAAATCAGGATTCAAATCCTCACCTACGGTGACCTTAGGCCAGTCACTTAGGCTAACCCAGGCACAGACAAAACTCAGCCCTCCAGATGTCTTGAGACTACAATTCTCATCATCCCTGACCACTGGTCCTGTTAGCTAGGGATGATGGGAGTTGTAGTCCCAAAACATCTGGAGGGCTGAGTTTGCCTATGCCTGGGCTAACCTATGTCGCAGGATTGTTGCCATGTGGAAGAGCCACCTTGCCCGTATGGAAGAGGGTGCCTGGGGCCACGCGATGTCATCGTGGCGTGTGTGACATCAGCATGGCCCATGGCATACTGATGTCACCCATGCACGTGGCAGGGGCGTGCCGACGTGTCAGGCAGACAACCCACAGAGTGGGCACCACTTCCCTTCATTTAAAATTTGTGGGGCCTTGGACCTCCATGGCCCCACATAGATGGCACCTATGTTGTCATGAGTGCTTTAGTTGAGGTTTTTGCATTGCAGGGAGTTGGACTAGATGATTCTTCTGGTCCCTGCCAACTATACAATTCTATGAACTATTGTTGTTTTTGTTGTTGCCTGTGTAAGCTGCTGCTTGGCCATCTCAGATCTAAACCTTAACTATTTTCCGTGGCAAACACTGCTCACATTTGTACTGCTCTTTGTACCGCTGACATGGGAAGCGTAGATTCCTGAAATCTCTTAGCAAGATGTCTGGCTGATTATTTCCCATCCTACCTGGAGGTCATTATCAGCTACTTAGTGCTCTTTGATTATCTGACAGGTGGCTATAAACCTTGATGGATGCCCCCTGCCAGCAGAGCAAAATGTGAGCGCCCTCCCCAAAAAGTTTGTGAATCCTAATAACATAGATTATATGATTGATGTGCAGTATGCCATTTAATTACAGGAATAAATGAGGAAGAGGAAACTTGTCACTTCCCCATTTATTATCCCGTAATTAGACGACCACTAATCAGGCCTTCTGATTGGCCAAAGGGATTTTAGATATAATTGACTGTAGCTCACCGTTGCGACAATGCAAAGGGGAAAGATAATCACGAAATAATTTGTGGTAGGAGAAGACAAAACCGGATTCTTTAATAGTAAAAATAATGCCCTGAACAGACCTGCATGTTTAGAGGTGAGTAATTTAGTGCAGCAGATGAAATGCTTCTCCTGTACAATGACAGAGTACTTTTTCAATACCTAATATTTATGCATATGTGATTTTTGGAATGCAGCATAGATCAATACTCTAGTGGAAAGCAAGGCATTCATCTTGGTTTGGGCTGGTATGTAATACATTCTGCATACTTTGCTTAACATCAAAACCCAATAAATAGACCAAATGGATGATGATAATGGCACATCTCTGGGGTCATTATATCCTAATCGTGGCATCTTAATGCCAAGTTCAAGATTTAATTAAATATTAAAATGGATCAGGTTTTTCCAATCTGGCCTGGCCAAGGCACCATATTTCCTTTGAGGTTTTCTTTTTTTTTCTTTTTCTTTCAAAGGACTGATGTACAAAGCCACTGTTGCTTTAGGTCATGCACATGCACTTTCACGTTTCCCCCTGCCCTGGCGTGGCCTCTGCTCAGATAGGTTTTACAAGATTTATAGTATTATTATTTTTTAACCAAAGGGCATGCCTGCGGAAAGAAAATGAATGTGCTTCTCACACGCAGGAAATCTACTGCCCTGTTTAGCCCCAATTCCAAGGGCAGATCTACACACATGGTTTTTAACGTTAAGGAATGGTTTTGATAATGTAGATAGACACATGACGTCCTACCTTTTATGTTCATAATGCATTATGAACTTGTGTTTTGCATTGCTTAATTCTTAATCATTTTATGCTGCTAAATTGGTGAAATACTGCTCATATGTCCCTATGTAGTATTTTACCTCTTTCTTTCTTTTTACTGCATTCAAATCCACCTGCAATGGTATTTGAGTGGCAGATAACAAAGGACACAGAGGGAGGGAGGAGGAATTAAAATGTGGCACCAGAGGGCGGAGCAGAACAACCAGCGATCAGCAGCAGGGAAAGAAACTGTTCTTTGTAAATGGTGTGGCTGGGTATTTCAGTGGTACCTCTGGTTATGAACTTAATTTGTTCCGGAGTTCCGTTCTTAAGCTGAAACCGTTATTACCCTGAGGCTGCTTTTGCTAATGGGGCCTCCTGCTGCATGTGCGCCACTGGCACTCGTTTTCCGCTTGCATCCCTGGGCAAAGTTCACAACCAGGAGCAGCTACTTTGGGTTAGCGGAGCTCGTAACCTGAAGTGTTCATAACCAGAAGCGTTCGTAACCAGAGGTACCATTGTACTTAGGGGATGCCATACATTCTGGAATTCCTGGACATTTCCTCGGGGGGGGGTCCTACATGCCCATCCAGGACATGGGTGGCGCTGTGGTCTAAACTACAGAGCCTAGGGTTTGTCGATCGGAAGGTCGGTGGTTCGAATCCCCACGAAGGGGTGAGCTCCCGTTGCTTGGCCCCTGCTCCTGCCAACCTAGCAGTTGGAAAGCACGTCAAAGTGCAAGTAGATAAACAGGTACCGCTCCGGTGGGAAGCTAAATGCCATTTTGGTGCACTGCTCTGGTTTGCCAGAAGTGGCTTAGTCATGCTGGCCACATGACCTGGAAAAACTGTCTGAGGACAAACGTCGGCTCCCTCGGCCAGTAAAGCAAGATGAGCGCCGCAACCCCAGAGTCATTCGTGACTGGACTTAACTGTCAGGGATCCTTTACCTTTACCTTTACATTTTTTATTATTATTATTATTATTATTATTATTATTATTATTATGTGCTGGTGGCTTTGGTTCAGGCTGTGGTTCTGGAGTGGGCGGCTCAGGGCTAATGGGTGGTTGCTTTAAAAAAAAACTCAACAACCTTTGTTTCAGGATTTTTACCTTTTAAAATATGGCAAATCTAATGGAAATATGTTTTTGAGGGGGGAAAACAAAAAAGTTAAAAAAAAAAACATTTTAATTAAGAAGTGTGCCCTGTGATGTTTTAGAACAACATATCTAATATTGTTGTAATAGGGGGAAATAACGTTAACAGGTCAGTGTAGATGCAGCCCAATATTTTTCTATATTTTGGATCCCAATGCATTGCTTCTTACTTTCATGCAGGGGTACAGGGAGAATGTTGTGCAGCTTAAAATCTTTTCAAACCAATATGAGAACAGAAACACAGTTAACCTTCAGAGTCTGCATTTGCCCAAATGTTGTGGAGTCATTCTCTAACCTCTGCCAGACCTGCAGAGTGCACAAAATAATTATTAGTTGAAAGCAGACCTTTAAAAGGTGTGTATTAGTGATATTATCATAGAGAAATGCATTATACATGGAGAAACTGCTTGCAAAAATGTGTGTAGTAAGTTAGGTTTCTGAAAAAATGTGCGGAAATATACATGCATGTTTTGTGTGTGTGCAAATGTAACCCAAATGTAAGTAACCAGCAGCATAATTGGATTTCTGTTGAGGTACTGATCATTCTTTATTTTTAATTCAGATTAGATGAACACATGAAAACATTACACATAATAACTATTTCAGCAATGTAAATATATTGAGTCACAACAGCACTGATTGAAGAGAACCAAAAGAATAGTTTTAGCCTGATCTTGGCCATCTCTCCTCAGAAGTAAATTCCCTCCTCCTTATTTCAGTGAAGTATATTCCCAAGTGCATAGGATTTTAACTTTTGGCTTCAGCATAGAGCTGTCAATGAGCCCTCTAGCTCTGTCAAGCCTTCACCAACATTGCCAAAAGGTGATCAAGTGGCAGTGGGAGATGGTGTCAGGAGATGGCATGGCAGTAATTCCATAGGAAGTGTTGCATCTATAGCAGTACAACAGGGAAGAGGAAGAGGGGTGTTGTCGGGACTGGGACACACTGGAGACTGGGAAGGAGAGGTTGGTGTAGGAAGGTGATGGAGGATGATGAGGGGATAGGGGTTATGCACAGGAACCAGAGCAATGGGACCCACTATCAGAGCCACAGGTGTCCCTGTCTCCACAAACACAGCAGGCTCTGAGGCATAAGGAGCAGCATATGGGACACTCTAGGAAGCTGTGGCAGGCAAGGACCCACAGCCCAGCTCCCTAGCCCACCAGTTGGGGCTTGCTAGCTCTTGGATGAAGCTGGTGTAGGCTCAGGACAGCTGAGGGTCACCTGCCTCATCAAGCTCAGATGCTGCAGTCAGCACACAAAGTACAAGAGGGAAGGAGAGCTGAGGTGTTGTGCCTGTTCAACTGCCCATGTTGAAGGACCTCAGTTTAGATGCTCCAAGTTTTCTGTGGGACTTTGGACTTGTGGGTTGACCCTGGACTGGGGACTTGACTTGCTGTAGTACTTACACACACACACACACACACACACACCATTTAGAGTCCACTGCCTTTTTGTCTTCCTCCCTACCTTACTATCAGCCTAACACATACATAATAATAATCTATTTCAAAATGCTTCACATATGCAAGCTTCACAACAACCTTATCCCCTATCTGCCCCTATTTACCATGCACAGCTCATATTTCCTAGCCCATGATAAAACTGGGGAGAACAGAGGCCTCCAGGTTGTCCGTCAACCCCCAGAGAGCAGGTCATTTGGTCATAGTCTATCCAACTATGGTGAGGTGCATTGTAGTTTTATTTAGATCATAGTACTCATTTGTAACTTTGCATCTTTAAAACACATTAGCATATGTAAATCTCATGCAAATATTTCCCCTCTTTTGCCACCTTTTTTGGGTGATGCATGTCCTCATCTTTTTCGGTGCTGCATAAGTGGTCACCCTACTCAGAGGAGATGTGCGATTTCGATGTAGGATCTTCCTCGGTCACACAGCTGAGTGTCTTCACCACCATGGTGTTCAGCGACCACTTACCTTCCTGCCAGAAAATGTTCACATGCTGAATTTCTGAGGCTATGCCCTTTAAAGGAACAAGAATGGGGGGGGGCAGTGGTATCTCTCATTATTGCTTCTCTGCTATTGATAAATGTGTTCTCCCCATCCGAAACTTTTGCACGGAAGTTAGAATTCAGAGACACCTCCCGCTCTTCCCTTGATTTCTCTTTTTCTCGTTAAGTGGAAAAGGTAAAGATTCTGAAGACATTGCTCCAAGGAAGATACAGAGAAAAGAATATTTTTCCAAGCAGAAATGTGGTTCGAGGAAGTGGTAATGTCTGGAAAGCCTGCCCATGTGACTAATAACTCTTTTGTAATGATATGCAGCTGGAAGCTGTTTTGCTCCTAGCTGCACTTGCTAGGGAGCCCAACAGCCTAGCCTAGCTATCTGCAAATAACATATTCTTCCATGTTATTTCCTCAAGCCAAAACACACTCATTCAGAGTTAGCCTATAGTGATCTCCCCATAACTATTTCTTTGCCAGTTTCATATAATTTCACAAGGCTTCGTTCTATTATATTTTATACTATCTCTCTTAAGAAGGTGAAATACGCAGCTGAATGAAAATGGATTCCCAACATTTCCCACACCATTCGTGGGTGGCAGAATTTGGAAGGGAGGGCATTTTGCTAAATACAGTGGTACCTCGGTTTAAGAACAGCCCTGTTTAAGAACTATTCGGTTTACGAACTCCGCAAAACCGGAAGTAGTGTCCCGGTTTACGAACCTTACCTTGGTCTAAGAATGGAATCTGAACGGTGGAAGGACACCGGTGGAGGGAGGCCTCATTAGGGAAAGTGCGCCTCAGTTTAAGAATGGACTTGCGGAACGGATTAAGTTCATAAACCGAGGTACCACTGTAAGGGTTGGAGGTGAATTTTTCAAGTCTTTTTTTTCTCAGAAAATTCTCTTCTGAGAAAATTTCGGCTCACTTAAAAACAACAACAACATCTCTCAACTGCTTGTTCCTGTTGATGGCAAAGGACTAAGATAAGAGTACTGGCAGGCACTCACTTCCCATGGATTTTGGAATGTGGGAGAAGCCATGGACGTTAAAGTGGCATGATAGTGCTTTAAATCAGTGTTTCCCAACTGGAGGCCATATGGCCCCCATGGGGGTCCCCAGGATATTCCAAGGGGGTCACAGGTGAAAATTGTGTAAATGGAGGGCCACCGCATGAGGCTTGAAGGCCACAGAGGGAAGTGAGAAGTGAAGGGGGGAGGAAAGCACTTTAAAAAAAAAAAATCCTGATTGGCTAACCGCTTGGCAAATCATAAGTAGGTAAAGGTTGCAGCCCACCAGGGCCTAACACTCCTTTTTGCCATGTGCGTTTTCTTGGAGCAGTCCTGGTTTGTTTCTGGCTGAGTCTCTCGTTTTGACCAGTAGAGCCCGCAATCCAGAACTCCCAGGTCAGGTAAGTGCAGTGGTGGGATGGCAATGGGTAGGGCTGGGTGAGCTGGAGCTGCTTGTTGCTGCCACCAGTGCTGGGCCTGGTGGCAGCCTGTCCTGACTTTGCAAGGTTCAGGGTGCAATCAGGACCAGTGCTAGGGCTTCTTGCGCCCTAGGCAAACCACCTTCTGGTGCCCCGCCCGCCCCCCGCCAAAGCCTGCTTTAGCGGGAGGTGGGGGGTGGTGGAGAGGCAAGCAGCAGTTTCTCCGCTGTAGCAGAGAAGCTGCTGTTTGCCCGTCCCCCACCAAAGCCTGCTTTAGCGGGAGCCGGGTGGTGGTGTAGGGGGCAAGCAGCACCTCTCCGCTACAGCGGAGAAGCTGCTGCTAGCCCCCTCCCCCCTGCCCAAGCCTGGCCAGCGCCCCCCTCCATTTTGGTGCCCTAGGCAATTGCCTAGTTCGCCTAAATGGACGCGCCGGCCCTGGGTGCAATCCACTCCAGGGCCTTCGTATGTTGCTGTGGGTGCAGGGCCTGTCAGCAGCATTTGCCCGGCTCTGCAAGACATGGGGTGAAATCCACCCCAGCGCCTAGCCTAGCGGGGTTGTCTGTTGCTGCTGACTTGCATCTGGTAAATAACTGTCTACTCAAAGGAAAGCCACACTGAGTTCAGTGGGCCTTACTCCCAGGTAAGGGTGGGGGGGAGGCTATACTGCTTTATAGGGGCAGCCGATAAAAATGGGGGCATGGGTGTAGTTAGGGGGGCAGAACCTCAGATTTGTATTGATTTGTGTTGATTTTTACCTTGTGGGGGGAGCAGCTGCCCCCCGTCCCCCTTGGTTACACCCTTGAGGGGGGCCACAGGAAGGAAACAAGATTGGAAGGGGGCCACGATCAGAAAAAGTTTGGGTGGGAAACACTGATTTATATGAATGTTGCGGGTGACTTCCGGCGGCGGCGCCATAGCGGGTGGTCGTGGGCTGCCTCGGCTGCGAGGTGCCCAGTCTACCCCGGGGGTTAGGGGCCCTGCAACCGCATAGCGGGGCCCCGGTTGGGGTGCGGGAAGAGCTGTGCCCGTTGTGGCTCCGAACCCTTCCCCTGCGCCCCCTGGAAAGGGGGAGTGGGGGTGAAGGGACCACGGAGCCGGGCTTTAGGGGAGATGCCCCAACCGGGGTGAAAATGCGGCGACAAATCCCGAGATGAGCGTCGAAGTTCTACCTGGGATGTATAGCCTCGAAGAACCCGGTGGTCGTAAGTACAAGATCGGACTAGATAATATGCTTTTGGAGCGATCCGGGGGAAGAAGAAAGGCAGCCTGCCTCTTTCCCTTTGGTTAGAAGAAGCTAACCAGTTTGAGTGACTGTTGCTACCGAATGGATTATAAAGTATCAAAATTTTGAAGTGTGACACTGTTACAATTTCCCTTTGGGGAGTAAAGTGGTGAAAGATATCTCCGTTTAAAAGTTTCGATCTTTGCATCCTGGCTTCAGGAAAAATGGCGACGAAAAGTTCTAACCGAGGTGGAAAACAACCTTTACAAAAGGAAGGACAGAGAGACAGGAACTGTAATACGACACTCACTCCTACCCCCCCTTCTGCTATGCTGGGCTTTGTCTGTAAACTTGCTTTGAACTCTACTCTGACGGATGAACAGAGGCTCCTCGAGCTGAGGTTGGAGCTTCTGTATCGGAAAGCGAGAGTCTTGTGTGGGAGTCTGAAAAGAAATGAATTTCCCACAGAGGAGGCTTTTGAGTATTTTGACACTTTGGAAGAAAACCTTTGCAAGGAACTGAGAGGGTTGACAGGAAGATGGAGAGAAATGACAGGGCGACTCCGGGAAAGAGATTTGGTCTTTGGGGGTGGCAGTCCCAAGACGGCGACAAGTTTTGTTATATCCAGCCCCCGAGGTGTGAGCTCGAGGGAATGGGACAAAGAATTAAGATATTTTCAAGAAGAATTGGATTGGTTTAAAGAAACGGAGCAGCCGGGAGGATGTGAGCTGGATACCCTGAAGTTCGTTGCAAGGAGCGTTCTGAACTGTGCCTGGATCTGTGGCTACTTGGGAAAAGAAGACAACTGGAAACTTGACTTTGATATCATTAGGAAAAAGACAATGGATAGAAGGGGAGTGGGGTGAAACATTAAGTAAATTTAAAACGGTTGGATATGGTAACCTGAAATCGGAGTGTGAAGATCGGCGGTATATTTAGACTTTTTGTTTTTAAATAAGAAAGGAGATATCTGAAGTTTTATGTTACTAGCAGCAGACTATAGGATAGAAGCGTAAGTAAGGAATAAGAGAAGAATAATTTATGAGGATTTAGGATGATGTATGAATATAATGAGGTATTATTAATAAAACTAGTATAAGATGAATTATAGATCAGGTTGAGCAAGATTAGTATTGTATTTTATATATAAAATTGTGTTAAATTTTTAAAAGAAGCGGTTAAAAAAGTAGATTAAGGAGAAAAAACCAAAGGTGAAAAGGCAGGGGAAGTCTGGTCAAGATTTGGAACTAGAATTTTTTTTTTTTTCTGAAGAGAAGTTTAAAGAAGAAGAAAAAACTTGGCAATGTTTGTATTTGTTTTAAGTGTGTATTAGATTTGTATTTGTATAAATGTAGGTGGGGGATGGGTTTATGTTGTAATAAGAAAAACGTCAATAAATTCTTATTATATGAATGTTGCGGGTGAATGGTGTATGTGGGTGTGTGGTGACTAACTTCAGTCCATTGATTTTGTGGCAATTCACTGAATATGCCACCTGATGATGATGATGAAATAAATACTTGCAGTATTATAATTAAAAGACCATTGTAAATTAATTGAATGACAGTTTATTGCAAAGTTTATAATCTTTCTCTCTTTCTTTTTTTATATGCTATGCTTTATGAAATTTATTGAGCTACAAGGCATGAAAATACATGATAAAAACCTTGTTAATAGCAATGCACCTAATGGCTATAAATACATCATATAAAAATTCATTTACTGCACTGCTTAATTAGCTGCCACCTATTTCCACAACTAGATGAAATCTGGTTTACAGAGCCATGTGATGCAGGATTGCTATTTTTTCTGCCCATTTAGGAAGGTTAAGAATGCAATTAATTGGGAAGGTAAACATCCAGTTGTTTGCTAAGCTCTGCCATAATGGTGTGCAAACACATACGGGACATTTTGATAAGTTTGCTTTCTGCAATCTGTGGATTGATAAAGGCCCATTTTATACAAACGATGCACTGTTCTGCTTCCAAAAAAGCATTTTGCCTAGGGTTGTTGTTTGTTCTTAAAGACAATTTACAGTAGGTGAATACAAACATGCGGCTCATTTTACGAGCAAACGTGATGCATTTGCCCGACTCGTAAAGCTTCTGGAGGGATTTTAATTTCACACAACTGTGGCTATATTTCCTCAGAGCTAAAAGGCCCCTCTTTTCTTCAGTTAAGGTCTGAGTTCCCTCAGATGTCATCTATTGGAGGGCTACATGTAGGCAGTGGGCGGAGCCTGAGTCAAAAGTGTTCCACCCATTTCTTTTTGTCTGTATTCTAATCCCTTTTCTCTCTGGCCCCATTTAAATCAGTATCATTCTACTTTAACAGTGTCATGGCTTTCCTCAAAAATCCAGCACACCCAGACCATTGACCATGTTAGGTGAGGCTGATGGGAGTCGTAGCCTAACAATTATAATCTCCCCAGGAATTTACTTTTCCAAGTCTGTGTTGACACTGATGCAACTACGACAGAAATACAAAAACCTTGGCTTCTTCCTTCAGAGTGGCTTTTCATTTCTCCTCTCTCTGAGACTGGCCGTTCTCTTGTGCAGTGCTCGAAATAAATAAGCACGCTTCAGATGATTCTCGGAACCAAGCTCATATTTGTTGCCATTCCCCCCCCCCTCACTCCTTTAGACCACCTTAATTGGCTCTCTCCTATCTCAGCTTATGTGCCACATGTCCTTTCACACTTGTGGTGTCCTCCCCGCTTACATCTCTATCGCCAACAGGCAGCAGATCTCCCCTTGGAGGGAAGAGCATCTCTTTGGCAAACAAACACAATGTGACGGCTTAGCTAGCACTAGCTAGGAGAAGCTCAAAAGAACTAGCTGGATGATTTCCCCTGTTGTAGAATGTATTAAAAAGGGACCGTGAATAGGAGAAAGCAGGCAGAGATTCATCTTGAAGTTATCCCATTTATTTGGCAATGGCGAGTCAAGATGGGTGACTCTAGAAATTGCCTGAGTGATGAATCAAAATCCCTGCTGATATAAATACATGTCCTGCCTAAGTCATTTTTATAATTGGAGAATAACAATTTACTGAAACCTTGATGGCCTACATGAAGTTTGAGTTTGGATTAGCCAAAAAATAAAATAAAAAATTCCATCCAGTAGCACCTTAGAGACCAACAGTTTGTTCTTGGTATGAGCTTTTGTGTGCATGCACACTTCTTCAGATACACACACATTTCCGTGCATGCACACAAAAGCTCATACCAAGAACAAACTTAGTTGGTCTCTAAGGTGCTACTGGAAGGATTTTTATTTTTATTTTTTATTTTGTTTTGACTATGGCAGACCAACACAGCTACCTACCTGTAACTTGAATTAGCCCTTCCTTGAATTAGGGGGCAGGCCACCAAGATCTCGTATCTTTTGTTGGTTACAGAACAACCCTGTACAGTGGTACCTCGGGTTAAGAACTTAATTCATTGTGGAGGTCCGTTCTTAACCTGAAACTGTTCTTAACCTGAGGTACCACTTTAGCTAATGGGGCCTCCCGCTGCCGCTGCACTGCGCGATTTCTGTTCTCATCCTGAAGCAAAGTTCTTAACCCAAGGTACTATTTCTGGGTTAGCGGAGTCTGTAACCTGAAGCGTCCATAACCTGAAGCGTCTGTAACCCAAGGTACCTCTATATTCCCATTCCTACTGGGACAAGGTAGTTAATGTCTATGGGCTGCCCCTACCATTCAGTTGGTCTCCAGCTTGGGAGTTGGGATGGAATGAGCCTTATTTTGTCTTTCCCATTCCTATAGATTTCTATTGTGTTTTTGAAATTGGGGAAGTTAGGATTTGGTGGCATAGCTATGCCCCTTCTTTTCCATGCTGTTCTTGCCCCATCCATGACTCCAACCCATGTGAGGGAATCCCCGAAATTGGGAAATTTGTGATTTCAGCAGCTTAGCCAGTGGATTAGAATTTAACGTGGCATCAGGAACCTTCCACCTTGTCCTAATGTCTTTGGATGTAGGGTTGCAGAGCAATAATAGTGGCACATGAAAGGAGCTTCCCCCCCATGCAAATAAGCATAAATTTATGTTAAATTGCTGAGCAACTTACTAACTGCTGACTATTAATTCAGCATTCATTCAGTACAGCTGGCATTAAATAGTGTAGTAGCTCAGCTCTGTTCCTCTGTGACTGTTGCTGGTCTCTGAATTTTAAATTTAGCACAGTCAGTATGAAACATCAGCACTGAAACACTTTCCCTCTCCTTTCTCTCTGTTTGTACGAGGGGTAGTGGCTTGGAATGTGATTTTCTGAGTGTATATGGCCTCTTTTTCATTGATGGGTAGCAGCTAACAGAGCTTAGATGTTGGGTGTGAGGCAACTGAAATGAGTCTGACTGCCTCATTGACTGGAGAACGCTGTTCCTCCAAAGAGAAATGCCTTGCTCCCAATCCTTCTGGCGTAGCTTCTACCAAGCAATGGCCCTTTAAGGTGCTGCAGCTGCAAATCTTGTAATTTGGTTTAGCAACACAATTCTAGGCAATGGCTGATGTCACAAGAAGATCATATTAGCAACCAAATGTTTGTCTCAGATGGTTTTCACAAATGTATGTGTGAGAAGAGCAGGGTTGCATGTGCTGGCTCCATACTCCCATTGTGCTTGGCCTCCATGTGTAGCTCTCATCTGCAGCATGGCCTATGTCCAGCAGACATTGGCTCTAAATGCACAATCTCAGGGCCATCTTTAGCATATTCACCGCCAGGGTGTATAAATCCACCCAGCGCCCCCCCCCCCCATTTAGTTAATTTCACATGCATGGCGCAATTGAGAACGACAAGCGCCATCGTTGAGTCTGACAAGCACCACTGTTGTGAATGACAAGCGCCGCCACTGGCGTGGTGCATCCTTGGTAAATGAGTGCACAAAGTCGAAAGTCTTTTAGTGAAACAGTAGGTGTACATTTTGGTAATACCTAGGTATATATGTATTTTGTTTTTTCTAGCTTGATAAAAATTATTTATTATTTCATAATAGGTGGATACTTAAGAACTTAGGCAGAATTCGGTGCCTGAGTGCCCCGCACCCCTTGCACTCCCGGGTAAAGACAGCCCTGCACAATCTGGTGAAAAAATGAGAGTAAATTGTATATTCCAAGCCCAAAAATGCATGCATGGTACACGACACCTTTTGCTAACTGGATGGTGGGCTCATTAGATGTTTGGCATTGTAAGGGTGTGGAGACTTCAATAAGCAGATGTCTGCTGTTTCAGAATAGGTTTTTGCACTTGGGTGGATGTTGCGAGAGATGTGAATGAGTGTAGAAACCTCTGGCTTTTGTGTGGTTGAAATACAACCAACTGCACAAAAGTACCAGTAAATGTTGCATCCATTGTTCCCTGTTTGCCTCTGGCCATACTGACCTGTGTTTCTGGTCGTGTCTGCCTTTGGCATGTAGCCACTATGGGGGAATGTAGCCCTTTGGCTGAAAAAGATTCCCCGCTCCAGATCTAATACATTCACCCTTTTGCTTCCTCTAGAATCCACTAGATGGTGGTAGTATATGATAGACCCCAAAGCCCCTTCCGCCCTTAGAGAGGAGGGGGGGTTGCAGTGAATCACGAGCCCTACACGTGCTCAGGGGATGCCAGCATCCCCTGGCACTATTGGGCGAGCTCTGGGTGTGGTGCCCAGCTGGCTGGCCAACCGGCTCAGCCGGCTAGGGCGTGCCCACCGCATTTAAGTGGGCACGCAGCCAGAGCTCGCCCTCTTTCCCCTGGGCTCCAGAACTCTCCAGCTTTCCCTTCCCACCCTCCCCTTTTTAGGTTAGGTTTTATTGACCTTGCTATGGATCACGATTGGTCGCCGTTGAGGGGCCAGGTAGGAATTTTTCCACCTGGCAAATTGGCTCCGCCTTGTGGTTTTTTCGCCTACCTCGTAGCAACTCGTCACAACTTTGGTTTGGCGGTTAGGCATTGGATAAGGTCAGGAAGGTCAGGATGTGGGGGGGGAGGACGGGCCAGCACCTCCCCCCAAGCGCTGAAGGGTACTTCGTAAAGGAGTCCGGGGGGCGTGTCCGTGTCCGAAGCCGTGGGTGGTGAGGGCCTAAGGCACGCCCCAGATCGGTGATCACGGGGTGTGTCCTTAGCTGATGTGCAGCAGCAAGGGCTCACCCCAACAGTGGTTAACCCTTCCTGGACTGCCAGCACGACGTACTGGAGTCGGATATAGTCTAGTTAGATCCAATGCCTAATGCCAATACCGCTCAACAACCGGAACCAATAAAGTTGTGGCCTTTTATTCTCCATTTAACCTTACTTTACGGTGTCTTGTGTCTTTATTTCACGGGAGGGATCGGGATATCGACATGCAACAGATTGTAGGCTATCACCTAGGACAAGTAGCTCCTATGTTGCATTAATGCACTTAATTTGTTAATCTTTTTCAGCTATGTCAACTGAACTTTAATTGGTGTAAGGCAGAGGTTTTCAACCTTTTTGGGTCCACAGCTCGCTTGACCAACTACAATCTTTTTTTATGGCACCCATGTGGGGCTCAAGAGCCCAGTTATGTCACCCCTTGCCGGCAGAGCTGGCAACCCCTCACCCCTTTTCAAACACCCTCCCTTGTGGAGTGTTCCCTCACCTTCCTCTCCTCTTCCTTTTCTTTGGGAGTCCTCTGGGCAGTTGCTGCTGCTGCCCCTGGTCTCTGAGCTGCCCCCACACTGCCCCAAAGAGAGGTTCCTCCTCATGCTCTCCCACAGGGGCCTGGGAAGCACCCCTTGGCCACCCCAGAGGCACCATTCACCAGGGGAGCTTGTAACCAGGGCTGCTACAACAAACAACTGTGCAAGCCTTTGGGAGGCAGAGATGCAAGAGGGCATCAACGGAGGGAGGGGAAGGAGAGAGGGATGAGGCCCAGTGTTGCCTGTGGCACCCTGACCGTCATTCAAGGCACCCCAGGTTGCCACAGCACACTGTTTGAAAACCACTGGTGTAAGGCAAGTAATTTTTGTGCCCAGTGGCTACTGTGGATATGGGTTAGAGCAAAGCTGAAATTTCTCCGAAGACATTTTCTTGAGAAATTTGCTCAGATCTCCTGTTTTTCTCACCATCATTTTTTTTTTAATGGTGATTGTCATACACACCATTGCCCAATGCCATTGTGGAGGATATAGAATAGTGGACAGACTGCAAAGAAAGTTGCAAAAGCAGAAGGGAAGGGAATGGGACGGGAAGATACCAGGAAAAAGAAAAAAGCCATGCAACTTCCACTGCTGATGCTACTTTCCTGCTACAACTTTTGCCTTCTGTCGCTCATCTTGATAATCAAGAAGGGATTTGTTGCATTCCTAGTATTTCTCAAATAATAATAATAATAATAAGAAGAAGAAGAAGAAGAAGAAGAAGAAGACAGCAGAATGTAATTCCAAGATATTAAACCTATACATTTTTCTGTGTATATTACAAGCACGGGATATTGTTTAAATCGTGCCTGAAATATGAATGTCAAATGCATGAATTCTCTAGTCCTGTCCTGCTCTGCCAACAATGTGGGCAGCCGCTTTCTATTGTCAGCCTCTGTGCCTAATTTTATGTGCCAAACCTGGAAAACTACCCCCTCTGTTATTCCTTGAGTTTGAAGGGGGAGGGGAGTCTACTGACAGTTCGATGCTACTTTGAAAGATGTGTTTTTCAAAAATAAAAATCAATCAATTCTTTTGCACCAAGGCACGGGAATAAAAGAAATGATATTTAAACCTGTTTACGGCTTCATAAGAACATTCATTTCACTGAGAACAGAAATAAATCTGCTGGAGGTGGGTGCTTGTGGAACGGGAATAGCTGGCTCGCCATTAGTTGTGCTTTTTGAAAGATGTGACCACAGGCCAATGAAATGGCAGAGTTAATATACTACTCATCATGCCAGCAAATATACAGGCCTCTAGGCTGAAGGACAAGAAGCTGAGTTTGGTTTCTCTTTAATTTTCCAAAGCAAATAATAATGCCTTTTGTTTTTTTCCATAGATGGAACTGAGCATGTAGAAGGGGATGGGAACGGTGGATCAATACTGATTTAATTTTCAGATCCACTTCAAATACTAACCAGCAATAAGACAGTTGGAATACTTTGGGGGATAAATTATAGAGAAATTGCAGCGAGTGTTTCTGTGTATGTTTTTGTGGCAGTGAAAGGACTCTGAAAGGAAAATCTGGAGATTCCAGTTTTCACGCTTATGTCAGGGCTTCAAAAATGGTCCATCTCTCTGTACCTTGGGGCTGTGTAACAGAATTGTTTCATTTGCCTCTTTCCTCTACCTGTCAATTGAATTCCCTCCAAGAGGTGAACACAGTATTTGTGTGTTGCAAACATAAAACACAAGGGGGTTGATGATATGTGGGAAAACAGTATCTCCATGTAGAGCTGTGTCGTTGCAATAGGGAATCTTTTTTTGTGTTATGTTTTGTTGTTGTTTAGTCGTGTCTGACTCTTCGTGACCTTTGTGTTATGTTTAGCAAAGCATTAAGTGTCGCTGTACGTATGTACAATTAATAGTCTGTCACAACCATTTCCCCTAGTAAATGCATGACTTTATGACTTTCTCATAGTGCCAAAGGGCTGAACTACATGTTACACGCCAAACATGGGATTCCAAATTCTTTGTTTTCTGCCAAATGTGTAAAGTAGAGAATGGGGAGGGAGGTTCCCAGAGGAGAAATGGTGGGAATGAGGGATGGCACACAAGCTTTTCCAGATGGATGATTCATCTCCAACTTCTTATCCTAGATGTTTTTTCCACCCACTGCAACAATATGCACCTAAGAATTGGTGCAAATAATGAGATGTGTGTGAGGAGCAGCAAGAGTTACATATGAAAAGTGTTGGGAGGTTAAAGCATCCCCCATCTGCCCAATATATCTCCCCTGCAAATATCCTCTCTGATCCATGTTTTTCCATAAGCATATCCTCTGATGCAGGTTTCTCCATTGCCATTCTAGTGGACCAGATATAATTTGAAATTGGAGGAACAGACCTACTAAGCTTGACACCAAAGAGAATTTGGATCTCTCTGGGTTAGTAATGATCATTTCCACCACCATGGCACTATGAAAAACAGCAGAATATTGTGTGAGATGTTCTGCCAGACATAATCTGAAATAATCACCTGAAGTTGTGGAGTGCCCATTTCCGAACTGGTGGAGCCGAAATATGTAGGCTTTCATGGGAGGAGGGGGCACCCCTGATCCTGTGCATGCCTCCATATGCAGACGTCTATGTATGTAAGTTCCTTCTTTTCTGACATCCATAGTGAATGTTGGGAGGTGGGGAGTCAAATGACTTCAGGATTATTGCCATGGATGTAGTCCTGTTGTGGTTTTCAATACGTGGAGCCTCTTCGTGATATTATAAGCTCAAGGGGACTAAAGATGTCATGCTAGCAACACAGTTTCAAATTCATCAACATTTTAGTTCAGATTTCACCTAAAATACACATTTCTGCATGTTATTTTGCTTAAGACACATACTTCCGCAAGCAATTTTCCCTTACACAACACAGACAAATAAATTTCCATGGCAACTGCTCCTCAATATATGCATTTTTGTACACATTATTGGGCTGCAGAACTGGATCACAAAATGCAGAGAAGTGCGGATTGAACAGGATACCTGTGTTTTGCTTTGCAGTTTGTTTCAGGAGGTGTAAATTCAGTAGGTTTGCACACAAAGGTAGACGGAGGCAAATTTATCTCCCATTCATCCCTAGCAGAAGATGCAGACTACATGTGCAAAACTTGGGATTTTCTGTGCAAAGCACTCAGGGCTGGCAAGGTGAGGTAACCACTTCAGATAGCAGGTTCCACAAGGCCAGATTCTGTTGTTGTTGTTGTTGTTGTTGTTGATGCTGCTGCTGCTGTGCTCCTCACTTGTTCCCAGTGTAGAGCCCCCCCTCTTTGCTCCTGATATAGGTCTTCAGTCACCCCTTCTTCCCTGACAGGGGGACATTTTGTGCTTTGCCTCAGAGGCCATTGGCCCAGCCCTGCAAACCATGTCCTCCCACTTTTTAGGCCATGGCTAGCTACCACCACTTTTTCTTGCACACAGTATAATCAAGACTTTTATTAAGTCCCAGGGTGGAGGGAATGAGGTAAGATCCTTCAGTATCTCACTAGTATGTCACAATTGGCTTACTGTGTCACTAGAAGTGAAGGGAAAAGGGACACGGGTGGTGCTGTGGGTTAAACCACAGAGCCTAGGGCTTGCTGATCAGAAGGTTGGCAGTTCGAATCCCCGCAACAGGGTGAGCTCCTGTTGCTTGGTCCCAGCTCCTGCCAACCTAGCAGTTCGAAAGCATGTCAAAGTGCAAGTAGATAAATAGGTACCACTGTGGCAGGAAGGTAAACGGCGTTTCTGTGCGCTGCTCTGGTTCGCCAGTGGTGGCTTAGTCATGCTGGCCATATGACCTGGAAGCTGTACCCCAGCTCCCTCGGCCAGTAAAGCGAGATGAGCACCACAACCCCAGAGTCATCTTGAGACTGGACATAATGATCAGGGGTCCCCAGGGGCATAGCGGGGTGCACCTTAAAACTTGCCACGCCCACGCCGCCTGGTCGGAAGAGGTGCCGGCTGCTCGTGCCTGCCATCTTGGGTGGACTGCGCACTGCAGCCTTCAAACATGCCGCGCCGCAGCCGCCGCATGGTCGGAAGGGGTGCTGGCCACTCACGCCCACCATCTTGGGTGGACTGCTCATGTCCACCCAAGATGGCGGGCGCGAGCGGCCGGCACCCCTTCCGTGCAGCGGCACAGCAACTTTTAAGGCTGCAGTGCGCTGTTCACACACTGCAGCCTTAAAAGTTGCCATGTGCCGGCGGCGCCGATTGCGGGGGCGGGGCACCGCCCCGAGTGTCACTCCCCCAGGGTGGTACCCGCCCCGGCCCGGCCCGGCCCCCACCCCCTTGCTCTGCCCCTGGGGATCCCTTTACCTTTAGCAGTGGAGGGAGCAGCCACAGAAGTTGATGCAGCAGTCAGGCAACTACAGGAGTAGGTCTCAACATAGGAGCCAACTCCTAGGGGCTGAGGACCCTTTGTATCCCCCAATAAAATACTTGAGGGGGGCCCAAAGGTGATGGGCATTGCAATTCAAATGGTATGCATGTACCGTGTCTTGTGATCAATTATGTGGGGTGGAGCTTCCTTGGACTCGCCCAGTATTTTATTCAAGTTGGCTCCCCTGGGTCTCAGTTACAACTAACTTTGGCTGGAATGTCCCCAGATACATTTAAATGGAAGCAGATTACATATTCAGCTGCAAGTCACTATTAAGGGGGAAATGACATGAATCATGATATCTTTGATAACTGGCTGAGGGGGGTTGGAAACAGCATAGTTTACAAGGTTCTGCTCAATGAAAATCTTCCTGAGAGCAGGCAGCTACCAGGGCAGATGGAGGGCTGACTAGAACCTTTCCTCTTATCAAGTTACTTTTCTTATGGGATGGAGTTTTGGATTTTCTTTTCTTTTTTAACCAGGGGGGGGCATTTTTAAATAACATCCCCTATGTAATGTGGCATCTTTCTGTACCTGTGCATGCTCTCTCTCTCTCTCTCTCTCTCCCTCTCTCTCTCTCTCTCTCTCTCTCTCTCTCCCTCTCTCCATCTGCACTCTTAAGTGATACAATCTACTAAATTCCCTCAGGACTTTATACCACACTTTTGGCTACATTGGTAGTCCAAGTCCCATTGATCACTTAGGAAAAAAATATGAAATGTGGAATGGTGCACCTGTGACTTAGCCCAGTACTCAGTAATCTCTCCTCTCTGAAAGGCAAAGCTTGAAAATAGCCTTTTATGTAGCCTGTCTAGAATAACATGATAAGAATATTGATAGAAAAAGAATCACCTTAGCAAAAAAATTCAGTGACATTCAAAGAGCATTCTATAAATGTCAAGGCAGACACATTCTTCTTCTTCTTCTTCTTCTTCTTCTTCTTCTTCTTCTTCTTCTTCTTCTTCCTCTTCTTCTCCTTCTAGTATTTTCTGGGATTCCTTCCACCCCTCACCCACAATTTAGCCACCATCAGATTATCATCAGCACAATAGTTGCATATAGCTGTTCGACACCTTGCAGTGATAGAAATCCAGTTTGGCTGCATGACAGCTGATCACCCTACATCTCTGTCAAATTGTTCAAGCTCCTCCCTAGATGTGGTCCTATGCTTATTTGAAAACAAAGTGCTTTGTTTCTTAGTTTGTTGAAAATGCACTTCTCATATGTTTACTTTTCCATATATATGTACATGAAGGCATATATTTCTAGATAAGGCTCTCAACCCCAGAGAATAAATTAATTCACTATCCAGAAGACATTTTCTGTTACAACTTCATGGCATTTATGAGATACATTGTATTAACCCTATCAGGTTAATAAGGTCTTCTATGTTGATTGGGAATTGGAAGCATTTAAACTAAAACTGCAGCCCCCAAGTCTCTTTTAATTTTTACTTTTTATATAAAGAAACAGTAAAACTCACCTTATTTAAATTCAGTGGCTATGCCCTGTAATAAAGATTCTTCAGAAGTTCCTGGAATAGTTTGGCTGAGTCCATTTTGGTTTTGTATAATGCTTCCCAAGGAAGCATTCACATACATCCTGTATGATCTTGGTTCTAGTATCCATAGATATAGTCACCATGTCCTGGAAGTGACTCACAGTGATTGAAAACTGCCAACGCAATCATGGAAATAAGTACTTCAGCTCCAGTTCATACATGACTTTCTTTGTGGTAGGGGTGGAGAACCCTTTTTTGATGTGATGTATTATGATGTAAGATGATTGACAAGTCCTGCACACCAGTCAAAATCCCTTGCACTTGGGAGAACCACAGTGCAAGGGGCATTGCCAGACTTATGCTTTGCAAGCCCCTGCACTCCTTGCAACTTATGATTTTTGGACTTTTCAAGAAGCGTCTGCTTCAGAGCAGTTGCTTCAAAGAGCAGACCTGGGATGAAAAAGCTGGAAGAAAACCATTTCCCCTCCCTTGAGCAAGGCATGCTCCGACTGTCCATCAGTTGACAGACAATTGGGAAGAACATGTCTTGATCCAGCAAAAGAGCAACCAGGAGCACACTATAAGTAATAATAATAATAATAATAATAATAATAATAATAATAATAATAATAAAAATAATTTTATACCCTGCCCATCTGGCTGGGTTTCCCCAGCTCCCAATTGTTTCTTTAAAGCCCTGTTCCCTCACCTGATGTCATAGAGATCCCCCCACCTCTATGGGGAGTGGACATAGTTCAGTAGTAGGACACATGCAGAAAGTCTTGGGTTGAGTCATCTTTGCTAGTAGGAGTGGAACACAGCCTTGCTCTGAAATTTTGAAAGGATGTTTCTAGTCGGAGTAGACCATAAAGGTAAAAAAAATGTAAAGGACCCCCTGGACAGTTAAGTCAAGTCAAAGGAGACTATGGGGTTGCGGCACTCATCTTGCTTTCAGTCCAAGAGAGCAAGCAACAGCTTTCCTGGACATGTGGCCAGCATGACTAAACCGCTTCTAGCACAATGGGACACCGTGACGGAAACCATAGTGAACAGGAAACACCGTTTACCTTCCTGCTGTAGCAGTACCTATTTATCTACTTGTGCTGGCGTGCTTTCGAACTGCTAGGTTGGCAGGAGCTGAGGCAGAGCAACAGAAGCTCACCCCGTCACAGGGATTCAAGCCGCCGACCTTCTGATCAGCAAGCCCAAGAGGCTCAGTGGTTTAGACCACCACACCACCTGCGTCTGTGCCACTGCCAAGCTGGTTCAATAAACTGAATGCACTCCTGGAGGCACTGAGGTAGCCTTGCATGGATTTCATGAGAATATCTACATTACAAGATTTATCATTTGTTTCAATGTGCTACTTATACCGTGCTTGGTTTTGCTATTATCTATTTTTGCTTCTGTGCTGCTCTTCCTCACCACTTACCGGTTCCCAAGAGGTCCCTTGTCCAGTCACTCATCTGGGCCAGCTCCAACACCTGAGTAATATAACATGTCCTGGAAATGTCTGCAGCTCAGTCATAAAGCATTTATTTGGCAACACCACAGGAAACAAATCCGTAAGTTTGCAAGGGTAACAATTAATGTGTGCAGCTTCACCTTTCACTCTTGTTAAATCAACTAGAATCATTTAGAATTATTAGACTTCCATTGCTTACCCACTTTAAGTTGTACGCATGATATGGCTCTTTTAATATAAAAGGAAAGCTCAGATCTTGTCAATGGCTTCCCTTGTTTTATAAGACCAAGCTTGGTTTATGTCTGCAATGCGTAGAAAAATTGTCTCTCGTCTCTCTTTTTTTTTTTTTGTCTGCAGTGCAACAATTAGCTAATTTATCAATATTGTGATCCACACTCTTCCAGACCTCCTTGCAGACTCTTCTGTAAATGCTCCATCTTAGTGTAGATCCCTGTGATTAATGAACCAATTGTAGCTATTCTTATAAAGTACATTGTGGCACGGGGGCATATGGCATGAAAGGTCAGGAATAGCTGTACTGTAACATTGATTAAAGTGCTGAAAATGAGGTATGGACAGAGCAGTGCCTCTCTCTGAAAATCTAGGAACTAGAAGGGGGTCATTAAGCTATCATTCTTTATTTTTGCCACAGAACCATTTATTAACCCTTTTGCTCCTGATCTAAAGCCCTTTGAATTCAATAAAGAAAGGAGGCAAAGCAACCCTAAAGCATTATCCTGATGAGTTCTCTCCAAGCACCCCAGGGAACCCACCACAGTTGCGATGGTGGTTCTTTTGCCCTCTCTTTACTTTCTTTATTCAGAAGATGAATTCAGTTCTTTGGAAATGTTGCCCAAGTTCTGTTCCACTGAAAGACTGGTTATGTGAACCAGCCAGAAAAATAAAGGAAGTCATTTCCATGATACTCAGTAATCCCCTGGCAATCTGATCCATCTGGTTTTCCTCTCTGGAATTTGTATGATTGTTACTCCTCAAATTAAATGTGATTTTGCTTGGGGTGAAATCCAGAAACAGTCCTACTTCTGACATTTCTGTGCAAATGTTGGGAAGAGTCATAATTTTCCATAGCGGTAAGCTGGGACCCAGAATTATTTTACATATGAGGCAGGGTTTGCTAAAAAATAATTGCCAGCGTAGTTTCCCCAGTACTCAAATTTGAAGGGTTTGCAACCATACACTGGTTGCTTTGAATGCATGCACACCCCAGTGCCGTTTCCACCTGGGTCAAACATAATACAGGTATAGCTGCTTTTTATTCATCAAGCATCTCATTTAAATTGGCTCCTGACCTTTACTATACATAGGGCAAGCTACATAGAACAGCTGCCTTTGTACTGCCTTCCGAAGGAACAACCTTGCTTGTTTTACTTGCTTAAGACGTTCACTCTTTGTTAACAATATCATTAGAGAGCCTAGACAGAGAAATATCTTAACCAATCACTTCTGCCCAAACCTTTAATTGCTTTACAAAGTCGCTAGAGACATTCTTGCCTAGAAACCTGTGGCAACACACTTTACATCAGGAATGGGCTGTTGCTGCTGTTGAAGGCCACATTGTCTGAGGGTTTATTTGTTGGGGCCTGCACTCCAGAAATGAGAGAGGCCCAGAGCCAAAAGTGGCTTGTTTTCGTCCTCCATCCACCCGCATATTTTAGTGCCACCTGTCTTTCTCTCTTTTGGTTTTCCTTGGCACTCAAGAAAAATTGGGCCATGTGAAATTAAGCTTAGGGTTCCCTGCAGCTCCAGGGCAACAGGTTCCCCACCTCTCTACTACAAGAAAGAGACATGACAGTGTCTCTTGTGCCTCCATCCTTTGGTCTGAAGAGGCCTTGAATACTTTTTCTTGCATTACTACAACTACTACCACCAATACTATCAGAGAAAAGGATACTTGAAATATAGCATTACCCCTTGTATATCCAATTGACCAATACACCAACAAAACAACCATGTGGTAATTGCTACAAAATGTTGTCTAAAGGAGAAAAGTTAAGGGGGGAAGACACAGCGACTGCAGACTTGGCCTTACTCAATAATAATAATAATCATAATAAAACTCCCAGGATGTCCTGGGATAAGTTATATCAATTAGTCCAATAAACTAATAGGCTGATAGTTATAATCTGGGGGTTATGTTTATCACCTTTCTTGTGAATTAGAATGATTATACCCTGCATCCAGCCCATGGGAAAAGTGCCAGTACAGTTTATGTAAGGAAATAAATTTTGCTAGGAGAAGAGACCACCAATCAGAGCTGTTCTTAGAAACCTCCGAAGGGGTCGTACACTCTCCAGGAGCTTTATCGTTCACTAAAGCATCTATGAGATGGATTACTTCTTGTTCTGAAATGGGGGGGGGGGCATTCTGGTAATGGCGTTAACCAGTCCTGAGTAATAGTTGGCCCATTAGGACTGTTGTTCAATGATTTTACTGAAGTAAATACACCAAGGACTCAGCTATACAGCTGCAAATAAAACATTTTAAGTGTGTTATAAGTGAAATACACAATGTGCCACTAGATGGCAATGACAAACCTTATGGAAAATTCAATGAATCTTTAAAAACGCTTTTTAAAAAAGCATTTTCAGAACGGTTTTTATATGTGTGTAGATTCCACCCAAGTATTAGCCGAGATGCAAAGCATCTAACATAGGATTAAAACCTGTGTCTGAGATCAAATTCCAGAAATGTTTATCATTTCTATCCAAGCTGCCATTCCCAACTTTTCCACCGAGTAATCATGAATGACCTCCCCCCCCCCATAGTAGTTCCTTATAATTTGAATGATAAAGAACCAAAGTTTCCAGATTAGCTGTTAATCTAAACCTGTCTCATCAGCACTGAACTCCATGTACACTGCCATGATATCTTGGGAAAGTGAGTGAAATATAATGATTAACCAATGCTGAATCGTAACAAATTAAAGACAATGAAGTCTTCAGTGGTGGATTTGCTTTTTATTTTTATTCCATTTTTACCCTTTCCCTAACTGTTTTGCTTGGTCCAGAATCCAGTTTCTAACAATCTTTGTTACTTGCTAATGATTAAGTGTTTGACCTGAGGTTCAGCGAACAGAGAACCTGATTTTTAGCTCTTGTTTCCTCTTAATTTCAGTGGTATCTGGTGAGGTCTGGAAGCCTCCTGCCTCAAACTTGTAGGGTTTGTTTCATCCCCTGTTTATTAGACGCTGTCTGAACTAAGGAGAGCTGTGTTCCAGGGTTTGGGGAGGCAAGTTCTTGATTGAAATGATGGTTAAATTTGTAAGGTTGTGAAAGGCAAAAGAGAAAGGGAGAAAATCAGAGTTTTAAAATACCGATAAACACTTCCAACACAGGGAGGATGTTTCATACCGTTCACTGGCTTAAATTTCAGAACACTTTAGAAATCTAACTTTATTGCAGCATAAGGCTTTTGTTAGATATAGTGGACTACACTGGTTATGCCAGCACAGGCAGGTAGAAAGTCATCTTTAATGCTGGTATTTTCAGTGTAAAATGAATGGGGTGAACCAATTCATTGCCTTTCTCATGCAAGGGATTTAGAGCAAATCGAGCAAATCTGAGTAGCACATATACTTCAATTCTTCTCCTTCCCTGATCTGCACGAATGGGGCAAAGAATATTCCCCCCCCCCTTTATTTGCTTGTACAAGTTTGCAGTGAAGATGTTCTTTTTAAGGCTGCTTTGGTACTGTACTGTGAAATGCCAAGATCTGCTGGAGAGCACAAGCTGTTGCTTACGGAGCAGATGGCTGGAACTCTGCTAATAAACAAGCATTAACCTGGTACCTGTTGGTGCATCTGGATATAAATCCGTAAGAGGCTGCAGCTGGCAGCAGGGATAAAGAACTAATGATGAGCCTAAGACTGAAGAAAGAGGCAGAGAGGGGAGGGAAAGAACAGGGAAGCTGGGAAAGTGACACTTAAAATATTAGAGCTTTGTGTGTTTCGCTTTTCAGATCAGAAACTGCCCTTTCAACAAGGTAAGGTTTTTCGCCATCAAAATACAAAGCAACCAAAATCAATATGAACACAGGGTGGGGTGGGGTGGGGTGGGGGGACAGTTGGAAAATTTAGGGCTTGGAGAAAGAGGGAAGTCAATATCCTGTTTGTGCCAGTACAAACTAGATGGTAGCATGGCTCCCAATTAAAGGCTCTTATGAGCAAAGAAAAACCATCCTTGGAGGCGGCTTTCCTGTTTTTCTGAGCACAACTCACTTCTCTGCCCAACCAAACTTCACGGGGAGTAGGTAATGAGCACTGGATGGGATTGCGCCATTCAGTTGTTCCTAGGGATGGAGCTTGCTGCTTGTCTGTGCTTGTTTCGCACTAATGGTTCTTGTCATACCGGCCTGGTTTGTGCTGATACTTAGGTGCAGGCTTGGCCCCATAGCAGGTATCTCAACTATGAATTCAGCTATACTTCTGAGTTTCGTCCTAGAAAGATGAAACCTGTGCTGCTAACAATGGAACAAACCCAAGCAACACGATGGCGAAGATAATACAAACTATTATAACCTAGATGATGTACATTGTTTATCGATTTTATAAGACAAAGACAAATCCTGACACAATGCAACAGAAATTAACGAATTACCCCCACGAAAATGAACTTATAAAATCTGGTTTCACTAGACTTTTCCAAGTGCTTGATTCTGTTTTTGGTTTTCTTGATGTTTGTAGATAAGTTCATGAGGATTCCAACAATGGGTAAATTTGCCGTTGTTCACAACGACCGAGGGATGCTGATGAGACAGGGTGCCGGCGTTTCGCCCTTGCAGTCCAACCAATTCCAAGACCGCTACGCCCCCATTGGGGCCCGTTTATTGGGGCTAGTAGATAGTGCACTCCCTTGGCAATTTCAGGCTTCTTTAGTGATACATTCTTGTTGCTTATATTGATAATCTCTGATAATAATTCAAAACAAATCTTATTAGAGAAAACCTAATAACTACCAAATATATAAATCCAAAATTCTGAGTTTCAGCCTATCAAGCCAAAAACATCCACTCTAGCTCAATATTGAAGTTTAAACTTGTGTGAAAGTTTGCATTTGCAAAGCAGAGAAGTTTGCATTTGCATAGTACAGAAGGTTGCATTAAGCAAGCGGTTCCATCTCTGGGATCAAAGAGAGAAGTTCCTGTACTGTGTCAAAGGACTTAAAGGACTGAACTGCATTTCCTGCTAGTTGAATGCAGTGTGTTACTCCAATACAAATCCTCCATCCCCGAGGCACACAAGAAAATCACAGAATAGTATATTTTCCTTTTAAAAAAACAACACCTCTTTCCAAATTGTATATTTTATAATATATGCTTTAAAGCTGCTAATATCCCCGGCACAACATAAAAAGCATTGCTTTGCCATTTCCACCCCCATTTGGTATTCTACATAATTCTTTACACCCTTCCTTTAACACTCTTCATTTCAACCAGCCACCTCGTGACCAGATCCTTTCTTTGCCTGCTGTGCACAGACTTCTAAACAATGTTCATTGTTCTTCAACTTAGCCTTCTCTTGTTTGAGAGGATTACCTAAAACACCCTACACCATTCTACCTACTCAGAGATGGACACCTAATTCCTTTTGGTTGAGTCATCCAGGCATTTCATGTTACAATATAACAAACTAAGTACAGTATTTTTTTTTGTAGAATTAGAATTTTAAACAAATACTATATGTATTTGGAGACAAGCAAGAGTCTAAACAAAGGTAAATGGCCATCACTATCTGACTTGACAACCAGCTTTAATGTTAGTCTAACATAATTATTAGTTTACATTGCTGCACTGGAAAGGAAAGAAATGACACAATAGAATCATCTGGCTTGTCTTTACATTTTATTTACAAATACACACACACACACACACACACACACACACACACAATAAGCTTAAAAGTAAGGCAGCATTTAATTATCCTTGACCTTTCATGGAAAAAAAAAACCACCAACTTACTAAAAAACAAGTATTCAATTAGTAACTGAATAACTTCTAAAGAAAAACTTAAACATTCAGAATAATACAAATCATTTCTAATTTAGCCTAAGAGTATGGGTAATGAGAGGAAATGGCAAACATTGCCAATGAAATAAATGCATGGCATGACATATTCATATTCAATTCAATATTTTTATTTGTTCTTTTTTTCTTCTTTTGGCAATGCATGCTGCTGTTTTCTGATAGGAGTGAGGAGAAACTGCGTTTAAAAATAAAATAAAAAGGTATCCTGTACACTTGCAGTGTAAGGCCAATGCAGGGCACAGAGTCATCACCTAAATATGACACACAGAGTGACCAGACAGTTCCAATAAACAAAAACAATGTCAGTTGACAAGAGCAGAGTTTGAAGCTTAAACCTGGAGACTGAGAACAAAGATAAGAAGTTAGGGGTGAAAGTTTATCAAAAAATCAGTGTTGAAAACTGCTTTCTCACATGCCAGGTCGGAGATTGGTTCTTGAGCAGGGGTATGGGTTTGGAATCACTTGATGCAATATAATATCTCCGTTCGGGACTCTAGATTGGCAATCATTAAGTGTCATTGGACAGCTTCACTGCATCAGGAAGGAAGTGGTCTAGATATTCTGGAGGCCACACATCTCTTGGATAGGAAATATCAGTCATTCTTGTGACCTATGAATGGAGGACAGCCATGGTGGGTTTGCATCTTTGAGTCAAAGCATCAGGACCATACTTCAAAAGGTGAGAGCTCTTCTTCCATGGAAACCCAGCTGAATCTGATGAGAAAGAGAGCTGGAGTGTCTGCAGCATGCTGGTGGCACTTTGTGCTAAATCCCCAAATGACCTCCTATGCTTAGAACATGTTGTATTCAAAATGAAATGTTGTTGTTGTTCAGTCGTTCAGTCGTGTCCGACTCTTCGTGACCCCATGGACCAGAGCACGCCAGGCACGCCTATCCTTCACTGCCTCTCGCAGTTTGGCCAAACTCATGTTAGTAGCTTCGAGAACACTGTCCAACCATCTCATCCTCTGTCGTCCCCTTCTCCTTGTGCCCTCCATCTTTCCCAACATCAGGGTCTTTTCTAGGGAGTCTTCTCTTCTCATGAGGTGGCCAAAGTACTGGAGCCTCAACTTCAGGATCTGTACTTCTAGTGAGCACTCAGGGCTGATTTATTTGAGAATGGATAGGTTTGATCTTCTTGCAGTCCATGGGACTCTCAAGAGTCTCCTCCAGCACCATAATTCAAAAGCATCAATTCTACGGCGATCAGCCTTAGTGCAGAGTTTGGACCAAACATGATCCACCTGGAGAAGGAACTGGCAAGCCGCTCCAGTATCCCTGCCAAGAAAACTCCATGGACAAAATGAAATGTATGCAATACTAAATGTTAACAGCTATGGTCAACACCAGCTGGTAAGACAAAGCGATGAGTGGGTAGAGACCTCCACTGAGTCATGAGCAAGAGGAACAAGACTCCTCTTCCATCCTTGGGGAGGAGCAGAATGCAAGTGTTACAATAGTACGTCGATATGAAGAGCAATCCAAACTAAAGGAAGCCAGTGAAAAATATGCTGGAGTAAATTATGCCTCCAACTTTGCAAATTACTCAAACACATCTTTAAAGTAGAGTTTGATTTCCATCATCCTTTTGGTCAGTGTAACATCCTCTGGCTCTCTAGGTCATAGCAGGGTTCGGAATAGATGCCCCATTTTGCATCAGGGACTGGCAAGATGCTAACAAGTGTGCACCAGGAGCAGCGGAACTGGAATCTGACTTGGGAGACAGGGGCAGTGGTTTGTGGGGAACCGTACCAACCAGGAGGCAAGAATCAGAAGCAAGGGAAACTTCATAGCTGAAGGGTGGCGCACAGGATGGGACAGAAGAAGATAAGAAAGAAGAGCCAGGTCAAGCAATTGAGGGCTAGGTGCTTCCTCACCCTCTCCTGCACCACTGCCTCCCAGAACCAGGAGGGGACTGAAAAGGGAGGAGTAGAGGAAGTTTCCACACATGTATAGTCCCTGGCTGTGTGCATGCAGCCCGTCAGGGGAAGGTACGTAAACTGATGGGGGGGAGAGTGGTCCTCTGTTGCTGCAACTGCTCCATAGAGTACAGTCCTGGGAATAGCTGCCTAGCCATTAGATTGGTCTACACAGATATCCAGAGCTGCAGAAGGACTAAGTGTTATTTTTTGACAACAGCAACTATCTGCTGTGAGCATTGCTTTGGCTGTGACATTTTGGGGACTTAAAGAATTGAGCTAGGATGGAGATCAGCTGGAGACCTGCTTATTCCAAACTAGGCTCCTGCTGGCAGATACTGGGTTTTGATTGCTCCCTGATTTGACATTTATGTCATCATATAATGTCCTGGTATATCTATGACTGTGGGCTTCACAAGAATGTTGTAGTCTCATGGTTGGGAAGTATGTGAAAATATTTTGGTTCTTAATCCCTTTTATGTATTCTAGTGAAGCAAGAGACACCAGTATAGGTGGAGAATGGCTTGCATACTTATCTGCCCCAGGTCTGCTATCAGGAGACAACTCTTATTGTGAGTCTTTTCAAGCAGAAATAAAGTAGAATCCAGTTGAATGCAAAGAAGCTGGTAATGGGGTAAAAATAATAATAATCACAGATTCAGCTGTGTGCAGGTTAGGAGCAGAGTACAGGGGGGGGGAATGCAAATTTCCAATGTTCCTGAGTAGAAAGCCATTTTTGGTGAAAGTAAAACTTTGGTGCTGGAAAATAAAGTCAAACTTTTTTTTTTAACAGCACTGAAGACAAAAGCTGGGGGGGGGGACACAACAGAATGGCAAATGCACTTTGGGGAAATGAGACAGGGAAGTAAGTAACTTCTTTAAGAAATAGAAGGTTGCACAAAATGACATAGAGCTGAGCCAGACTAATTGACTGTGAAATGATTTCCCAAACACTATGTTAGAAACATATGATAGGCTGTCTCCTTAAATAGTTTTACAAAGAACACAATTGTGGCAAGCGTAAAAAAAATGACACAATGGGACAGTATTGTCATGGGACATTTGGATTTGATCTTTAAGGTGGGGATGGATAACCTGTGGCCCTCTAGATGTGATTGGACACCAACTCCCATTATATCTGACTCTGTTGTTCATGATGTCTGGCGCTGATGGGAGTTGGAGGCCAACAACATCTGTCGGGTCAGAGGGTAAGCTGCAGTGAGTTTTCCTGGGTATAGATGCAAAGGCTCCTTTCCTGGAGAGTCATGTAGTGAACATGATGACATAATGGTAGCAATTGACTGTACAATGACATCACAGAAAGCAAATGACATCATCAGAGAGTGAGGGCAATGATTCATGCATTAATCACCTCAATCAATTGGTTTTATTTTTTTATTTTTATTTTTTATAAAGAATTTATTGGTATTTTTCATAACAAAGAATACCATCACCCACCCACATTTATACAAAACAAATACAAACATAACCACGATTCTTCTTCTTGTTTAAACACACACAAAAAAAATTTCTAGTTCTGAATCTTTACAATTGACTTCCCCTGCCTTCTCTCCTTCGGTTCCAAATCCAGATTCTACTTTAATAACTTCATCTCTCTAAAAATTGAATTCATTTAAAGAAAATTCAAATCTAAACAATCATCTTAATCCATAATAATTAATAACAAAACTTTATATCTTAACAAATTATTCTTATATCAAATCTAAGCAAACTTCTTCTATCCCTTAAACTGCTGCTAATAACAAAAAATTCAAAATATCCCTTTTCTTGTTAAAAAATAAAATAAAACTTAATGTCTTAACCCTCCGATTTCAGATTACCATAACAAACCATTTATATTCTGCACTTAATACACTTCACCCTATCCCCCCTCTATCCATTGTCCTTCTCCATCTTACACCGGAACCACTCCTCAAATTGTCCTCTTTCCTTGTACGTCCACAGATCCAGACACAGTCCCCAACAGTCCTTGCATCGAACATCAGGGTACACTGTTCATCTTCTTTCAGCTTCTCCGATTCAACGTTGCATTCTTCTTCTATTTGTAGATATCTTAATTCTTTGTCCCTCACTCCCGAGCTCTCACCTCGGAGGCTGGATATAACAATCTTCACCGTCCCGGGGCTGCCACCCCAAAAGGACGTTTCTTTTTCCCGGAGTCGCCAAGCCGTCTCTCTCAGTTCTTCAAACATCCCCTTCAGCTCTTTGCCAAGGCTCTCTTCCATAGTATCGAAAACCTGAAAGGTCTCCTCTGTGGGAAGCAAATTTTTCTTCATATCCCCACTCAAAACCTTCAATTTCTGATTAAGCAGTTCCAGTTTCAGAATAATAATCCTTTGTTCATCAGTTAGTCCAGAGTTCAAAACAGTTCAAAGACAAAGCCCAACATGGTAAGAACGGGCATAGGTATCAAATTTCAGTTTCTATTTCAATGTTTTCCATCTTATACCAGTAGTTTTCCACTTCGGCTCAGACTTTTCGCAGCCATTTTCCCTGAAACCAGGGCGCAAAGACCATAACTTTAAAAAGGGATATTCTCCATCCTCTTCCTCCCCAAAGGGAGATCTAAATAGTCTCACTTGTGAAAAAATCCAAACATTGTAACCATCTTGGTAGCAACAGTATCATAAACCGTTATTTTCTTGCCGCCGAAGGGAGGGAGGCAGACTTCCTTTCCCTGAAACCTCCCGGATCGTTAAATCCACAAATTTAATCCAGTCAAGTACTCACAACCACCGGGCTTCATTTCCTTTCATCTTCTACAGGGAGAACGTCGTCGCTCGTCACGGCCAGCACTCGCCGCTTTTCCGCCCGGTTGGGGCATGTCCCCTAATGGCCCAGCTCCGCGCTCCCTTCACCCCCACTCCCCCTTTACAGGGGGAACGAGGGAAGGGTACGGAGCCTAGCGGGCCCGCCGGGGAGCCCGAGGCGCGGGACGCTCTTCCCGCGCCTCACCGGAGCCCCGCTTAGCGGTAGCGGGGCTCCAACCCCCGGGCTGGACTGGGTCGCCTCGCTGCCGAGGCAACCCACGACCGCCCGTGATGGCGACCTCGCCGGAAGTCTGAATCACCTCAATCAATTGGATCTCCAATGGCTATCCTTCGGCAAAGATGAGTACTTTCACCCATAATCTCCCGAGGAACATGAAAGGGCTTGTAAGAAAATTTCCCTTCTTTCATTTCAGGTGAACTTGCCTTGGAGGTGGGGCTGCTCCTTTAATAGCTGCTGAGATTCAATAATTTATAACTATGAGGTCCTGCAATGTTGTGTTGCTCTTTCAAGTGTAAGGGCACACACTTTCAAGGGAAAATAGAGCCAACAGGAAAAACCTATTTGTAGGAACAATTAATAATGAATCATTCTGTTTATTTGGGATTAGACGGATGCCAATTGATAGGAGGACTCACTTTTCTCCAAATGACACAGCAGACTCATTGCAAACAGGGAATCCATATAAGCTTAGAATGTCTGGCATTGTTTTAAATATAATAATATTATAACTCATACCATTTTCATATTGCATTTCATCCAAGACCCCAGAGTAGCTTACAGTAGACTAAAAAGAAAACAATATACACACATACCAATAAAACAATGACAGAGTAGCTTGCTAAAGCCAAAGTAAACATCAAATGCCAATAACTAACACAGGAGCATTTTTTTTTAAAAAAAGAGAAAAAACCCTAAACACCCAGATTAAGATGGCCCATAGGCCTTGATGAATGCATTTTTCATGTATGACAAAATTTCACTACAAATTATGTTTGACATAATTCAAGGGATAGAGCAGGCTTCCTCAAACTCAGCCCTCCAGATGTTTTGAGACTACAGTTCCCATCATCCCTGACCACTTGTCCTGCTAGCTAGGGATCATGAGAGTTGTAGGGCAAAAACATCTGGAGGGCCGAGTTTGAGGAAGCCTGAGATAGAGAGTCACCACAGAGAAGGCCCTATCAGTGGCATAGCATGGGTTGCCAGCACCTGAGGCCATGTGGCTGGGGGAGGAAGGGACGGGAATGGATGGAGTATGCCTGCACCTTCAACTGCCTAATGGCATCCACGTCACCTAGGAGATCACAGCCACAGAGATAAGAAAAGAAAAGAAGAGTTCTGTTGTTTGGAGAGGTCACTTCCTGGTTCGCGTGGAGAATCTGTTTGCAACAGAGTCCAGCGATGGAAGTGCACAACTGTATTGAGGCAGTACCAGCTGTTTTTGCAGCCCTAACAATTTTGCACCCAGACAAATTTGTCCTGGTGTAAGAGAGCTTTGTATAGATTCTGAGTCCAAATTTTGCATGCACAATATACAATGCAAATGGAGAACATGTCAACGTCACATGTGATATTTCTATACTTGCATGTCCACATGTCCACATATTTGATCCCCTTCTGTCAGTTACTGATGGTTGTCTGGGGACATTTTGTAAACAAATGCTTTTGTCATTACATTGTGGCATGAAGACTCAACAGACCGTGCTTTATTGGCCAATTAATACATTTTTGGGTTTCATTGTGTGACCAAGTGCATTTAGCCAATAGAGGTATATATTAACAGCCCAATAAAACATACCCTAGAGTTTTCTCCTATTAAACTGAAGCTTAAAGAACCTTAGTTTATCTGCTGAAAATGTCTTTTTTAAACAGCCTGAAAGCTTCAGGTGGTTCACTGATTTTAAACTGATTTTTCTCATTTCATTTTAATTAAAATGTGCTTCATTATGTCATTTTACAATGGGTTAAATACTGTTAAAAGATATGCAATAAATGTCTTTGTTCCTGTAATGGCTTCCATTGCCTTAAAAAGAAAAGCAAAGATCATAATTAATCCAAGGTGGCTGAGCTTTTCATCAGGCGATATTTACAAGGCTCTTTGGCTTCTTTCTGAACAATGTCAGGCCAGTGCATTGTTCTGCTATATTTACAGTTTGTATGTATGGTCTTATTATTTTAGAGCTTCTTGAACTGATTTTATTATTCTGCAGTTTGGGTTTCTGTTTCATTCTGTTTTTAACATATACACCATTTTGATGGCTTCATGCTGTGATGTGGTCTATAAATTTGTTTAATAAAACAAATAAACCAACAAACCATTGGTACCAGTGTAATGGTCTATTGAAGGACTTACGACCCAGTTGATGACAAAACATTGCAGCAACTGTGTGTGCATTCCCACCGAGTGGTGCTGGCTTATACAACTATGTCTGCGCTCAACCCCATGTAAGCTAAACTATGGCCCAGCCTTCAGAATCCCCTGGAATTCAATGTAACATTAAAAGGTAAAGGACCCCTGGATGGGGTTGTGGCGCTCATCTCGCTTTTCAGGCTGAGGGAGCTGGCGTTTGTCCACAGACAGCTTTCCGGGTCATGTGGCTAGCATGACTAAACCACTTCTGGCACAACAGGACACTGTGATGCAAGACAGAGCGCATGGAAATGCCATTTATCTTCCCAACCGCAGTGATACTTATTTATCTACTTGCACTGGTGTGCTTTCAAACTGCTAAGTTGGCAGAAGCTGGATTTCATTGTAGCCAGGTACCTGCAGACATTGCATTTTTAAAATGTTGTCCTTTAAAGTACATGATCCCCCCACCCCTTGCAGAAAGTTCAACCCTGATATTGACTTCCTACGGTGGGGAGGAATTTTTTTTAGGGCTGAAAAAAGCGTAGCTCTGCCATCTCTGAAATGCTAATGACTACCGTGGGCAAACTTCAAAGGGATTGCCACCTAGGTTCAAATGCCCACTAACTTTAGCAGTTCACAGGCAGCAAACTTGCTTGAAGGCTTGATTTTACCAGAGAAGGTAAATTAGCTCTCTCTGATGTGCTACAGCCAGGTAGGAAGGCCACGTTCTCTTTGAAGTTTGACTACTACTCGCATTTCTCAAGCAACTGATCTTCAAAGAGAGATGCTGGATTCCTCTTCCCCTTTTGGGTTTCTGTTTTCCATACAGTGTATCAGAAAGAGCTGGGTTGTTTGTGCTGTTTCATTGGGCATTTTGACTTTGAGGAGGGAAGTACATTTTGGGGGAGTGGCGGGCTGGAAAACAGCGGTAAAGAGATGTTGATGGGGGTGCAAAATGGTTAGGTTGTTTTTTTTTTTAATGAGAGCTGTTTGTTGTGGTTACTTCTGAAAACGTCTGTAACATTTGCAATGCTATCAGTTTGTATGAAAGCTGTCTCTCACACAATCCTCTTTTCCATGCAAAGGGACCTGTGCCTTTGAAGTGTATCGATTGACATAGGGCCTTTTCATAGAACTGTAGAATTGGAAGGGATCCCAAGGGTCATCTAGTCCAACCCCCTGTAATTCAGGAATCTCAGCTAAAGCATCCATGACAGAGGACCATCCATTTATATCCATATTCAAAATGTAGAACTCTTTAGCTAGTAAGAAGCATTAACATAGGTTCTCCTATGTTCACAGGACTGCATTTCACCCGAAGCTCAACATGTTGGGGTGCTACTCTGTTCTCCTGAAAGGATACCCCAGTTTTGGAACTACCTGTGTCAGCAAATCACATATGGCATGTCTTTGGCAGTAAATTGTTTCAAGCATGCTCAGTGGTGTGGCCTCTGTTGAATTAGGGCTGGGACTCACAAAATGTCTGCCATACAGGGGCTGACAAACAGGTCATATAATTATTTCTCTCTTTGACATCTGATGGGAGGGCATTCCAAAGGGCGTTCCACGGGGCCTTGTTCATTATAAAACAACAAGCTAGTTTACAAGAAAAAATCAATATAATAAAAACAGCCAGGTACTAAAAAGCACAAGTACCACAGATATCTGGGGAGGAGGGGGGGAATCCACTAGAGCTGGTACTAAAAATCAGTCTTTGCCCTCACAAATAGGTATTTCTTGATGAAGCAGTGGAACACCATAATTGTAGATACTTAATGTATCTCTAGAAGAAGGTCATTCTTCAACATGGGAATAGAGAAAATCAATCTTGCAGTATCTCATAATTTGCATTTTCATGTTTCTAATAAATAGCAGGTCTGTCGTATAATTAATTTTCCACAGATTCAAGACGTTCATCTCATCCACCTTACCCTAACCAATATAGACCGACCCCCCCCCCCCAGAATTGGCACAAACAGCACAAATTGATATGCATGAATCATGTGAAGTACACAGGGTGTCTCCTCTCCCAGCAAAGCAAAGCAAACAGGAGTTTTTAGTCCCTTATTACTGGGGGGAAATCAAAAGATTTCCATCAAAGTCAATGTTTCATAGTCTTTGCCCTGACCCATTGCAAAACACTGAATCTCTCTCTTCAAAAAATAATGACAATCTGAATCTTGCTAGGACTCTTACAGATCTGAATAAAGGATTGAATAAGGATAGCCAACAGTAACTAGATAATATACTTTCTTTTGAACATATTCCCCTAACCCTCATTCAGAACACTGGAAATCTTGGAGAGTGATGAGTGGACAGGGCAGCAAACTGTATTAAATAAATCTCAAGTCCTATCCTCACACCCCAATCATATAAATATGAGTGTCTTGTAGTGTTTGCAATGTTGGACAAAGGCAAGGGAAACCTACGTTCAAATCCACACTCAGCCACGAAATTCGTTGATCTTGGGCTACTTACAATTTCTCAGCCTCAGATACCTTGTAGCATTGTTGTCAATAAAAAAAAATGGAATGGGGGTAATTATGTATGTTGCTTCGAGCTCTTTAGAGGAAAAGCAGGGTACAATTGCACTCAATTAAAAAATACATTAACAACAAAACTCTTCCAATTTAACTCAATGTGTTAAAGAACTTCTCATGTTCACACAAGCTCCAAAATGCCAGGAAATTGCAGCTCTTAAGATGCATACTTTTAAAGGATATGTTCTTCAGGCAACATTGATATAGTATGGTGTCCTTCCTTACACTTAATCCAGCTTCAGCAGTTCATTGGGTCAGAGATAAAAGGGGTAATGAATGTAATATAGTCCGACCCCATGCTTAATGCAGGAAATGAGAAACATTTCTCCTTACTCCTTCAGTACATCTTCCCCCACAGAGTTTTGGTTAGCTTTTCTTTTTGGCGGAATTAGCTTTGCTTCTCGCAGTGAGGGAACCGCCAGAAGACCCTCGGCGCTGGATTTCAGAATATTTGACAAGCCTATCCTTTAAAGGGTGCAAGAGAAAAGGAGGAAATTGAGTAGATAACGGCCTCGGTCCTGTATACCTGAAGGAGCGTCTCCACCCCCATCATTCAGCCCGGACACTGAGATCCAGCGCCGAGGGCCTTCTGGCGGTTCCCTCACTGCGAGAAGCAAAGCTACAGGGAACCAGGCAGAGGGCCTTCTCGGTAGTGGCGCCCGCCCTGTGGAACTCCCTCCCTTCAGATGTCAAAGAGATAGACAACTACCAGACATTTAGAGGACATCTGAAGGCAGCCCTGTTTAGGGAAGCTTTTAATGTGTGATATTTTAATGTATTTGATTTTTGTTGGAAGCCGCCCAGAGTGGCTGGGGAAATCCAGCCAGATGGGCGGGGTACAAATTATTATTATTATTATTATTATTATTATTATTACACAGACACCCCTACATTTACCTCCCTCTGTCCCTCACTCTTGTATCTTTGAGTTGCCAAATTTTAGTGGATGCAGCTCCTTCCCTAACAATCTGCAGCAACCAATTCTTTTTTTTTTTTTAAATTGGGTGGAGGTTAGAAATAAGGGTTGCAATTTTTTTTCCATAAGGCTCTTCTGTACCTTCAAAAACTGATAATCAAAAAACCAGCCACTGTGTATCTCTATGCTTCCCAAACTATATTTCCCCGTCACTTGTGATTTCCTCTCCCCATCTCCTTTCACATCTAACTTCAAACTGTAAATTCTTCAGGATTGAGGCCTGATCCATGGCAATCTTGCCTAGCAATGGCAAGTGTCCATACTTCCAGAGCTAAGATTGGCTAGAAACCATTACTTGGCAACAGCAGGTGACAACTCGCAAGCCCAATGACTTTCACAGGCAGGGGAAACAAAAGCACTTTAATAACATTGGCAACCGTGTTTCACTAGTCTTTGACAAAAGCACATACTGCACATTTTCCTTGACCTAACACAACAAAGCATTCTCCAGAATGGAGAAAAGTTTCTGGAAAAACCTCTAGCAAAGTCTATGAAAGAAAAGCGCACAGCACTTGTTAGCATGCCAGAGTCTGTTGTCAATTGTTTAATTTGTTCAAATTAAAACATCTCCTATCTTTTTACCTTAAATTTGGCAACTGTCACCCTCAAGCTTATCACTCCTATACTGCCAATTTTCCAAGTAGTCTACTGAAGCTGACCTTCCAAGTGTCCCTATTTTCCAGGGACAGTTCCCTATTTCCAGCAGCCATCCCAGTTTCAGATTTGATCCCAGAATGTTTCACTTTTCCTTAGGATGTCCCTATTTTCATTGGAGTAATGTTGGAGGGTATGGAGTTATGTAACCCCCGAGTAAAGTAGATAAGTAACTATACAACCTTTAGAAAACATCTGTATAGGAAAGTCGTTTAATCTTCAATGTTTTATCATGTTTTTATATGTGTTGCAAGTCGCCTAGAGTGTCTGGTGTAACCCAGCCAGATGGGTGGGGTATAAATAATAAACATTATTATTATTATTATTATTATTATTATTATTATTATTATTATTATTATTTATTGAACAGGATATTCCTATTTTCATCAGAGAAATGTTGGAGGGTCTGCTGAAGCATTTTTCTAACTATAAGCCATAGACCAGACCCTATGCCTCCAATTTCTTATTACAATGGCAGAATGCATTTCAATGAAACTCACCCTTAAAGGCATTACAAAAATGATACTAGAATAGCTTTTAAAAATTAAGCTGCTCACCAAAAGGTGTCCACTTGTATGAATAACATAACATTTCATTTCATTTCATGGAAGAGGAACTACAATGTGTGTGTGTGTGTTTTTTTCTTTTCTTATTTCTCTGACCTTAAACTGGTCACACAAGTATACCACTCCCACGAGCAGGACATTTCATTTTGTTTTCTTCCTCTTCCCGGGAACCTGCTTTTGATCATCAGAATGACTCTCACAGGCACCTTTCTGTAAAAGCACAGCAGCAGTCATGAAAACAAAGAGCAATTCAGCCTCCAACTCCCCAATGCCCCCACATCTAGGAAACTGCCAAAAAGCATGAAACACCTATGGATAAGTAAACATGATCATTATTCTCTCTGATATCTCCTGTTTCTGAGGTGGCTTCTTTAGATGGGCAGCTATTTACAATAGACAAATGCAAAGGCTTAGAATGCCTCATATTTCACTTTCTTATATGAGCTTGGCTTCTATCTGTTTATATGTCACGGTAGAGGAAAATCAAGTAAAAGAAGTGTGATTGAAAAGCAGGATGAGCTTTATGTGTATGGCTGAATGACATAACCTGCAGATGAAAGGTTTTTTTTTTTTTTTTTTTTTTTACAAGAATTCATTGAGTTGTCCTTGGATTGTTCTTTTATATTCTACCGTTTTTTCAAGGATACCAGGGGAGTCTCCCATATAGGCACCCATAACCCCAACATCCCTTGGATCAGTGAATTTACTATATATTGGGCCTTCAAATTACATCCTGAGACCATTGTTGGAATATTAGTTGGAGTGACTTCTCAACAAATTAGATGGAAATATGAATAATTCCATTCTGTAGTTAACAGGCCTCTTAGGCCAGTGGCTGAGTCCAAAAGTCTGCTTCCATGTGTACATCCTGTCTCACCCTGAGCTTGCAGCAATCAGTGCTGTTTCCATTCTGCTGCAGCTTGGTTTCCTCTAAACCTACGTTATTCATCTCACTATCAGCTATAAATAATTATGCAAATAATTATTATAATTACAATGGAAGGCAAATGTCAAGAACAATGCAGAAAATAATGTATTTTTATGTAACATTTGTGGGCTAAAGTAACAACAGTGGATACCATTGATTTTCACTTGCATGATTTCCATTTCTGAACTTGGGGAACATGGAAATTGCGACAGTTTCCATTCTCATTTCCACTGGGATCATAAGATATCCTTACCAATCCTCATTGCGTGGCCATGGGGAGTCCCCCAAACCCCATGCAGCCCCTGAGTGGAATAATGACACAAGACAACGTGCTATGGGATTAAAATTGGCCACAACTTTATTAAGATTCAGATGTAGGAAGACCTTGGCTCAGGCATTGGGCGTTTATCCTTCCCAGCCCCCCAGCCGGGGGTCTGGGTAACTTCAGGGTTATCCAGCATGCGTTGGGATTGGGCTAAGTCTGGAGAACATGTGTGCAAAGTAAGCGTTAATTGAGGGAGTGGAGGGTGGGGAAGCTCTGGAGCCGACTGCTGCTTCTCAGGTAAGCTACACCCTCTATTGTGTACTGTGTGGTCCCTCCTCCCACCTGGCCAATCCCCCTGGCAACACCTCCCCAGGCGGGATTGGCGGCTGACTGGGGTAGGCGGAGACCACAGGTATCTTGCCCAGGAAGGTGGTGCCAGTCCGAACTGCCAGGTGCTGCTCTGGGATCTAAGGGGGCTGCACACGACCACGCAAAATGTGCACCCCATTTTATGTGGGGAACGGTCATTGCTGCTCTGATGTCACTTATGATGTTCCAGTGGCAGTGATGTGAATGACCAAAAGTGGAGGGAAATGTCTCTCTTATCTCCCCTGTTTCATTTTCTGTTCCTTTTCTCTGTACCAGTGTCTGAAATGCTGGAAAATTCAGTGATTTCACCGTGTCCGATGACATCAAGTGCTTCTGGGTTAAAGGAGCAGTACGAGGAGGCAGTCAAGTCCAACTCTCAGATGATCTTGCTAAGATCTTTAAAATGCTCAGTAGAGCAGATGACCAATGTGGAACATGCTCACTCTGTTATTGCGTTCATAGCTGGAAACACTAGAAGACATTTCCTTAACCAGGCCTATGGCCTTTTAAATGTTTCAGGGGGCAGGTCTTGTTCTTCCCCCTCTCTCTTATTATTACGTTGTTGGCATCCGTCTGTCTTGGGAGACAATGTAGGAGTGCGCTTTTGGGGGTGAAGTTACACTGTTGGAATTTTACAGAGCCTGCTGTGGCTGTAAAGACCAACACAGGAGAGACATGTTTCATTGCAGCTGGGGCAGATGAAGGTTTCTGGTTGTGCTGCTGCAGATTAATCATGGTGTTTCTTCTCTCTGCGCTCCTTCAGCAGTCATTCATCGTCTGGTCTCTGCACGACCTGTCTGTCTCCAGGCTCCGTGGTCGTCCACTCTGTATACATGGGCAACTGCAGGTGGAAGACATCTTGCACTTTTTACTATATTGCCCACTATACACTGGACCCAAGAGGTGCTTTCTCACCCTACCATCCATACAGGAAAGATGTCTCTCCCCGGCAGAGAAGAAGCCCTATGGCTTCTTAGCGATGTAAACACTTCAATGACTCACAAAGTCACCCTTTTTGCTCTGGCAGCCAAAAAGATCAGAAAGAAAACCCTGAACTATATAGCAGTGAACTGCAAGATCTAAACGGAGATCTAAATAGAGACTATCGTTTGTGGTGTGGCATCTGTTTTGCTTGTATTTATTTTTGATTATTTTGCTTGTATTTATTTTTGATTATTTTTGATGTCATGGCCAATGGCTAGTACAATAAAGCTATTTGGATTGGATTAGATGCAAGGGATTCTCACATGATGTTGCAAACCAATCGTCCTGTGTTTTTATGCTGTAAACTGCCCTGTGATCATTGGATGGAGGGCAGTATATTATTTCAATCACCATCATCTACATTTTTCTAGGCAGAAGGGTTAGACGGGGAAGGTGACAGAAAAAAGGCAGAGGCACAGGAGGAGGAGAGGAAGAAAGAGACCCACAATAAGACCTGCCATACGGAGTTAAATTACCCTGCAGTCTTTCAGCCCCTTTCCTGTTATATTGTGTGTATGGCTTTTCTGTTTGTTTTTTTTGGGGGGGGGGATTGAACTTTTTGCTAAAGACACAGTGATCAGTAAAACCACATTTAAAGTGAAATGGGGTGAAAAGAAATCCTTCCAATCCAATGTCTTGAAGTTTATGTACCTCCCAAGTGATTTTTTTTACATATAAAAAACACCCTTTCAGTTAGTAGCCCGTGTTATGTTGATGCAGCTGTTAAGAAAAGTATCCCATGGGGGTTAAACCTTGGGGTCACTACAGACCCCAAATATTGTATTTGTAGTTTATGCACACCTGAACTACAAGTACAATCAATCACTTTATTTCAGCTTTAAGCTCAAATCCTTACTTGTTTTACATTCATTTGGAGTTCTTGCCAAACAGAATGACTAAACCAGGCTCCATTGAACCCCCACTATCCAATTAATGAAGTGGTGTTTTTACGAGAGCAGGAGAGTTTTAAATGTAAGCGGGGAAGCAACCCTTGGCTTGGTCTCGCCCTTAAAATGTCTATTGATTTCTCCTCCCCCCTCCCCTTGTCACATTATTGGAATTGTTTCCTTCCGAGCTGTGATTGAGACATATAAAACTTGGAGGAGAGAGAAGCCCTGTGTTTGCTGAGCATACACTTGTTACACAAGCCTTAACTACTTAAGGCGCTAATAGAATATGTCAAACAAATGCCACATCACTGGTGATGTCAACACATTGCATTGTCATTGCCGAGCTGAATTGTAGTTTCTCCGGGCTCAGCCATTGATGGAAACTGAAATTGCATCATGCAACTGAGACATCATTACCTCTGTGAAATCAGGGTTATATAGTGGATGGCTTGAAGTGAATGTCAAGTAGTGTGCAAAAGAGAGTGGTTGATAAGCTTACACACACACACACACACACACACACACACACACACACAGAGAGAGAGAGAGAGAGAGAGAGAGAGAGAGAGAGCGCTTTAGAGCAGCCTTGAGACACTGATTCTGAGCTGTCAATCTTACGTTGAACATTTTTGGGGCCATGTAACGCTAAAGTTGTTTGTCAGAAACTCTGAGTCATTAATCCTTCCTTGACGCTACATAATTAAAATTTGAGAAGGTATTATTTTTGGATTAGTATTGGAATTTTATACATGATGTCACTCTGCAAAGATCTGTTGTATTATTTCTAACCCAGCTCACTTATAAAAAAGTGTGTGTGTGTGTGAGAGAGAGAGAGACCATTGCCAAGTAAATTGGCTGCTGGTGCTATCAGCATCCTGCAGTGTTTTTGTTAATTATCTTGCCATAGTTGTCTGATGCAGATAACAATCTTTCCAAAAGAGGAGACAGATTTAAAGAGGCAGAATTAATGAAAATTGATTTGTGCAGCCTGTCATGGCAAGATCTGTTGGGAGACCCTCCTCCCTGCCATGATCCGCATAGATGTAATTCCAGGCACAGGTAGGGTCCCCACTGCAGAATACTAATTATGGTGCCCGGGCACAATGCATTTGATGTGACTGGCAGATGAACGCATGAAAAAGTCTTCAGAACTGAGTTCATTTGTAAAGTACCCAGGGAGGACATGGATCCAGCTACTGGGAGGTTGCATGAACAAAGCTTAGGAAAGGAGGAGGGGAGCAAGACGATAAATGTAGCATTTCTGGGGCAGGTGTAGATCTCATACAAACAACTTGTGCATACAGTGGTAAATGTACATTCCCGTAAGATAACATTTTGTCAGAAGAATTTCACTGGGGTGGCATGGCTGTGCGCAACCAAGCAGTAAGCACATGGCAAACCAACAGTAGGCACACAACAAACCTAACAACGGAGGATTGGCCATCTATGTAGTATCTAAGATATTTATCCTCCACGCCTGGAAAGATAAACACTCATCATCTATTATGCAATAGTCTGGGGAATTTACTGTCCTTGCTACTGCCCTTTGGGGGCGCTACACTGGGGGTGGAGCAAGGTCATGGGCCAGCTCCCTTGTGCTAAAATTATTGTTTAATTGGGATGGGGTTTTAAATTGGCTGGGTGTTGTTTTATTTGGGGGTGAGGTTGTTTAAAATTACATTTCTGAGCACAATTCAGTGTGTTGGTGCCGACCTTTAAAGCCCTTCAGTATACCTGAAGAAAGAAGTCACAATAACTTTTATTTATTTTATACATTCTTTTTTATTTTGATAAAGTAATAATCATAAATAAATAAGAGTCACAATAACTTTAAAATAAACAAGTTATATCAAATAAAGCAATATTCAATGTCCCATTAGAATATAATAGAAGACAGCAAAATTAAATATCAGCAAATCATAATTAAGCAGTTTACACTGATCAGTTACTTGAATTACTAAACTATAATAAAAATAATAATGGCGAGTCATAATGAATAAAATACCACATAACATAAAAACGCCATGTAAAAGGATCAAACTGAGAAACACGGACACACAACTAATTTTTATTTTATTTTAAAACATATCCCTGAATTCGTTTTCTCTCTTCTCAGCTGCTTCTACTGTTCTCAAAGTCATGGTCTGCAAAAGGCTCCTAGGGCTGGAGGGTAGGGCAAGGCAGGTGGAAAAAGACATTGCCTGATGGCCAGCCAAAAATCTCTCCCCCCATCACAGTGTGGGCCTACTTTAAGAATGACTAAGTTTGGCTGGGAACCATTGGCTTTGGTGTACTGTATCTTGAGAGATACTGTTTAAAGGTCAGTAAAACTGTGTGTGACCTGTGTTGTTCACAAAATGCCTCTCTGTGTGAGTCTGTTCATCTGTTAAGGAAATTCTCTGGGGAGACACCATCTTTCCACCCCTAATTTACAAGAGACACCCTCCGTGTTCTCGTAACCTGTCTCTAACAAATCACTGCCTTTGTTTGTTCCTGTAATTGCCATTGAAGGACGAATTGCCACTCTTCCAGTTTCAAGAACCTTTAGCTGTATGGAAGAAGGGCGTAAATACTTGTGCACGGGCATTATCGTCTTCATGTGGTGCAAAGCCACAGCTGGTGCGATTCAGTCTGAACCACTGCCTGCATATTATAAGCCATCTCTTGTATATCTACATTCAAAAGAACAAATGCTCTCTGCTTTTGAACCAGCATCAGGGAAACTGTTGCAAGCTAAACAGAACACAGCATGCAACAACCTGTAATGCCAGCAGGGATGTGTCTGTGTGTCTCTGTGTGGGATAACATGGATCTCAGGCCCTTGTCTGTGGTGTAAGAACGGGGGTGTTAAAAGACAGGACATAGCCTTATAGCTGGTCAGTCTATTTGACATCTCCTCTGGTACCATCTGTCATGACTGGATGATGCTCTCCAGGGTTTTAGGCAAAGATCTTTCCCATCACTTGCTACCTGTTTTTTGTTTTTAAACTAGAGATAGCAATGATTGAATGTGGGACTGTTTCATACAAAGCAGGTGAACTATAATTGAGCTTTGTCCCCTTCCCAAAGAGAATCTCTGTTTTGTTTTGTTTTGTTAAACTTGTAAAATGCTGTGAAGTATGAAAGAGATCATTACAGCTGCAGGAAGGTTCATCAGCCCAGGAGCAATAGGCTAAGGAATGTTCTCCCTACTGAAATATCTATTTAAGCATAGCTGCCTGTTGACTCATAGGAAGAAAAATACAGCTCATCTGTTCTTTCATGGGCCATGTTTGTGCTGATGTTGTTTTATTCCTGAGTTTAATTTGTGTCTTTTTTTAGGTTCACCTGTAACATGGGAATAATTATCCTGGCCTGTTTTGCAAGGTGGCTGTGAGGATTGCTATGCTAACATATGTGAAGCACTACAGGGGAGAGGAAGAGCTATATATATATATCCTAGCTTTGTTCTTAAGAACAAAGTCTGAGGGTTAGTGCAGGTTCCAAGGAGGCAACAATAGCGATGAAGTTCTCTTTGCAATTTAGCAGAGAGCCCAAATGATTGGGTAAAACAGGTTGACAAACGAACTGATTTATCTCATTGCAATCTTATATTTGTCAAAATGAGCAGAGAATCACAGGCTCAGCAAAAGCACCACAGAAGAGAGCAGGGTCGCCATTTCTGCCCTAGGAACAAGGTCATGTTTCTGTTTTAAAGGATGACTTGTTGGAAGTACAATATCAGAGGTCATTTGCATGTCAAGGACCCGATCCCTCCCCCGGTGAAATAAGACACAAGACACCATAAGTAAGGTTCAAATGGGAAATAAATGGCCACAACTTTATTGGTTACGGATGTTGAGCGGTATTGGCTTAGGCATTGGATCAGCCGACTATATCAGACTCCAGTACGTAGTGCTGGCAGTCCGGGAAGGGTTAACCACGATGGATGAGCCCCTGCTGCTGCACATCAGCTAGGAACTCACCCTGCGATCACCGGCCTGGGGCGTGCCTGGGGCCCTCACCTTCCACGGCTCCGGACAGTGGCCACGCCCCACCGAACTCCTTTATCGAAGTACCCTTCAGCCCTTTGGGGGGAGGTGATGGCCAGTCCTCCCCCCCCACCTTTCCAACCTACCCTAAGATCCAATGCCTAACCGCCAGACCAAAGTTGTGACGAATTGCTACGAGGTAGGCGAAAAACCACCAGGCGGAGCCAATTTGCCAAGTGGGAAAATTCCTACCAGGCCCCTCAACGGCGACCAACCGTGGTCCATAGCAGCGTCAATCCTGCCTAAACTATTACCCAAACTAAAGGGAGGGTGGGCCGGGAAAAACGCGACGAAGGGAGCAGGAAGCAAGAGGCCAAGCCCTGGGAGCGTCCTGCTTAAGTGCAGCAGGCACGCCCAAAGCCGCCGCGCCAGTTGGCCGGCGGCCTGGGCACCGCGCCCAGGGCTCGGCCAATCTGTGCCAGGGGATGACCCCATCCCCTGAGCACGTGCAGGGCTCGTGTTACCTGCCTGCAACCCCCCTCCTTCTTATGGGCGGAAGGGGCATTCTTGTGCAAATTAAGGATTATTTCTGTTAGTGCCACAGTCAGCTACCCATGAGGGTGTTCTTTGCAACCACACAGAATAGCATGAGGCATTAAACCATGCTGAGTTACCATGTGCCCTGATTGGCAATGTAGTTCTGAAGATGTTTTCCTCTGTATGTTTGGGTGAATGTCTCCTTGCTCTGTACAAGGCCTGAAGTAAGAAAGACAAAACTTCTCTGTTTATTTCTTCTCAGATTATACACCTTATTTTTGTTCAGCTTCCTCAGCAAAGTGTTAACTGGGTTTTATTTTGTCTTTGGACTCAATCTGCATCATATAAGTAACTTTGCTAGCATGACTAACTTCTGGAACCCAAAAAGCAATTGCTCTTCAATTCTTCTAGAAGCCATAGGATGGCAAAGTGAAACAGATGTTTAACAATTCCTCCCATGCCAGTTGCACCATAGAATAGAGGGTTTTCTGTGTTTTTGTTTTTTTAGTGGACATGGTGTACTATAGGCGGCTTAAAGCAGACATGCATGACCAGTGATACTTTGGACTTTCTTTTTCTTTTTCTGGGATAGCTCAGTCAGTAAAGCATGAAATTTGTAATCTCAGGGTTGTGGGTTCGAGCCCCACTTTGGGCAGTTGCAGAGGGTTGAACTAGATGACCCTTGTGGTCCCTTCCAACTCTACAATTCTGTGATTTTATGGTTATATGAAATAGCCACCATCATGCACTTTTGCAAACCCCTTTTGCAACTGCAAGATATGTTGGTACAGCAGATGGATCCCCTATTCCAAGAATAATAAGTTTTTTTGGAGAAAATATTTTGTGTGCAGAAGCTTCTGGGATATTTGGATCCTGACTTAATATCTTGCATACATACATTTGAGTAGCATACTGTGGATGTTGTGCTGTATTTTAAAAGGCTTCTTTTGTGCCCAACTCTTTTAAGAATAAAAACCCATTTTTAAAAAGCCACATCATTAACTGGCTCTGGTTAAATCTCTCTTTAGTCATTCTGTTCCCTGTTTAATGCTGAAGTCATTTCAACCAAAACATTGTTCTCAGATATTTGACTTTAAATTTCCGATTTAAGGCAGAAGTTCAGACAATGCTTTAAACAGGAGAAGATGCTTTCATGTGGTATCATGCTGCTCGGCCTGACGTCGAGAATAACTCTTTAGGAGTCAAAAGGAGAAGTAATGGGATAGAAAGCAAGATGATGACTTGTTCGTGATGATGCCTGGAGTATGCTCTGCACCAGATTTGTGCTTTTCATCCAGTGGAAAAACATGGCATAAGGAATGCAGGAATCTATTCTGTAGTTGAAGCCTTATACCACCACCATTCCTCCAGCTTAGTGTTTCCCAAACTTGGGTCTCCAACACTTTTTGGACTACAATTCCCTTCATCCCTGACCACTGGTCCTGCTAGCCAGAGATGATGGAAGTTGTAGTCCGAAAACAGCTGGAGACCCAACGCTAGTGAACACTGTTCCAGCATCATTCCTACCTTCCTTTCACAGTCAGAATAGCCATGATTTTGAAGCAGAAAACTAACTTTGAAACAGGCATTGTTGTCTTATTCCTCTTCTGGAATCTTAAAATGCACACAAACGTCTTACAAAAGCATGTTTGCAAAGGAGCGAAAGTCCAAAGATACCTTATAGCCCAGACACCATGTAATCTTTGAGAAGGGTTTTTGCTATGCATTGTTAGGGGTCATCTGTGGCCCCACTAAATGGCAAGTTCATTAGAATGTTGATTCATGGAAAAAAACAAGATTGGATAGCAATGCAGATGAAACCCACCTTGCCAGAACAGGACTAAAGCCAAGCTTCTGACTGAGTGTGCTTTTGTATGGCTGAGGGCCAGGGAAGCAGCTCTGAATGTACCCATGGGGAGGATATGTCTGGCCCATTCAAATAAAAATATCTTCTGTGCATTTCTTTCTTGCCTACACTTCCATTTTTCCACCCTTCTGTGTTATGGATCTGCATGCTCACATTGATAAAACACTCCAAAAAAAGTGACAGCAATTTGATAGTACACATGGTTGCATCAAGAATCTTGTGGTATTTTACAGAGTATACAAGTCCTGTTTTTGGGCTACACACAAGGATTCTTGATGCACCCATATGTACAGCCACACCAAGGTGGCTTTGTTTAGAGTGTTTTATCAACACACATGTGCATGTTGGTAATATAAAGGGGAAAAAAAACAGAACAGTGGAAGATTCCAAATAGATCAATTCCCCTTCAGCAAGAAGACAGCATAATTCAGAATGACAAAATCCATAAAAAAACAACAACATTCAGATGAGAATTTCGGTACCATGCTTACCTTTTTTGTCTGTTGCAGGAAGATGACTGTGATGAATACTTCATAATGTCTTTCCGCCCCTACTGTTAAACCAGTACTTAGTCATTACATAATATCTTTTCATTTTTCTCTCCCCCTGCTTTTTTCTTTTCTCCTATTGCTGCAGCTTTTCTTGACTAAAATAACTCATAATTGCAGTAAAGGAAATGCTCATCAAGATTTGAAAGAAAACTGAAGTAAACTCCTAGCAACTTCAGATTCATTTTATGTCTTCTTCATTACATGCACAGTATATCAGAAGGGAATTATCTAACTCCATTTCTCTTAGCAACTAGGAAATAGAAAATGCTAAGTACGTAAGGGGAAGGGGGGGGGAGAAGAATATTTAAAATGTGCTCTACTGAAATGGCTTTCGTTGTGTGAAGGATACAGAATTATTGCTGATGCCAGTAGTTTCCAGACTTTCTACCCTCTAGGAAAACTTTTTACAGCAATTTGTCTGCAATAGACACAGGGCACATCGCAAAGAATCCTGGGACATGTTCTATAAGGCACAGACACTTAATGGAAGCACCAAGCAAATCTCTTTAACTTCACAATTGCCCTACATTGGCATGAGAAACCTTTGACCCTCCACATGGTGTTGGACTCCAGCTCCCATCCTCCCTGATCATTGACCATGCTGACTGGTGCTAATGGAAGTTTGAGTCCAACATCATCTAGAGAGCCACACACAATCTAGAGGAGGTGGGAGCTGGGGGCACAGTTATACTGTGGTTCCGCTCCTTCCTCCAGGGCCATGTCCAGAAAGTGGTGGTGGGGGAAGCGTGGCTCTCATTTGTGGGGTGCCTCAGGGTTCCGTTCTCTCCCCCATGCTTTTTAACATCTACATGAAGCTGCTGGGAGAGATCATCAGGGGTTTGGGCTGGGTGTCCATCAATATGCGGACGGTACCCAGCTCTACCTCTCTTTTAAATTGGAAACAGTGAAAGCAGTGAAGGTCCTGTGTGAGTGCCTGGAGGTGGTTGGAGGAAGGATGGCAGCTAATGGATTGAGGGTGAAGCCTGACAAGACAGATGTAATGCTCTTGGGGGACAGGGGGCAGGCTGGTGTGGAGGACTCCCTGGTCCTGAATGGGGCAACTGTGCCCTGAAGGACCAGGTGTGCAGCCTGGGAGTCATTTTGGACTCACAGCTGTCCATGGAGGTGCAGGTTAATTCTGTGTCCAGGGCAGCTGTCTACCAGCTCCATCTGGTATGCAGGCTGAGACCCTACCTGCCTGCAGACTGTCTTGCCAGAGTGGTGCATGCTCTAGTTATCTCTCTACTTGGACTACTGCAATGCACTCTACGTGGGGCTACCTTTGAAGGTGACCCAGAAACTACAACTAATCCAGAATGTGGCAGCTAGACTGGTGACTGGGAGCACTGAGACCATATAACACCGGTCCTGAAAGACCTACATTGGCTCCCAGTACGTTTCCGAGCACAATTCAAAGTGTTGGTGCTGACCTTTAAAGCCCTAAACAGCCTCGGCCCAGTATACCTGAAGGAGTGTCTCCACCCCCATTGTTCAGCCCGGACACTGAGGTCCAGCTCCGAGGGCCTTCTGGCGGTTCCCTCACTGCAAGAAGTGAGGTTACAGGGAACCAGGCAGAGGGCCTTCTCGGTAGTGGCGCCCGCCCTGTGGAATGCCCTCCCATCAGATGTCAAAGAGATAAACAACTACCTGACATTTAGAAGACATCTGAAGGCAGCCCTGTTTAGGGAAGTTTTTAATGTGTGACATTTTAATGTATTTTTAATCTTTGTTGGAAGCTGCCCAGAGTGGCTGGGGAAACCCAGCCAGATGGGGGGTACAAATAAATAATAATAATATATATTATTATTATTATTATATTATTATTATTATTATTAGCTATTTTTTGCCTTGCAAGAATTAAGGCTATACCCTAAAAGAAATACAGAACTCTTTTGACCTTGTCTGTGAATGCCGATCTACTCATTTGAAGTCCCCAAGAAACCATAAGTTTTCTCAGCACAGAGTCTGAAACCACCACCTTACATGAATCCACATGCTCATATCTTGTGCACTTGTGGAGGTGAGACATTCATTTCAATGAAGGCTGCAACCCACTTGGTAATTTTTCTCCCGGTTATGGTTTCTGCATGGAGTGGCTGCCACAACAATCTGTTTCAATGGGCTAAGCTCTAACGTGATGAAGGTCTGCTGTCTTCTTTTTCTTCCCACGAGAGGCTTGATTTGCTTTTAAGTCCTGCCTGACCTTTGGGTTTGCAGGTATATATATAAAAAAATAGATATATAAAAATCTACAACTTTTAGATTTTTTTCAGTAATCTTGATGGCTTGGATTAATTCATATATACCAAAAATATTCTGTTGTTGTTGGTGTGATGATATTGAGGGAGAACCAATGTTATGGGAGAAAGAAATGTGTGGTCCTCCAGATTTTGCTGGACTCCCATCATCTCTGACCCTGACTATTGACTATGCTGGCTGAGCCTGATGGGAGGTGGAATTCAACAACATCTAAAATATCCCAAGTCCCCTACCCTTTCATAGACTATGGCTGCATGCACAACATTAGCGTGTTTAGACCTTTAACCTTCCCCAAAATAAATTCACACATGACTCAAATATTTGGTTTGGTTTTTGGCAGAATTTAGGCCACAACTTTATTGATTACAACCAAGTGAGTGGTTGCATAGGTTCTGGTTCGACTATCTCCCTGCACCCTTGCAGGCAGCCCTGTCCCAGAGCCACATTCGTGGGACAGACAAGGATGAACACCAGGGACAGCTGATGGAAGGTTCACCAGTCAGCTGTTCTGATGCCCCTGGGACTTGGCCCCTAGCCAGACCCATTTCAGGGACCTACAAACCATTGAGTCCCTGGATTCCTGTACCGGAATATCCTGCATTTCCATAGGGGTGGCCACATCACGTGCCACGCCTATCACCTGAACCAGAGCCTATCCGCAACTTATAAGTTGTGACTAGTTGCTACGTGGCAGGCGAAACCCAAATGGCACCAGCCAATCAGCCAAGTGGAGAAAATTCATACCGTGCCCCTGCCCCAACGGCAGGTGACACATGACAGCATAGCAAGGTCAACTCAAGCCATAAATACAGGGAGAGGTGGGCGTGTGTTCCGATGCATTAGCCCCCAAAGAAGAAGCTCAGCAGCCTTGCATGCGCTTAAATAGGTCCCGCGTTGCTGTATTTTTCGATGCCCCATTGGCCAGATTTCACCCCAGCAACACATGACCGACCTATCAGGGGTTGTGGCCTTGATTGGCTCAGCAATTACCCCCACAACACTGGGTCAGGTACACATGACCGACCTATCAGGGGTTGTGGCCTTGATTTCCAATTACCCCCACAACACTGGGTCAGGTTACAGGTCACACCGCAACACGTACCCTCTTTTAATGGAGGACCCGATATATTTAAAACATTTAGGAACCATAGTTGACCCCTTACAAAGACACAACTCTCAGCATCCTTAACACTCCACAGTTCCCAGAATTCTTTTTTTTTGGGGGGGGGGTGTCATCTGCTTTAAATGTACACACAGCTTATGTGCATTTAAAATATCTGCTTTCCAAACCATGGAAGTACCCTAACCATTTTGAGCATGTGAGTCAGCGAGGTCGTTCTATAAATAACAAAGATTTGACATCATTCATGCAATGAGCCTTCTAATACATCTTGACATTTTGTCATAGGTTCCTTTACTGAGAAACTCTTATTGCCCAGAGAGAACAATTAGATGAGGAATGCCTTTAGGTCACATTCTATATATGGCTAGCTGCACTTTCTAAGGGCCACACAGCTGCACCATATTTCTATCCAAAGATCCCACACCACATTGTCTTGAGCTTCCCTTTAGCTGAAACTTTTCACAATTGCTCATTAATGATGAAGCAAGGTGACCTTATCTCTCTCTATCTCTCCCCCCTCCCCATTTTCTTTTTAGTGTTGTTGTTATGAAACTTAGACCGGAGATAATTGACATACTTCGAATGGTCTCTAAAGACTAATTAGCAACTGGGAGTCATGTATTAAATCAGCCTAGGATGAATTAAATTCCTGCTTCAGGAGGAATTGAAGTGAAGCAAAGTTTCTGAAAATCAGGTGGGTTGTTCCTGCAGCTAGATCCTCTATGTAGAGTTCGATGCTAAAGGCTTTTGGATTGAAACCAACAAGGGGATAACTTCCTCATATTTTGCAAATAAAACATAATTTGTTGTGCACATTTTAAACAGCCCATTTAGAATAAGGGCTGACAAATGGCAGTCTCCTTGTATTTTCAATCCTAATTATAGATCACATTGTTTAAATCCATGCTTTGTAGAGACTCCTGGCCAGAAATGCATCCATTCACATTACTGCTTTCTCTTGAGTAGTCCCATAGAACTTTGTGAAACTTCGGGTGTATTGCTGTACACTGAGTACCAAAGCAAAGCTAAGTATGATGAAAGAGATGTAATAGTCAAGGACAACTGAGTTATGAAATGACAGATAAATCGGTGTAAAATAAATGGTAGGCTTATGGGCAAAGAAGGTCATCTTTGAAGGTTAATAGAAACTGTATACAAGCACAATTTGAAGTTTGGGTCTTGTTTATGGAATTCTTATCTTAGCGAAGAAACAGCCCCAAAGTGATATTAAATGAATCAGTGAAATATGATTGGTGGGTGCAATGGGAGAAGATGCCATGAATAAATGAAGAAGATGCTCCTATAGCATAAGCTCTGTCAGTGATGTTTCCAAAAAAAAGGAATGCAGGTTCTTCATAAGATTTAGGAGTGGAGTGTGAGCCATTTAGCCCTGGGGTCACTCTGCTTTCAGAATATTTAGAGGCCCAGAGGCGTGCTGGTGGGACCAATCACATGGGTATATGCAGGTCCCACTATCCATCCCCTTCTTATGCACAAATTCAGTTATCCAAACTTAAGGAATTATGCCCAGTCCTTGCTATATACCACAGATTCAGATACCTGAACAGTCAGTTTGCCCACTGTCTTACTTGTTTGTGGCTTGTTGGTCACTGCTACATGTCAGTGTTTATATGGCGCCTGTATTTTTTGTGCATTAACAATAATAAGAAGTTTGACCGGGGGGGGGGGGGTTAAAATAAGAAAATTGTGCAGGAGAAAGAGAAAGAACCAAACATATCACTGGAAACACATTGTGCATGCATTGTGGTCAATTGCCTTGTGCACATGCCACACATAGGAGTGTTGGGTTTCAAACACATAGGGCTGGGTCCAGACTTCATCATGCTAACCGAAATCGATGGAACTTCAGTTAGGGCTCATCCACACTTGCCTTTTCTCCCATGCTTTTGAGGCACAGGTTTGTGTTTTCGTGGTCTGTGTCCAAACACTTTTTTTGCCCCACAGCTTTCCCCAGGAGAACATGCACTTTTTTTTTTAAAGAAGAATTTATTAGCATTTTCATCACAAAACACAAACCCAAACCCACACCTACAAATACAAAACAAATACATATAATGCCAGGATTCTTCTTCTTGTTTGTATACATACAAAAAAATTTCTATTTCCAAATCTTGACAGTTGACTTCCCCTACCTTTTCACCTTCGGTTTTAAATCCATAAACTACTTTTTTAACAACTTCTCTCTAAAAAATTTAACTTCAATTAATAATTAAAAATAATATCTTGATCATCTTATTCTAAATCCATAGTCTACTTTCTTAACAACTTCTCTCTCAAAAAGTTTAACTTCTATCAAAAATTAAAAATAGTATCTTATCCATCTTATTCTATCATAAATCTTAACAAAATATTCTCATGCAATCTAAACTTATTTCTTCTATTTTTTATCATGCTGCTATTAACATAAAATCCAATATCTCCTTACTTATTCAGAATAAACTTACAACTAACAACCTTTGCCCTCCGATTTCAGGTACCATAACAGACCATTTAAGTGTTACCTTTAATATTTCATCCCACACCCCCTCTGTCCATTAACTTTCTCTGTCTTTCGCCGGGACCGATCTTCCAGTCATCTTCTTTTCCCAAATGTCCACAGATCCAGGCAGAGTTCACAGCAATCCTTGCATCGAGCTTCAGGGTCCACTCCTCTTTTCTCGGCTCCTCCGCTTCTTTGTACCATTCTTCTTCTTCTTGTAGATATCTTAATTCTTTGTCCCTTGCCCCCGAGCTCACACCTCGGGGTCTGGATATTGAAAATTTTACCGTTCCGGGACTGCCACCCCCAAGGAACGGATCTTTTTTCCGGAGTCGCCCAGTCGTCTCAATCCAACCTTCAAACAACCCTTCTAGCTCTTTGCACAGGTTTTCTTCCATTGTATAGATCTTTTGGAAAGCCTCCTCTGTGGAAAATGGATTTTTTTTATTTATTATCCCACTCAAGACTTTCAGTTTCCGATTCAGCAGTTCCAGCCTCAAGACAGTAAGTTTTTCTTCTTCCGTTAGTCCAGAGTTCAAAACAAGTTGAAACACAAAGTCCAGCATGTTGGGGGAAGGGGTGAGTGTCAAATTTCAGTTCCTGTCTCTTCCTTCCTTTGTTACAATTGTTTCCCACGTCAGTCCAAATTTTCCATCGCCATTTTTCTGAAGCCAGAGCACAAAGTCCAAAACTTTAAACGGAGATATTTTCTGCCCACTTAGTCCCCAGAGGGAAATCTCAGCAGTCTCAATCTTCAAATTTCAAACACTTTGTATCCATAATTGTAGCAGCAGACAGTTAAACTGGTTATTTTCTTGCTTTCTCCCGAAGGGAAAGAGGCAGGCTCCCTTTCCTCTTTCCCCGGATCGTTGCAAAAATATAAAAGTCAGTCAAATACTCACAACCACCGGGTTCTTTCAGATCATTAAAGACAGGTAGAACTTAGACGCTCGTCACGGGATTTGTCGCCGCATTTGCATCCCGGTTGGGGCATGTCCCCTATAGCCCGGCTCCGTCGTCCCTTCACCCCCACTCCCCCTTTACAGGGGGAGCGAGGGAAGGGTTCGGAGCCACAACGGGCACAGCCGGGGAGCCCAGGGTGCGGGACGCTCTTCCCGCACCCCACCGGAGCCCCGCTTTGCGGTAGCGGGGCTCCAACCCCCGGGATGGACTGGGCGCTTCGCAGCCGAAGCAGCCCACGACCACCCGCAATGGTGTCGCCGCCGGAAGTCCTAACATGCACTTTAATACTGAATCAAAACAAATGGTGATTCAGGTTTTCTGATTCAGTGGTAAAGACAGGGTTTTCACAGGGAAAGTGTAGGGGCAAAAAAAAAAAAAGCATTTGGATGGAGATCTTCAAAGAAAGATTTAAAGCATGGATCTGCAGAGCAAAGGTAGTTGTGGATGAGCCCTTAGTCATTGGACTTATGTCTTATTTTATTTCAATGTATCTACTGTAAGCATGGTGGAATCTGGATCAAACCCTTACTTCAAAACTAAATAATGCTGCAATGAAAACAAAGCTAACTTCTGTAAACTTCAGAGAAGTCTTAAATTGCGTTGTAGATAAATGCAGTTTCTGTATCCTAGCATATGAAACGTTGGGAATTGTCATGGATGAGTGAATCTGTCCATTGCTGACCCATGTCACTTTTGCATGTGCTTATCCATAATTACATTCTGTTCTATTTCCACAGTAACCTGATTTTTAAAATTTATTTTAAAATACTCTCAAAAGGGAAATATTTAAATTTTAAATACTGCAACACACACTGCAACACAGTGATGGGACTTCTGATACAGATTTTGCAATAGGTTTGGTGAAGCAAGATGCGGTGACTATTATTGGTCAGGATTTATGTATTGCTCTATATCACTCAAACTCTTCCGCTGGACCAATGAACTCTTCGGCTAGGTCAGTTTGGTATTGGATTTGTGAACTCCTGGAGTCCTTTTGCCCAACATACTTCTTTCTGTAGCAGTCATCTCATGAAATTCTGCCAGCGCTTGACATGCCAAAGTTGGCACAGAGCATCTGGGCGGAAGTCAAACTGTGGTTGTATGTGTCTGCTAGAAATGCAGTGTGGCATTCAAGTCCGATATATACCTTGGAAAACAGTTCAGGAGAGATCACTCCTCTCAGCAAGATTAATTAATGGCCTGGAAACTGCTACACCAGCTTCTAATAGCCACAGTTTGCTTACGTGGCTTAATTCAGCTTGAGAGCAGTGTACCAGTAACTGGTTTGGGAAATAAATAAATAAAGTTTAAACAAGGGAGCAAGGTCTTTTATCTTTGCCGGGCAAAGTGGGATGCGGAGGCTCTTCCAATTTATTTCCAACACATCTGCAGATTCCTACAACAGGTCATTGTACAAGGCATGACATCTTTAATGACTGTGCCTTTGCAGAAGCTGCCGAGTGTCTTTTCAGTTGGAAGACATGCTTATTTCAAATTGTGCAAGACCCCTTCCAGACTTTTGTGTACTTGCGGAACACCTTCACTTCTCCCCACCCCCACCATGTCTTTTTGCAGTAAGGAAAGTGATGGGAAGGCACACTGCAAAGTGTGGGATAACGATTGTGTGCTGAGATTTTTCCTAAGCGCTCTGCAAACAGATTAGAATGAATTCTCAGTCAACGGTGGGTGCCATATAACTCTGTGCAAACAAATCAGGTTGTCTGCGCACATAGGTGGAGAAAAGTATGCATTTACTAAAGGGAGTGAAATTAAGTCTGATTTCAGAGTGGCATAGTTTGGGTCTCAAAATGGAGGTGCCTTTATCTTGGGGGTGGAGAGGCTTTCCACGGCGTGTGCGTTTAGCAGGAATGGAGAACCTGTGCTCCTCCGGAAGTTGCTTGACTCCAATTCCCATCGGTTGCATGACCAAAGGTCTGGTATTATGGAACTTGTAGCCCAACTATATTTGGAGGGCCATCGATTCCTCATTCCTGTGGTTGAGGGACCTTGCTCCAAATGTGGCGAGGGAGACACTGGGAAGGCGAGGGTTGTGTGTGTACATTGGGTGGGGTGCAGTTGGAGAAACAGCTGTTTGAACACCTTTTCTAAAAGAGGAAGGAAATATATTGTTACTGCAATTTTTAAATACATCAGCAAGTTTAATTGGCCTACTGGCATTACTTCACTTCACACACCAGGATTCATGCTTGGTGTGTATAGACATCTGAAAAGCAGCCTTGGTGATCAGAACGCAGGCCACGGGACTGCCTTGTTTTGCTCAGCAGTGACTAACATGGCTCCCTTAATGCCCAAGTCAACCATGAACTTGAGCAGATTATTAAGAGAGCTCCCTTCCTTCCTTAGCATGCCCAGCAGTTCTATTTATATAAACTCATTGTTCTACTTGTAACGTCTTTTAATTCCCATTCTGGCATCACTAGTTATCTGTGTGTCTTGCTAGAGTCATTTTCCATCAAGAAAATATTGTCAATCACTTGTTAATAAAAGGGAGTTAATTTAAGACTTCTTTAAAACTTTGATGTTTAAAACTGTGACTCAGCAGGGAGTTTTTAAAGAGGGTCGTGGAAACAGAGCCATGTCTTTATCATTTGTGATCTCTGTTTAAGGCTCAGCTGTGCTTAGCCACATTTCCCTAGCCCACAAGAAAAAAAGATTGCCGAAGAATTGATGCTTTTGAATTATGGTGCTGGAGGAGACTCTTGAGAGTCCCAATGGACTGCAAGAAGATCAAACCTATCCATTCTTAAAGAAATCAGCCCTGAGTGCTCACTGGAAGGACAGATCCTGAAGCTGAGGCTCCAATACTTTGGCCACCTCATGAGAAGAGAAGACTCCCTGGAAAAGACCCTGATGTTGGGAAAGATGGAGGGCACAAGGAGAAGGGGATGACAGAGGACGAGATGGTTGGACAGTGTTCTCGAAGCTACTAACATGAGTTCTGACCAAACTGCGAGAGGCAGTGAAGGATAGGCGTGCCTGGCGTGCTCTGGTCCATGGGGTCACGAAGGAGTCGGACACGACTGAACGACTGAACAACAACAACAAATGTTAACTGTATGCAATTTGGTTGGAATATTTTGGATGAAATACAAAGTAAATTTAGCTGTTGTAAAATATAGTCGGTGCTTTATGTAGGACAGCAGTTTTGGCTGCTTCGTGCATAATCTTTCTTTTGAAATGACAGCAAATCTTGTTCACCTGGTGTGAAATAAAACCATTTCCTTCTTCCGGGAGGGGGGGAATCCAAAACAAATATTCCATTAAGTCAAACATTGAAAAGTAATGAATAAGATCCTAAATGTGCTTATGGTGATGGGAGGTGTGATAAGGTATGGCATTATTAAAATCTGTGAATCTTATCTGTCAAACATCCAGACAGATGGTATACTATGCTCTCATTTTGATCCATCCTGTCCCACTATGTTCATTATAAAGCAGGCATAGGCAAACTCGTCCCTCCAGATGTTTTGGGACTACAACTCCCATCATCCCTGACCACTAGTCCTGTTAGCTAAGGATGATGGGAGCAGGGCCATCTTAAGCATATCCGGTGCTGTGGTGCGAATATCTCTCTGCCCCCCCCCCCGTTTCCCAGAGTTGTCAACCTTTTTAAAGGGGGGGGGGTACTTCGGTCCGGCTTGTTTACATCGCGTGATCTGACGCGCGCTCAGCGCTGCACGTAAGAAAGAAGCACCCAGATCGCAGCCCAGGTGGCCTCCTGCGCCCTCCCGTGAAGCCTCCCTCTAAGCGCCCAGTGCCTCTTACCTTCCCCTGTCCAGGGAAGTCCGCACAACAGGAGGGCCAGCAAATAGATCAGGTGGCTTGCCAGCTGTCCCATCCTCGCTCGGTGCTGGGATTGTGCAGGGTGATTCCCTGCTCCTCTTGCAGACTCCGCAGGGAGGCGCGCAGGCAGCAACGTGACCAGAGAGGGGCAGGAGAGACACACCCTCCCTGCCCCGCCCCCGATTGCACCTGCCAGTCACCCAGGCAGCCCTGGTGGGAGGGGATGCAAAGGGGCTTCTCTGAGCTGGGTGCAGCATGCTCCAATGGGCAGCTGAGAGGAGAGGAGTGGGCTGCACCAGAGCAGGGAAGGGAGCATGCCCTAACTCTCCTTCCCGGACACTCAGCCTGTGGCGCCCTCCAAAATCTGGTGCCCTGGCATCCCGCGCCACTAAGGTCTATGAGTAAGATGCCCCTGGGTGGGAGTTGTAGTCCCAAAACATCTGGAGGGCCGAGTTTGCCTATGCCTGGTATAAAGTGTAATAGGCTTGCAGATCTCCATGGATGGATGTTTCTACATGCCATCTTTCTTTCTTTCTTTCTTTCTTTCTTTCTTTCTTTCTTTCTTTCTTTCTTTCTTTCTTTCTTTCTTTCTTTTGCATTCACTATAACTGGATGTTAGTTCAGGTGTTCAGAATCAAGGCCAGGCCATGCATGGTAGGGAGGAAGGCAGTTCTGTCCCCATCACCTATTCAGTTTGTACAATTTCTTGAAAGTGTGGATGAAAGGTGAGTAGGACCGCCACGTGCTGAAAGTTTGGGGGCAGAACGGATTCATTCCATCAGATAGGTCAGAGCTACTATGGTAGCTTTCCTGCATGTAGGTCAATGTTGCTTACAGGGAGGGAGAGGGGCAAAGTGGTGAGGAGGTCAGCATGGTGCAAATGTGCCAGTGGAACTAATCTGGTGGCCCTGCCAGTGTGTTTACACTGACATGACCTCCCTGACACCTTTCCCCTCTCCCTCTCCTCGTAGCAACAGTCACCTATCTGCAACTCCACCCCACCCTGCGTGCCTCTTCACTATACCAAAATTTCAGATTGAGTGACATAATCAAGAAACAGAGCTTGTCAATAATAATAATAGTAATAATAATGATGATGATGATGATGATGATGATGATGTTTGCTGCTCTGTGGTGTAGACCAAAAAAACACATTCTAGCAGCACAGGAGATGCCCACACAGGTTTGAGATGTGGGGCAAGGAACTAGTGCATCTAAAGACAAAAAGAATCTCCTCAAAGAACCAGAGCAAAAGAGTATTTTTTGTTGCGTATCGAGGACCTCAATCCACCCCCCATTGACTTGACACAGGAGACAGATTTTTGGTTTGGGTTTTTGGCAAATAATTTAGGGCCACAACTTTATTTAAATACAAATTCGGTGAGTGGTTGCGTAGGCATTGGTTCAGACTACTGTCACACCGGGACAGAGGCTGGCCTAAAACCAGCGATTGGGAGAATGCGACTGAGGAGAGTTAAGGACCGGGGGAAAGCAACGCGTCCCTCTTCCTCAATGGTCCCGGGGACTCGGCTTATGGCCCTAACCCCTACCGGGGGCTTCGGACAAAGCATAAGAGTCGCCGGATTCCTTTAACGGAATTCCCAGCATCAACCTGATTCTGGATGGGCAGCGCCCAATCCAGCAATCCACACAGGAACCAATGCCTAACCGCCAACCTTACAAGTTGTGACAAGTTGCTACTGCAGTAGGCAAAACCAAAAGGCACAGCCAATCGGCCAGATGGACAAATTCCTACTGGGCCCCTGCAAAGCAGACGACCCCATGACAGGCAGAGCAAAGTCAAAGCAGAGGCCTAAGAAAAAAGGGGGGGCGGGACGGGTGATCAGCAGCCGAAGCCAAGAGAAGGAACACCCTGCGTGCGGAGGCTTAAATAGGACGCTAAGCTGTCCATCACAAATTGCAACATTAACTTTTGCCCAGCAACTCCTAACTGACCATTAGCTACTAAGGCCGGCTACCGGCCCCACCCCCACAGGAAGGGAATGTGTCTTGCCAGGTCCCGATCGCAACACGTGCTCTTACTCATGGTAGAACCCGATTTGCTTGGCTAATCTAGAAACTTCTATAGTGATCAAGCAGTAATGCATGTGATATTCTAGCATACTGATGCATGCCTGGTTGGTTTGTCTTCGGTTTCACCCTTTGTCCAGAGTTTGCTCATGGCAAACAGACCAAATCCTTGTCTAGTGCCTCGTGTACTTGAATACTGGAAAACTTCTGCTCTTCCATTTCCCCATGTCAATCAGTATCCTATCATTGCTCAACTTAAAAGAGTTTGGATTTGATATCCCACTTTATCACTACCCTAAGGAGTCTCAAAGCGGCTATCAATGTCCTTTCCCTTCCTCCCCCACAACAAACAAATGGTTTAACTGCTATTGTTCCTTTAACATAAACCCAGCACAGATGGTGTGTGCGTGCATGTGCGTGCACACACACTAATCTAGCCTGGGAAGAAGAGTGCTGTAACAATTAGCCTGTCCCACACCATGTTCCCGAATCAGAATCAACACCCACAAACACACACCCCTGTTATTGAAATGGGGAGGAATGCTTCCATTGATATATTGTTTAGCCTTGAAGGCAACCTTGGTCATGGATAACTCTAGTGCTGCAGTGAAACCTGCCCTTAAACGATTTGAAATGGGTTCCCCCCCCCTGTGAAAAGGTGGATGATGATGATGATGAAGATGATGATGCCGCCTCATTCATAGGTCCCTTTAGCATTTCTGCAGCATGGGGTTGAGTTTACCTTACAATTGTGAGTTGGCCAATGGTGGTGTGTGTTTTTCTTTCCTTTTCCCCAGTTGCTTGTGCTTCTTGATTTGAAATGAACTCCTGTAGAGGTTGGCAACCAAGTGCCTGAGATTTGTCTACCCATGTATGTTGATTTTAAAGGAAGCTCTTCCTTTTCCCTTTTTTTTTTTTAAAAAAAAAAAACTGCACTTATTTCTTTAAATGAAAAAAGACTTCATTCCGGCCCTCGTCCCCCCGAAAACAAGAAACCACTGTCAGTTGCATGGTAGGTAATCCTCCTGGCTTCCCACACTGACAGAAAAGTTGAGCTACAAAAAATAAAATTTGTAGAATGAAGGGAAGAACACCCCCAACCCCCCTTAACCTCAGGAGTAAGGCCCTGAACCCCACTCAATAGAATTCCACTGAATTTTTCTTCCCCCTTTGAGAATTTTTGAATACAATTTCAATTCTCATTAATTGATAGAGTATGGTTAAAACAACAACAACACAAAACTAACTGGAGAAATTATTACAACAATGATGCTCAATTTCACACTGAACATATTTATTTAGCATAAAACATTGTGCGTTCTAGAGGCATTCTAAAGAGGCTTCTCTTAAGTAACACTCCTCCTCTGATATTTTGGTAAGCCCCACTTGTTTTCAGGTTTGTATTTTCAAGTACAAGATAAGCCCAAGTATTCAAAAGCTACATCTGTTCAAAGCTTACAGATGGTCTTTTGTGTTATCTCTAGTTTCTGTATAATTATGTGCGACACTGCATTTCTTTGGGAGGTGTTGCCATGTAGAAATACATTATAATTGAACTTGAATCTGTGCATGCTCCATAGGGCTTTCCACAATGGTTATAATGAATTTTTCAGTTTACACACTGCAACCTCCTGAGTGCAGATTAGATTTGTAGGCATTAGGTGGTGTATTTATGGTTACAATAGTCCCAGCTCAGTGGGGGAAAGAGGTTCTTCATATTTTTTGATTTTTTTAAAACCTACATTCATCTCTTTTTTATTCACCACCTCCTACCCATCAGAGGAAAAAACCCTCTAAAGAAGAAAGTGGTAATATTTTCTTAATTGAGTCATCTAGCTGAAAATTACATTAGTGCTATCTAATTTATAAATTATATACGATAGAAAAGATGATGTCTTTTACTGGGGCAATACACATTAGTTGATCCAATAAAAGCTTTCTCCATGCCTGTTAAGTACCACATTCTCTGGGAATAAGATGACAACAACTGTCTACGCCTGTTTCATTTTATCAAACGATATGACAGAATGAGGGATAGCGAAGGTTCAGAAGCTAGGTTCCACCTCAAGGTGAAGAAGGCGAATGAGCTACTTGAGCCCAGAACATTTGGGATGTAAACCCTTGCTTCAGCAGCACCAGAAATGTATTCCCAGGTGTGATAGAGGTGCTGCATTAGCTTCCCAGCTTATCAGGACAGAGAGGGACAAGACTACAGGGAGGTTAGCAGGGTGCAAAAGCAGCAGCAGGAAGCACCAGCTAGCTCTGCACCAGGCTGTTGGTAATTGCTTGCTATTATAGTGGTATAGCTGCAGTGTTGATGGCGACCCCTCTCTACAGTTATATGCCCAATTATTCCCTGAACTATTGCTTCCAGTTAACAATTTTATTTGCCTCGTGAGTGAATATATTTTATCATCTACTGATCTATTGATCACCTGTTGGTTAAAATTTGGTAGAGCCATTGAGTATGTTTGTGGGCAAATCACTCAGACAAATATGCTGAATCAAACATTGAGCCACTAACAGGCCATACCTGAATTAGGATGCAACCCTACCAAGACTTACTAGGGAGTAAATCTCACTGAAATCAGTGGGACTTACTTCCAGGTTCACACGCACAACATTGCACTGTTAAGAGCATTAAGAATGGATGCATTGAATGTGTTCAAAGAGGCTTTGGATATTGTCAGGGAAGCATGTGCAAAAATTGCTACAGATGAGTCATACACACCTGAGGATTTAAACAACAACAACAAAAGGAAAAGTGATGGTGTGTTATTTATTCTTTTGGCAATTCTTCACAGGGGGTGGGGGAATCCACTCATTGCAAAAATAGCAGGTTCCCAAAGGGACCTGTGACTACAGTGAAATCTGATTCATCATAATAATATGGTATTTTCCATAATGTGAAAAATCGAAGTGCTCTCTTTAACAGAAGCTCAAGCCTTCAATATGAAAGTGGTATGAACAATGAGTAACATTTCAGGCAACCCAATAAAAGATGAATATATTGCATCTCATTTAATATAGTTGAAAATATTTTAAATTCAGAAGGTCTGCAGAAAGAAAAGTGAGAAAAAAGCATGAATGTATTCCCACTGGGTTATTTCATTGAGCTTACAGAGCACGAGAGGAGTTCATTGCAGCCGGGCAATTAGGTCCTAAATGTTCATCCTTTTTGTTTTCTAAATAGTGAATTTCCACAGTGAGTAACAATACAGAAATGACTTTGTCACCTGTCGTTCAAATCAGGATGCTGCAATGAAATGAGAATGGATACAGCTAGCATGCTGGGTGCCTCTTGACAACAGTAGGCATTCTGCTGCATAGGGATATGAATTGATAATGCTGTGAAAGTCATTTCCCCTGCCCTATGTCTCCAAAGCTCTCTGGCAGGTTTGTGCAACTTCTCGCCATGGTTTGTTAGGTACATAGGGAGCAGTACTCTATTAGGTCAGATTATTTTTTCCTTATAGCCTGGAATCATCTATTCTTACTGGCAGCAGCTCTCCAGAGGCTGCGGCACAGGTCTTTCCCATCACTTTATTCTCTTACCTGGAATTCCCAAAATTTTTGTTGCTTTGTTGCAATGACTGAAATGGCAACAAAGGAAATTCACTGAGGATCCCCGCTGAACAGTGCAAAGCAAACCCAAGATCAGAGGCGCCAACTTGCAAGGGAGATGGGGGCGGGGAGAATGCCGTGTGTGTGATGTCGTGTGCATGGTGTCAGGATGCTGGGAGGAGCTAGGAGGTGGAGCCAAACTCAGCAGCAACACAGCTTCAATGGCTGATGGCTGCTGCTCCTGCCATTGCTGCCATTTCCCTTTATGTGGCAGCAGGAGGAGAAGCCTCCAGACTCAGCTCCACAATCAGCTCCCTCTTCCTCCTCCTCCTCCTATCACCGGCTGGAGTTTGCATCCCTCCTCAATAGCAGGAGGAGGAGAAGGAGAACGAGAAGGAGCCGGCCACTGAAGCCATGCTATGCTTGGCTCCATACTTGGTCTCCTCTGCCTCCTGAGGCTTTTTTGAACATGGGGAATTCCCTCCCCCCCAAAAAAAAATTGTTGGGGGCCCCAGAAGATCTGGGCCCCTAGGAGTTGGCTCCTATGCCCAAGATCAACCACCATAAGAGAAGTTGGGTTCGGCAGATGGTTTTTTTTCCTGGCCAAACTAGGGCTATACAGGCATAGGTCCCTCAGTCAGGGCTCAGTTGGCTGGACTTAAGACCAGGTTGTTTTTTTCCCCCAGCCAGAATTCACTGGAACTCAATTCTGGCACCTCTGAGGTGGACACCATTGTCACTATACGAGAACAACGGATGTGTTCATTGTGAGTTCTGGCACCTCTTTTTCTAGAAAAATAGCACTGCTTAATACAGTGTAGGTTTCCCAAAAGGGGGATTCTGTGGCAGTGATGGGACATGGGAGGGGGGAGAGGGGATAGGGGCAAGGAGAGATTTAAACCTATTCCGAACCTCTTTTAGCTTGGTTATGTGGCCTAGAAAACAGGTGGAACTTAGCAGGCAGAAAGAGTGGTGTAAATCAGATTCCACCTGAAAGTCATGTGCAATGGGGTAATTTAGGATGGCATAATTTATGCCTGTATGAATTATGCTGACTTTCTATAGTTAGGATTGCTCTGCTTACCCCTGAAATGACAGGGTGACTTTACTCTTGCCTGTCTATGACTCAGTCCTGCCACGTGCTTTTCTTCTTCTTCTTCTTCTTCTTCTTCTTCTTCTTCTTCTGTAAAAATCCGATTTATCACCTTTAAAACAAAAATCTGATATGTCACCTTTAACAAAGCCCTCCCAGCTTAAAGCAGGTTTAAAACAACATTAATTTGATGTATTTATTTAACAAAATGTATATACCACTTGACTGTAAGAAAACCTCTGTGCTGTTTACAAAATAGGATACAATAGAATCAGACTATATTAAAATTCTCAGTAAAAACAGTTAGATAGCGGTGTTTTTAAAACATTCAAAAGGTGGCAAAAACCTGCAACAGCTGAAACCCTATGAAATAGCATTGCATTGCCTTTCCTTACTACACATTATGTTTGGATATGCAGCATCCATGCATCTCCCGGTAATGTGAAGTTTCTTCCTGAAGCCATGCAGCCATCATCTGCTAGGGGACATTGGATATTAGTTACTTCAGCACCCACTCCTGTTACGATGAAACATTTGCTTCTGCAGAACAGCTGTTGGTAAACTGTGTGCGACAGAGACACAAGAAAGCCAGTGGCAGCCGCTCTTTTGTTATTTCTAGGTGGAAGATGGAAGGGAGGTTTGCTTCAAAGGCACCAGAGCTAATAAATCGCATTAAAGTGATCAGACGTGTCTGATATTCATTCTGCTGCTCCTCGAGGCAACCTGCATGTCATAAAGTGAGAGCCTTTGGGCACAGTTTGTGTCTGTTTTAATGCCTTCTGCCCTCCCCCAACCCTGCCAGCCGGATTGTACAAAGTATTTACAACTGCAGACTTCAATAGAGAGACCATGAAGGCAGTGTTACAGTGAAGACATTAATAACCTCTAGGTTTTTTGTTCAACAAATGCAGTCAATGCATCAATTTTTAAAATAAAAAGATGTATTCACACAGACTGAATAATTTTTCCTATCAGTAACTATATACAGCAAAGAAACAAATGCTGATTGCACATTTTATTTTAACTAGGATGTACCCAAAGGAATTTTAACTAGGATATAGCACTGGTTCACCAGAAGCAGCTTAATCATGCTGGCAACATGACCCGGAATCTGTACGCCGGCTCCCTCGGCCAGTAACGTGAGATGAACACCGCAACCCCAGAGTGGGACACGACTGGACCTAATGGTCAGGGGTCCCTTTAACTTTACTTTAACCCCACTGAATTCAAGAACTTACTCCAAAGTAAGCATGCATTGGATTTCTGTTGTCTCGTTCTGTTCAATAAGACTTAAATTCCAAGTCAGTGCAGCTGCCTTCTTCCCCAATCTCTCCCTCCCCCACCTATTTTCTCCCCCAACCTTATACTGTGCACATTACTGAAGTCTCGCATTGAATATAGCTGATCTGTAAAAAGGACTTTATAATCTGAACATGGAGATGGTGTATGTACTTCTGTAACCCAAGAAAACCTTTAACAACAACAACAACAACTCTTATGCATGCATGCATACATACATACATACAGTACATAGAATAAGCCCTGTTTAAACCAGTAGGACTTGACTGCTCTTTTTGTTGTTCTGTTGATCCTAACCAGAGGCATTCAGCAATGCCAATCATCATTGTCATCGTCTGTCTTAAGTTGGCAAACTTTACCCCTGATTCCAAACTCTGTTCAGGAGTGGGGCTATTTGCAGCTGAGCCAGGCCAAAGAAAAACAAGCCTTTAAAAGTTATTTAGCATGCATGCCCATCTGGCTGGGTTGGCCCAGCCACTCTGGGCGACTCTCAACAAAATATTAAAAACGTGATAAAACATCAAACATATTTCCTTGACCTCTGATGGGAGGGCATTCCATCTGCCTGGTTCCCTGTAACCTCACTTCTCGCAGTGAGGGAACCACCGGAGATGGACCTAAGTGTCTTGGCTGAACGATGGGGGTGGAGACGCTCCTTCAGATATACTGGGTTGAGGCCATTTAGGGTTTTTAAGGTCAGCACCAGCACTTTGAATTGTGCTTGGAAACGTACTGGGAGCCAATGTAGGTCTTTCAGGACCAGTGTTACATGGTCTCAGTGGCCACTCCCAGTCACCAGTCTAGCTGCCGCATTCTGGATTAATTGTAGTTTCTGGGTCACCTTCAAAGGTAGCCCCACGTAGAGCGCATTGCAATAGTCCAAGAGAGATGGAATAACACCACATTTTTTGCTAGCAAAGTTCCACTGGGTTTTCAGGTGACTTGATTGAGCTGTAAGAGGTTTGGAATGAATAGAAGTCTCTCTTTCTCCCATCCCACCACACCCATGCCCCTTTGGGGGATTACTGGCTGACAATGTCGCACTGGCATAGCCCCAGCTCAACTGGAACTGCCCAGGATTTGCCTCCTTCTTGCAGATTATGTGTTAGGATTTCACTTCCTAAAATGGTAGGGCGCAGGGGTAGCCAATGAGAGGGCCTTCAGCTGTTGGTGGACCATTGATCCTGTTGAGTGGAGCTAAATTCAGCTTGGTAAAGGTTGGACAGGGATGTGGGTGGCTCTGTGGTCTAAACCACTGAGCCTCTTGGGCTTGCCGATCAGAAGGTCAGTGGTTCAAATCCCCACAATGGGGTGAACTCCCATTGCTCTGTCCCAGCTCCGGCCAACCTAGCAGTTCAAAAGCACACCAGTGCAAGTAGATAAATAGGTACCACTGTGGCGGGAAGGTAAACAACGTTTCCGTGCGCTCTGGCTTCCTTCATGGTGTTCCATTGCACCAGAAGTGGTTTAGTCATGCTGGACACATGACCCAGAAAGCTTTGACTGGATTTAACCATTCAGGGGTCCTTTACCTTTACCTTAATTCAGGTTGGAGACAAACAACCTCTGGATAGAATCATATTGTCTACTTCTAGCAAAGAAAATTACTGCAGAAATGTGTGTGTGTGGGGGGGGGAATTTAACTTTGGAAGAATGAGAAACCGAGAGAACCAAAACCGACAGATCACTACATCCCTATTAAAGAGATGTCCCAAATTTGAAATATAACATGCCCTGGATATGAAGGAGCCAAAGTCCAAAGAATATGCTATGTGTGCCATCCAACCTGCTGAAATATACAAGAGGTTGCAGCAAGCCAGGACAATTCATGATCCAGCAAGCCTAACATAGCCTACCAGGCATGTGTCGTGGATACACAGTAGACTGCTAGCATTTTCTGTCCCTCCTGATCAGCAGGCCTAGACAGATTTATTCAGCTGCTGGTGGACCACCATGACAGAATGGCTGCTTTTGACTTGGTGTGGGCCACAGACTGTGAAAGGATGGGCTATAACTTGTTTAATTCTTCACTATCTTGCATTCGTCCTAAAGTTATTCGCTCCTTTATGTGCTCTTGAAAATTTTCAATCTTCCAAAGAGTGTTTCATCAAAGCAGACCGTTTCACTTCATGCTTTCTTATCTCTCTTGCTCATTTAGTGCTCAGGAGCACCAAGGTTTAATCTTGCCCCACATGGGTTCATTTTCTTGCTGGCCATGCTTTTTTAAACCTAGGTGTAGCCACTGGACTTCTGGTTAATTACTTTTAAAATGCTGCCAGGTAAAGGGAACGTCTGGTGGGGGGGGGAATGAGTATCTGATGCTCTCGGATCTCTTTTTTCCTTGTTTGGAAGCTGTGTAGAGAACTTGTTGGGATTTTAATCATTCAGTTTTCCATATTCTTGTCCCTGCAAGCATATTCATATCTGGAAACAAATTAAAGGTGCGCTAAAAAATTGCCCCTGGTTTCACGGGCCCATCTTTGTCCTGTGAAAATATTTGCAAAAATTCTACTGGTTTTAACAAATTTCCAGTGATTTGTCTTTTGGAAGGCAGCAGCCATTGCTGTGTGCAATGCCTACCAGAATGCTGAGTGTCTGGAACTTACCTAAGAACTGCCCAAGGTGGCTGTGGATTATATCTTTGCAGTTTTTCGGCAAAGAAATAGAGCTCTTCCTAGAGTCCACCCACCTTCTTTCCAAAGCCTAGTAAGCACTAATTAGGTTTTGGTAAGGAGCCCTCACGCCGCCCTCCCAATGGATTTGGGACCATCCATGACCAAGTGAGAAGCCATGATGTCTTAAGGCAGTGGTTTATAACCAGTGTGCAATGGCATCCTGGGGTGCCTTGACTGGGTATGTGTTTTGGGAAGTGGGAAGTGACGTAGACAGGGTGTTTTGTCTTACTGTGTTCCCTTAAGTAGGACTATTGTCCTTTGTTCTTTCTCTTTGCTGTCTGATGCTAGAGAGAGAGGGAGCCATGTTGAAGTGCTCCGACTGTGTATATATGTAATAAAGTAGGTTAGCCAACATGCTGAGTTGCTGTGGTCTGTTACGCAACTGCGCAAACCTCTGCGGATGCCTAAGAGTGTGTTGATGTACTCCCACATCAATCACTATGATGTCCGGGGGCTGAAGAAGCTGAGAAGCTCCCGAAGGATCGCCCAGGAAGAAGGGAACATGCCAGTCGGGCATGTTCTCTGCCAGGGTCCTACGTGTGAGTAGGCTGTTTCCTGACAGAATTATGGTCAGGGCTGCTGCAGGTAACACTGGCTTCTATTCTTCTTCCCTTCCTTCCTCTGATGCACTCTCACATCTCTGCCTCCCAAAGGCTTGCACAGCTGTTTGTTGCAGCAGCCCTGGCTACAAGCTCCTCAGGCGAATTGTGCCTCTGGGGCTGGCCAGGGGGTGCTGGTTGCCAGGAACCGAGGCGGCCTTGGAGTAAGCAAGCAAGCAAGCGGGTGAGGGGCGGAGCCAGCCAGCCCACCAATCCTTGCGGCCTTGGAGTAAGCAAGCAAGCAAGCGGGTGAGGGGCGGAGCCAGCCAGCCCACCAATCCTTGCTGTTGGGAATGAAGAGGCAAGTGGGAGGCTGGGCAGGCAAGCGGGTGCTGTGTTGCCTTTCTTGTACTTGCTGTGTGCAATGCCTACCAGGAAGCTGAGTGTCTGGCACTGAAGGGGAGCCTTTCTGCCACTGCTGCTTCCCAAGGTGACTCACGTTCACCTTTGGCCAGTCTCCACTGAGGCTGGTGGCATCTTCTTCCCAGACTCCTGTGGGGCAGAGTGAGGAAGCACCTCTCTTTGGGGTGGGGTGGGGGCAGCTCAGAGACAGGGGCAACAGCAGTGGCTGCCAGGAGGACTCCCAAGGAGCGGAGAGAGAAGGCTGAGGGAACCCTCCACAAGGGTGGGTGATTGAAAAGCTGTGAGGGGCTGCCAGTTCTGCAGGCAAGGGGTGACATAACTGAGTTCCTGAGCCTCACATGTGTGCCACAGAAAGAATGTAGTTGATCAAGGGAGCCATGGACCCGAAAAGGTTGAAAACCTCTGTCTTGGGGGTTTTCATGATCGTTCCAGCATTTTCAGGGGCACTTATGCTGAGGACACTCTTGGTGAATGGCAACATACAGGACAAAAAGTAACATCCAATGATTAGGATACATAATTCTGCAACAATCTCATTGAGTTAAGCACACTGCATGTCAGGTATCTTTGGTGGAAATTTATCTTCCGCCGAAGACCAAGACCAGGGGTCTTGAGCAATGCCATTGGAGATGCTCTAGAGCTCTGGACTGTCTCAATCAAGCATGGAGTTGGGACACATCCACACCACATCCACACCTTTTAAATCCCTCTTATACCACTTTAACTGTCATGGCTTCCCTCAAAGATTCATTGGAACTATAGTTCGTTAAGGGTGTCCTAGCAACTCTCAGTACCATTAACAAACTACAGTTCCCAACGTTCCCAGGTGGCTTACAAGGCCCTCTCCAGCTATGTAATATAAGTCATTAGCTTTCACCCTTTATAATGGGAAGATTGCCTTATCTCAAAGAGATATTGTTAGGGCAAAAATAAATGATTGTGATGAGGCATTGTGTCCATTTAAAATGTTCTGTTTTGCTTTTTGTGGAGCAAGGCATATGGAAATGAAAAGTATTACATATATATATGAATATATTGTTTCAATTAGCTTCCTTTAAAAAACACACTTAAAATCTGGCAATTTATCCTCTAACACTGAAAGCTTCTTTTGGATCTGAAATGGCTAGTGTACACCTTATTTTAATTTTTCAGAAACAAATGTGGTAACTTAATTGCCTAACCCAAATATAGCCTTTAAAACACGCTTTGCATTTCATTTTTCTTACAAAGAAGAACTCGGCTATCTAGAATTCAATATTTGCTTCTACTTTCCTGCCCATGGGGAAAGGATATGTAAATCAGTTAGCCAGGATTAACCTCAAATTAGGATAAAGCTAATTAAAAATGTAGTGTTTCCTTTGGAGAAAAATCTGTTTTCTGAGCTTCCATATGAATTCTTATGTGTAAGTTTCCTTTTTTAAAAATGCAATATGTTGTACTTGGTTTTTTAAAAAAACAAAAACCAAGAGAACCCTAAATGGAAAAACAGGCTATTTTTTACCTGAGTTTTGAAATAAATTTTACCTCAGTACTTTTGTGTGTGTGGCAGATAAAAGCATGCCTGTATTAAATTAAATCAGCCTTGAAGGACAATATGAATGCAGTAAAATATTTCATTGTATACACTGAATGATTTTGCATTTTGCATCAGTAACAAAGCCCATACCCTCCAACATTTCTCTGATAAAAATAGGGACATCCCATTCCATAATGATAATTTAACTATTTAACTATAGCCACTCTAGGCTGTTTCCAACATATATAAAAACATTTTTTTTAAAAAAATTAGACTTTTTTTTAGAAAAACCTCTTTATACAGGACTACCTTCAGATGGCTTTTGGAGTCCAATAACTCCATACCCTCCAACATTTCTCCAATGAAAATAGGGACATCCTAAGGAAAAGTCGGACATTTCGGGATCAAATCAGAAACCAGGATGGCTTCTCTAAATCAGGGACATCCCTGGAAAATAGGGACACATGGAGGGTCTGAAAGTATTACCTGTATCTATGCTATGCTATGCTATGTTTATTTATTTATTTATTTTTAAAATGCCCCTTAATCAAATGGAGATCCCAGGGTGCACAAAAATCTCAATTACATCCATGAGGTGATAACGAACTAGACCATACTCAGAGTAGGCACATTAAAATCAATGTGATTTGTGAAAAGGATGTGCATGCAGTGTCTGTCTGCTTGCTGTTTGGCAATATGCATATCCAGCTCTTCCTTTGCACAGTTATGCATGCACAGAGCTCTGCATACATGGGATGGAAGCTGTTTGGCCCAAAGCCCCCATCCCAGTGCCAATGAATGGCATATTAAAAATATGATACAGTAGATTACAATAAAATGATACCAGCCAATCAATCCGAGCAATATAAGACATACTATAGGAGGACTTGGAGAAGGCCTTCCCAAGCAAGAATGATAATGTAAGTGTGGTAGAAGATATAATATCTAAACTGGCTTTCAGTGAAGGCACTTCAGATGACCTGTTTATTCAGCATTCATTCTGAGTTGTTAGCTGGGAGATTAGGTGACATTTACAATGCAATAACAACTGGGGATGTTTGATGGTCTTGCTTCATAGCACATTTTATCCCATTCTTTCCAGTGCATTAGAGTAATAAAACTGTAGAATTGGAAGGGAACCCAAGGGTCATCGAGTCCAATCCCTTGCAATGCAAGAATCTCAACTACGTCATCCATGACAGAAGGCCAACCAACCTCTTCTTACAAACCTCCAAGGAAGGAGAGTCCACAACCTGCCGAGTGAGACTGTTCCACTGTCGGACAGCTCTTACTTTCGTTATCACACTACAATCTAGTCTTTGGAGGAAGCAGGATTGTTGCACAAGACCTCCAATTCCACTTTATTTTTTTTTAACAGAATTTATTAGCTTTTTCATACAAAAAAAACACAAACCCGACCCCACACCTACAAATATAAAAACAAATACAAATACACATAATGCCAGGATTTTTCTTCTTAGTTATATACCTTACAAAAAAAAAATTTCTACTTTCAAATCTTGACGCTTGACTTCCCCCGCCTTTTCACCTTCGGTTTTAAATCAATATACTTAATTCCTTAACAACTTCACTCTATAAAAATTTAGTTTTACTTGAAAATAACACAATTATCTTAATTTTACTATTATAACCTAAATCATAATCAAATATTCTTATAACTAAACTTATTTCTTCTATCCTTTAACATGCTGCTTTTAACTTAAAGTTCAATATCTCCTTTCTTACTTAAAATAAACTTATGATTAACAGACTTCACACACCGATTTCGGATACCATGACAGACCATTTAAATTGTAAATTTAATACTTCAACCCACTCCCCCTCTGTCCATTGTCTTTTTCTGTCTTTCACCAGAACTGGCTCTCCAATAATCTCCTTCCAGACGTCCACAAATCCAGGCTGCATTCACAACGAACCTTGCATCGAGCTTCAGGGTGTTCAGCATTCTCCTTCTGGGCTCCTCCGTTTCTTCTTGCCATTCTTGTTCTTGTAAAAATCTTAATTCCATGTCCCTCGACACCAAGCTGCCACCTCGGCGTCTGGATATTCTAAATTTCCCCGTCCTGGGGCTGCCACCCCCAGAAATCGGTTCCTGTTTCCGGAGTTGCCCAAGCACTTCAAAAAATTTTCCAATCACCCCTTCCAGCTCTTTGCACAGGCTTGATTCCTTTTGATCAATCTTTTTCCAAGCCTCCTCTGTGGAAAGTAAATTCTTTTCACTTACAATTCCACACAAAGCTTGTAGTTTACGATTTATCAGTTCCAGCCTCAAGACAGTAAGCCTTTCTTCATCTCCTAAATCAAAGTTCAGCGACAATGCGATTGCAAAGTCCAGCATTTTCAGAGGGAGAGTGAGTATCAAGTTTCAGTTCCTGTCTCTTCCTCCCTTTGTTTCAATTTTTTCCCACGTCAGTCCCGGTCGCCATTTCTCCGAAGCCGAGGTGTAAAGACCAAAACTTCAAAAGGAGATATTTTATTCCCAGTTAACCCCCAAAAGGAGATCTCTGCAGTCTCAGTTTTAAAATTCCCAATGCTTTCTATCGATTATAGTAGCAGCAGTCACTTAAAGAGTTAATTTCTTTTCATCTCCGAAGGGAGGGAGGCGGGCTGCCTTTCTTCTTTCCCCCAGATCGTTCCAAGAATACAAAGAGTCATTCAAATACTCACAGTCACTGGGTTCTTATCAGCTCATTAAAGACAGGTAGAACTTAGACGCTCATCAAAGGCTTTGTCGCCGCATTTACATCCCGGTTGGAGGCATGTCCCCTATAGCCCGGCTCCGTCGTCCCTTCACCCCCACTCCCCCTTTACAGGGGGAGCGGGGGAAGGGTTCGGAGCCACAATGGGCACAGCCGGGGAGCCCAGGGTGCGGGACGCTCTTCCCGCACCCCAACCGGAGCCCCGATATGCGGGTACAGGGCTCCTAACCCCCGGGATGTACTGGGTGCTTCGCAGCCGAAGCAGCCCACGACCACCATTCAATGGCGTCGCCGCCGGAAGTCTGTCTCCAATTCCACTTTAGTTGGATTTGCTAGTATGTGACTGAATCCCACTTTAAAAAAGATCTGCAAGTGCCCTGAGGCATTGACTTATTTCAAAAATAATAAAGAAATGCAATACTCAGATAAAATTCTCTGAAAACAGGCAGCCCAATCCATAGGAGTACCCTCACTTCCGTTACAAGTCTGGATAAGGAATTAACTCTATAACCTTATAGATCCCCCACATACACACAAGAAAGAGAATCAGCAGAAATATACATGCATGTGGACATGAGATGATAACCTTTGCTTAAATTTAATGATCTCTTTTTCTGTGTTTGAAACAAAAGGCCCAGAGGACAACCAGTGTTGTTTCAGTTCTTCTGCTGCAAGTAATTAAAACAATGAGCTGTAGCAAATATTCTTATTTCAGTTCCTTCGGGAAGTTGTGACACACTGGGATGCCTCAAGGGATGTTGGGGGGGGGGAAGCTGGCTTGTACAAGATGCTCAGGGTTGTTAACAACTTTTCTTCATGTATCTTAAATTCAGTTGAAACATATTTCCTTTTCTCCTAAGACTGCAAGAATTATCTCAATAAATGTTATGCCTATTGGTTGGCGTCTTCAATCTCCTCTGAATGGGAAAGCAAGTTTAATAGAGTCAATAGGGACACTGCGACAGTGTGACGCTGAATCCTGAAGAATGACACAACAGGCTGCTGACAAAGGGGTTCTTTCTCAGCAAACATACACACACACACACACAGAGAGAGAGAGAGAGAGAGAGAGAGAGAGAGAGAACACACACACACACACACACAGAGAGAGAGAAACCTAGGTTCTAACCCCACGTTAGCCATTACAAAACAAAAAAAACCCTCAAGGTTTGGCTATTGTGTGGAAAGGTGCAGGAGATGCAGATAGGAGGATCAGGCTAAATTCCAAGTAGCTCCCACTGGGTTCTATAGACTGAAAATGACCATTCCCCACATCAAATGGGGTGCACATTTTGCCTGGTCGCACGCAGCCGCCTGCATCCCAGTGAAGCTCCTGGTAGTCTGGGCTGGCTTCACCTTCCCAGGCTGGATACCTGTGGTCTCCGCCTACACAGTCAGCCGCCCAATCCCGCCTGGGGGAGGTGTTGCCAGGGGGATTGGCCAGGTAGAGGGAGGGAACACAGACCCACACAATAGAAGGTTTTACAGGCTAAATTCCAAGTAGCTCCCACTGGGTTCTATAGACTGAGAAACAGAAACAAGCTACACACTACTTGCTACACACAACACAATTGGGAAGGCTGCGGAGAACAGAGGACTTGTGAGATGGCTTGTAGAAAGAAAGAAAGAAAGAAAGAAAGAAAGAAAGAAAGAAAGAAAGAAAGAAAGAAGAAAGGGGCGGACAGGACACCCACATATAACCTCAAAAGTAAGTGGCAACATCCAACTAACTTGTTCCTTCAGTGCAAAGGTTGGCATTTGTGTAATGGAAATTTCCCCCTCCTCTCCTGCTGTGTGCCCTGCACACACCCCAAATCTGCTCTGCTGCATTGGGGAATCCCATAAAACAGTTTGAGGAGGTTCATGCAGGGAAGAGAGGGGAAATGTTCCATTGTGCTGATGTAAGCCTTGAATTTATGGAATGAGTTAGTGGGATGTTGCCCATATTAAGGCCATAAAAATCCCTGTACCTCACCTACGAGAATTTGACTGGGGTTTTTTCCCCTTTTCCTTTTGATACTTTTTGAATGCAGTATTATGGTGGAAAAGAATTGGGGGCAGCATGTGTTTGTGTGTGCGCGCGCATCATTAGGGAAAATGAAAATGCAGCAAATGAGGGCAAAACCTATTTTCCATCCTGGTCACTGGATAGTCCAATCCAACCAACTGAAATGTTTCAAGTGTTCACAGTTTCAAAGTGATGAGCCATTTCCAGAACTTGTCAAGATGTTCCACTCTCCTGGCTCACTGTAAAGAAATGAGGATCTTACTCTAGATATCAGCAAGTGAGATCTCCTCAGCACTTCCTGCAGCACACACTATATGAGCAAAGGAATGAAGATATTGCCTCAGATATTATTAAAAAGAGCCAGACTGTTATTTGAAGAGAGGCTTGAAAAGCAGGAGAAGGGGCACTGAGGTTGCTCCCAGCCGTCTACTTGGGAATAGAGATCTTTAAATTGTTCCACAAGATAAAGACAGCTCTGGTCAAACTGCTCACAGCTGTAAATCAAGGTCAAGGGAGGTGCATTTCCTAGTTTCTAGGAGAAATTTTGCTGAAAGTCTCCGAGATTTCACACAATAATTTTTAGTAATGCACATTCCAAAAATTGGCCAGGTTGTCTGCACGCTGATCATCAACTAGCAAAAGTGCAGCTAAGTCATGGTCCTATCTACAGGTATATATTCCTTATCATTTACAGGATATGATTGTAAATGCAAATTGAGTTGAGTAATAGTGTTCAGAAATATTTAAGGACTGAGGACACCTGACAGCTTGAGATCTACTTATTGGTCATGTACAGCAGACAGACAGTTCCCGGACTTCCTCCCTGTTCATTTGCTGTCTCAAAGAGGCAGAAAAAGTAGTATGTTATCAAATCCATGGTGAATTGTGCAGTCCATGTGCTTCTCAGTGATTCAAGCATACAAGAATCTGGAGCACTTCCAATGAAGTTTTTTTTTTTTTTTAATTTCTTCATTAGGCAATGAAGCAATCTGGTGGGCCTCAGTGGAAGGAATTTTTGAGACTGAAGTTATAACAGCAAACAGAAGCACCACCCCGTTGGGAGATTTTTAAGTAGAGGTTGGCTAGCCACCAGCTATTTTTTTTTTTTAATCTAGTTGAGATTCCTGCATTGCAGGTGGTTGGGCTAGATGACCCTCAAAGTCCTTCCCAACTTTACAATTCTATGATTTTGTGTTTCTACATTGCTATGTTGCTCTTACGGAGGTGGTGAGGAAAGCTGGAACACTCAGTCTATTCCCGAGGTAACCAGAAAGAATGACACTTCCTGCGGTGTGGCAAAATTAGGATGCCATTCTGGTTGCCTAGGGAACAGAAACACTTTCCTTCCCCTACCTACTTCAACGTAATGTGTAAATATTTTGTCCCCTTCAAAGCCCTAGCATCCCAGTTCCCAGAAGGGTCTTGGGCAGAATGTATGAAAATGCTTTTCTAATGCACCTGGGTTTCCACTCAGCGAAAATGGTGGAAAGCACAGGGAGAATTTTCATAAAATGCAGAGATATTCAGAGAATTCAGTTATGAAGCATTCCATTCATGTTTGACCCCTTCAATTTGTTTCCTTGGGGGCTTACATATAGAAAGAACAGAAGCATCACAGGTATAAATTCAGAATAGTTTGGCCTCCAACCTGTCTTTATGCTCCCAAGCAAATGAAAGAACACATGGGAAGAGCAGTTGCAGGGTAGGGAAATGCTTTCTAAAGGCAGTGTTGAACATATAAAAGCAAAGCCTAGATTTACAGCTAGCTGGAAGAAGGGAAGAACCTCTCTACTGTGAACACGGTTCTCTTCTTCATATTGCTCTTGACCTCATCAGTATAAATGGCATCTAACAGAATACCATAAGGGAAAAAAGTGGATAGCATTACTCAGTGGTAGAGGATCTGCTATGCATGCAAAAGATTCCAGGTTCAATCTCCAGCTTGGGCTGGAAAAGGCATTGCGGGGCTGCGGCCAGTCACCATTGACAATGCTAAGCTAACAATTGTCCAACTCATCATAAGGCAGCTTCATGTGTTCTTATGAAGTAAATTTGAAACAGCCCCCAAAAGGGCAGCTAACTGTGCCATATACAAATTTCAGAAATAAGTATGGTGAATTGCTAGTGTGTCAGTTCTACTTCAGTAAGCAGGCAAGGAAAGGTAGAAATCCAGAATCCAAAGAGAAAGTCTGATGATAATTTATAAGGCTGACGTTACGATGGCCTCTCTAAATGTTCCATGTTCTTTGTGGGCAGTCAAATCGGGGGAAGGGATTGGATTCTGCTGAATATTCTTGGGGCACAAGGTGAAACTCTCCAGCAGGTTTTTCATTGCAAAACTCTCATATGAAAATATTTGTCCTAATTAATGTTGAATGGAAATTGAGTGATAGTGCTTATTGGTGGATGAAGGAAGCTGTGGGTTAAGAGAGGAGGATTGGAAAGAGCAACGCTTCCAATGCTTCCTTCAACATCGTTAAAATAATATTTTAAATATTAAAACTGGCTACAGTTGCACCCAAAATTCACAGGCAGCAGAACTGGGAAGGCTGCTTCTCTGAGGGGAGCTGAAATTATCCAACAGCTAAAAAAAAAAGAAAACTTCTTTTTAAAAGGTGCAAGTAAACAACTTTATTGGGGGCAGAAATTCAAGTTAGGGCCTAAGTATTTCGTAAGTATCCCTTATCTCTAAATCAGACCATTGGTTCATCAAGTTCAGCACCACATGCTCTATCCAGCAGCAGCTGTCTGGGGCATTCTCATCCCTTCCCCTTGACATCTCTTAAATGTTGATAGCAGATACTGAGCTTGAGAAGTTATACATGCAAAACATGCACTCTCCGATTAACTTATAGCCCCTCCCTTTCCAATGGAGGAGGTTTTCAGTTTTCATATTGTATTTTGCATACAAAGCTCCATTTCTCAGCAGAGTAGGAAACCCTTTGCTAATTGAGGTTTATCTCAGACTCATTTGAAAGTAAGCTTTTCACATTCTGAAGGATTTTAAAACAGGCTGTTCTTCCCTTGCCGAGGCTGGATGCTAATTTAATTAAGGTCATGTAATGAAAAACAACCAATCTGTTATAATATCCTTGTATGCCTCTTTTGCATGAGTAATATTTTAATAATGAAAAACTTCTTTCTCCCATTCATAAAAAAGCCATAGCAGATAGAGTAAATTGTATAAATAGTCCTGAAATTGACCAGTGTTAGGGTTTTTAACAATGGTTCACATTGCTAAAATAATGTGCGACAAAGCACGTGCCGAATTATTCCTGCTTAAAAACAAACAATCATTAATTCCATTAAGCAAGTTGAAGATAGTCCTCTAGCAAAAAGGACTCCACACTGAATGAAAAATGAAATAAAGTAAGTTGTCTGGGGTAAATTATAATATTTTACTCAAGCTCAGAACATCATGGGAGACTGCTGAACTCCCAAGTAAAATGATAAAATGGTTTACCCAATCCCCCAGAACATGCAGAACGTCATGTGTGGAGTGTTTTGCAAACATGCACTTTCTGTAACTAAAAAGTACACCAGTAGTTCACACAGTTTTTGTCTAACACTTCTAATCACTATCTTTGAAAGTCTTATATAGCATGACCGTCTGTCAGACCGATAAAGAATGTGGTGAGGTGAAGCACCGGACACTAATAAATGCTTGTCTCAATAACTGACTTGTCCTACTAGAGCTCTATGCACAAATTACTCATGTTAAAGGCAAAAGTGTGAGGAGTGGGTTTGAAGTTTTAGTCCCTAATATCACAACTTTTCCTTCCAGTCTTCTTTGGCGATTACTCATAGCTGAGTAAGATTGTCTTCCATAAACACAGTTTTAACCGTGAATCCGTAAGTGACTGTGGAGGTCAGTTCTGGATCCACACATCCTTCCACAGTGGGGACATGGGTTTCTGGGTGGGAGTTCATCACGATGAATCATAGAATCATAGAGTTGGAAGAGTTGGAAGGGCCATCCAGTCCAACCCCCTGCCAAGCAGGAAACACCATCAAAGCATTCCTGACTGATGAGGGTTTGCCAAGTGTGCCTTCCTCTTAGCACATTTCTCCCTTTCGTCCTGAGTGTCTTCAAAGCCCATGCCACCTTTGGTAAAGGCTGTTCTTCACTTGGAGTGCTTGCAGGCCAGTGTTTCCCAGTTGTCAGAGTTTATACTACATTTTGTTATATTTGCCTTGAGTGAGTCTTTAAACCTCTTCTGTTGACCACCAGCATTACGCTTTCCATTTTTAAGTTCAGAATAGAGTAGTTGCTTTGGAAGACAATAATCAGGCATCTGCACAACATGACCAGTCCAACGAAGTTGATGTTGAAGAATCATTGCTTCAACACTGGTGATCTTTGCTTCTTCCAGTACACTGGTATTAGTTTGCATGTCGAGGTTACCGTCCCAGCTCCCCCCAGTAATTCAGACATGACACATTATTTTTGGTTTGGGTTTTTGGCATAATTTTGGCCACAACTTTATTTAAATACAGCCAATGTGAGTGGTTGCTTAGGCATTGGAACCGACTACTGTCCCCCCAGCCATGGGACAGCTGACATTCGCTTTTGAGGGCGAAGTCAGAAAAGGGTGAACACCTAAGGCAGAAGCGGAGTCGGGCAACGACCCAGGCTTCTCCCCCAAATGCTCCCTAGGACTCCGCTTGGCCCAAGCCTCCCACCACTGGGTATGGACAAAAGCAGAAAGAGTCCCTGGATTCTTTTAACAGAATACCCTTATTTTCAGGGGTAGGCCCAACCAATTTCCTACCCCTGCCCCGCGCATTCAGAGGTAGGCCCAGCCTATCCATACCTCTGAAGCAGCGTTACTAGGGGCAGGCCCAGCCTATCCTGACCCCTAGTGCAAGCAAATTTATACCAATGCCTAACCGCCAACCTTACAAGTTGTGACGATTTGCTACGCAGTAGGCAAAACCAGTGACAAAAGCCAATCAGCCACCGGATAAATTCCTACCAGGCTCCCGCTTCAAAGCAGACAACCCCATGACAGGCATAGCAAGGTCAAGCAGCAAAAGCGCCGTTCCCAAATTAGGGAGGGCGGGCGGGAGATCCGTTGCACACCGCAAAAGTGAAACCAAAGTTTCACAAACTTAGGTTATAAAGGCAAGAACTGTCAATCAACCAACTAGCAACATGCTAAACTCCCCAGCAACTTGCCTTAACCAATCCTAGCTGTGGCCAGCCCAAAACCCCCTCCCATCAACTTGGAGCTGCTCCTTTAACCCTTCTGCAACCCGTGCTCTCTTCGATGGGAGAACACGCTTTGCCTGTCTTCCCAAGTGATGTGTAAAATTTCCCAGAGACACCATTGATGGAATCTTTCGAGACGTCGGAGATGGTGTTTATAAGTGGTCCAGTAACCTGGTGCTGAACATGGTTGTGTGAGTAGAGTGTCCAACGTGTGAGCTCCTGCTGGTACCAGATGTCCCAATCACAAAGGGTGCCTACTCATGAGCAGGAGCTCAAGCACTGGGTTTTGTTCTCAAACAACCACGTGCACACCCAGTTATTGAAAGAGAAAGATGCAACATGGTGGCATGGCCCAAAGCACACTTATGTGCAACACATAAGTAGTGTGTGAGGCTACTCAAATATTGGGCCAGTCCTATAAATGCAGTGCCTTTCAAATACATTTTGCTGCTTGATATGAGAGACAAATTGTGCTCCTTCCCTCCTCTTAGGAAAGTGCCCTAAAAATACTTTTGCTGCACCATTCAGGTGCCAATTTTGCCATTGGTAGCTCTCCAACAGATTGACTTCACCCCCAAGAGTTCACTCTTCCACTGTCTCCTGACACAGATGGGTGCCAACCAATTTTCCCCTCCTGATGGTACCACCTGAAGAAGGTTGCTTTACCTTGCTTCATGGCAGGGCCAACCCAGTGATCATGTTAGTGACTCATCTAACTCACTGTCCTGTTGTTGACAACAGGCCTAAAGAGGCAGAAGGCGTGGCTTTTATTTAGTTCTTTAAGATTATCTTCTCTGTAGGGGAGGGAATTCCTATCGGAACCTCCCTTATCAGCGGAGTCCCATAAATCTTTGACACACATCCTCGGACATGTGTATGCATTAGCAGAGTTCAGTAGAAGCAGAGTTGTGAATGGACTATAGCATCAAGTCCTTTATTATAGCAAAACAAATAAGATAAACAAAACAGTCTGTGTGAGCTTTGTCTCTTCTAGCTTGTTCTCTTCTAGCTTTTCAGCTGGAAGAGAACAAAGAGCGGAAGCTGTTGGATTAACTTCCACTTACACATAACAGTGATAGGGAATGAAATCATCAGGTCTTGTGATCCTGTGCGATTGTTGCACTGGAAATGCTGACAATTCCTGGTGTCCCTTATAGATTAAGCCATTTATTCATTGCTAAATTTTTCCGATAAGAGCAAAACCTTAACCACTATACCCTCCAGCACTTCTGCTAATGTGGGCCTTTTACTATCTATAGCAGCAGCTCCATTGTCGTGGCCTTCATCACTCCTTAATTGTCCATAATTCCTTTCCTTATTTTTCCCATTAAAGGTAGGGTGTTAAAAGCAGTTCAATAGCTTAGGCACTTCGGCATCATCAGTAATTTAATCTCTTTCCACACTTCTCCTTTTTAAATGAATTTAGCCCCTTGAAAAGCTGATGCAAGAAGAGCCTTGCCATTCTTGTGGCCTCTTTCAGAGAGTTTTTGGAGCAAGTAAAATGTGTCTGTGAGCTTTGAAGAGCCACGACAAAGTCGCATGAGAGCACTTGTGGCGGGGGGAGAGGGAGAAGGTAGCTGACCCACTATGCTCCTCCAATACTGGAACTACCTGGAAGGTATTCAGTAGAATTCAGAAGACGTGTGAGATTTGTGAATACTTCTTTGGTAGGGATAGGAATCTGCTGTTCTGCTATGGCCTCTCCCCTGAAAAAAAAATGCAATATATTTTATTTAAAATGTTACAGTCCCATGACAGTTACAGAGGCTTAAAGGTAAAGGTTAAGGGACCCCTGACCATTAGGTCCAGTCGCAGACAACTCTGGGGTTGTGGTGCTCATCTCGCTTTATTGGCCGAGGGAGCCGTGTACAGCTTCCGGGTCATGTGGCCAGCATGACTAAGCCGCTTCTGGCAAACCAGAGCAGCGCACGGAAATGCTGTTTACCTTCCCGCCGGAGTGGTACCTATTTATCTACTTGCACTTTGATGTGCTTTCGAACTGCTAGGTTGGCAGGAGCAGGGACAGAGCAATGGGAGCTCACCCCGTCGGGGATTCAAACCGCCGACCTTCTGATCGGCAAGCCCTAGGCTCTGTGGTTTAGACCACAGTGAGTATGCATGTATTATGGGGCAAATTGTGGGTACACAGCCTGTGACCCACCAAGCCAAATACAGCCCATCAATCATGTATGGTGACCTTTCTGTTGTTCAAGAAGCCCCCTTCTTTCCTCAGTTCTAAAAAGGCATAAGAAATCCTGGCAAGGCTTTGTACAAGGCAGAGATGCCATGGCTGATTTGGTGGGATCACAATGTATTCTGAAGTGAAGAAATCAAATGATTTCTGAGGTACCCACAGGTTTGCTCAAAGGATTTATGCAGAATATGACTGTGGAATATGGATTTTTGAGGAATTTACACTCCATGGATTCAAAAAGCGCCCGCGTACCTTTGGAGAAGAGGTTAACCTGCAAAAGAAGGCTTAGCTGAGGGAGGGCAGGGTGGGAGAAGCTCTGGAGCCAACTGCCACTTCACAGGTAAGCATCACCTTACCTCCCCCTACCTTCCCGGTCCCCTGGCAACGCCTCCCCAGGTAGGATGGGGTGATTTGCTGAGGTAGGCAGAGACCTCCAGGTATCCAGTCTGGGTAGGGCAAAGCCAGCCCATGCTACTGGGAGCAGCACTGGGATCCAGGGGGCTGTGCACAACCATGCAAAAGGCGCCCCCCCATTTGATGTGGGAAGCGGTCATTATCAAGGATTAACTGAAACTTGGTTTATGTCTGTGTGAACCATCAGAAGACACATGACTGACTCTCCTTGTATTAGCACATATGCACAGCGTCTGTCATACATGAGGTGGTCAGGTGACTGCACCACGACTTCAAATACAGTCAAACCTCAGCTCCCGAATGCCTCCGTTTTGGAACGTTTCAGCTCCCGAACGCCAAAAACCTGGAAGTAAATGCTCCAGTTTGCGAACATTTTTCGGAAGCTGAATTTCTGACGCTGCTTCCGCTTGAGTGCAGGAAGCTCCTGAAACCAATAGGATGCTGCGACTCAGTTGTCAAACATTTTGGAAGCCAAACGGGCTTCCAGAACAGAGTACGTTCATAAACGGAGCTTTGACACTAGTTTTAATTCCATATCTATAACCTGACACATTAGAAGGATGGTGATACTTTGAGTTTGCTGCCACCACAGTGATTATTTAGCCAAAATATGGTTTGATGGGAGCCCTAACATGAGGATAGATAACATTCAGGACTCAAAGATGGGCTCCTTTCAATTAGCACATTCCCACATAAAACTGTGGAATAGAAAACTATTCATGTTGATGCACCTGGGGAGCTCATGATTTTCCCAATGCATGTTGCTATCAAGCAATACTGATGAAGTTATGTGCCAAATTGTTTTAGTGTACAATCACTGAAAGACGCTTCCTATAAGCTACCCTGAAGCCCACCAACTGTATAAAACTGCTTTTAAGCACTTTCCTGAATTAGGCCCATTTTACTCCAGTCCGCAGAGTGTTCTACTGGCACCAGATTCATTGAACGGAAGCCTTTATCATGTTTGAAAAGCCAGCACAAATAATACTAAGCAGTTTAGCAAAATGTGTTGCTCTTCAGCCTATCAAATTTGCTTCTATTGTCAGTTCACTGCAGTTGACAGGATGGTAGGAACTGGCCTTTGGAGTACCAAGTTAAAACTCCCAACTCTGACATAAAGTCAGGAAGGATTAGGTGTGACCATCTATCTGCCAAACTTGTAAAATAAGAAATGTTTTGCATGTTGTATATTGAAGACATAGGAGCCAACTCCTAGATGGTGAGGGGTCTTCTCCCCTCCTCCCCCCAATAAAATATGGGCATTGCCATTCAAATGGTGTGTGTGCACTGTGACATGTGATTGACTATGTGAGCCCTTACCTGCCCTCCCCCCATTTTTTATTCAAGTTGGCACCCCTATTGAAGATGAAATATAGAACTGTGCAGGAAAAGGCTAGTATGAGCCGGGTTCCAAACAAGTGTCACTATGGCTACATATTTTCAGGCACCTACAATGACTTAAATGGCAGCCCCAGATATAAGGCCATTTCATATTGCAGGGGTCAGGAAACTTTTTCAGCAGGGGGGCAGTTCACTGTCCCACAGACCTTGTGGGGGGCTGGACTATATTTCTGGTGTGTGTGTGTGTGTGTGTGTGTGTGTGAACAAATTCCTATGCCCCACAAATAACCCGGAGAGCATTTTAAGTAAAAGTGCACATTCTACTCATGTAAAAACACCAGGCAGGCCCCACAAATAACCCAGAGATGCATTTTAAATAAAAGGACACATTCTATTCATGTAAAAACATGCTGATTCCCGGAATGTCCATGGGCCGGATTTAGAACGTGATTGGGCTGGAACCGGTCCCCGGGCCTTAGTTTGCCTACCCACGGTCTAGTAACTGGTAACCCTGGGAACAAAATCAAGCCTCATTGGCTTCCAATCCATCCTTTTACATTGTTTCAATATTCAAGGATTTGCATTTTCAGGTTTTAATTCAGCTCTTCCACTTTTAAACACCGATGAGGGGCAGAGCTGGTAGGCCCTTCCGTAGATTGCGAGTGCAAACAGAGCTCTGTCTATAGCAAAAACTATGATGAGCCAATTCCTGAAAATCCGTTTTGCCTGTGGATCCGTACATATGTAATAATAATAATAATAATAATAATAATAATAATAATAATAATAAACAGGTGTTTACAAAAAAATTCAACAGTTCAATGAATTTTTCACGTATTCTTTCATTAGAACACACTTTCTATCTCTTACCCAACAGAAGAAGCACAAGCATCTGTTATTCCATCTTAATTTATATTCCTTCTTTTTTCCCCGCACTCTGCTTAATAGTCTTCTCTTGCCTCCCCCTTCTTCTTGGATGGAGAAGCTGCACTTAGCTTCAGAAGCTTCTTCCCTCTTTTTTTCTCTGGTAAATGTAATACTACATGGAAATGTATGTGTATGTTTCCTCTTCCCTGTTCTCCCCTTCACCACCCCCATTTTTTTTTTTTTATCAAAACACCGACCATCTGTTGGACAACAATTGGTAAAAGGCATGTTGGAGACAGTTCTCTGGGAAATTGATGCTGGCACACATTCTGTAGGTGTCAATGCCATTGATTTGAGGAAAGCTTTTCTTTTTCAGTGAATGACAAGAGAAGTCAAGGATACAGAGAGTACATATTCCTGCTGTCAATCATCCTTTCTCTCTTGGCATCCCAAAGTATGCTTGAAATATGCTTGGAATTGTTTTAAGTCTTTCTTTGCATATTGATGCCAGGTTCAGTAATATTTCATTTACAAAACACACAGTGAAGGAAATCATCATAGCCTTTCTGTCTGGTTCCCCCACGGGAGCTCCATGTGCTCTGCCGCTGCGGATGTACATTGCGCCCCTCATCTTTCTCATTGAACCTAGTGGGTACATCTGATGCAGACAAGGATGACTGTTGCCATCTGGGGCCACCGGTTGCATGCTTCAAAACACAACGGGAGCTGGAAATTGGCCATTATGTATGCCCAGATTCCATCATAATTTAAAAAAAAAAAATCTGCAGCTAAATATAGTGGTGGCTGTGTGATATTTATCAACATTTAGTTCCTGCCAGTATTGGGTGATCAAGAAAAAGATCCAAGATGGAGCAGCACAGATGAAAGGACAGGATCCAAAGATAGGAGCTGTGAGAGGCTGGTCTGGATTGGAAGATTGGGGAATCACAGCTTCTAACAGAAGAGGAGAGGGAATATCCCCCCGCCCTTTCCAGATTCCCACGAAGCAGAGAGACAGGCAGATTCCGAGACTGTACAGTTGAGACAGGAACTGCTGAGAGTGGGGAGGGGGAGCCCTCTCCTTCCCCCTGTACTCGGAGGTCCGAGCGTGTCAGAGAACAAAGGAGAAACAAGAGGGGAGGGACATCCCATTGGCGCTCTTCTTGCTGTGGAAGGGGTGGGGGGGAGTCAGAGTGAGCAACTCCAATCCTTGCAGAGATATGCCAATCTGTATTCGCAACATGATACTGTAATTAAAAGACTATAAATCTACCAGATGCTCATTAATTCTTATCGGTGAGCTACCAGGAGGGAGAGGGGAACTCCAGGCTTGATGTTTAGGGAAGTTTTTAATCTGTCATATTTTAAATGTATTTTAATATTTGATGGAAGCCGCCCAGAGTGGCTGGGGAGACCAGCCAGATGGGGGGTACAAATAATATTAATTATTATTATTATTATTATTATTATTATTATTATTAACTATTTGTATCACCACGGTCAGGTTTAGCCCCCATCCCAGCAGTGGAATTCTTGGGTGCATCCTTTCACTTTCTCCCATACGCATAAGTGAATGATTGCATTTTTAAATTAGAAACTTTATTGATTTTTTTAAAAATATTTTTTTTTACCAAGCATAGAGCGCTGTCTTCCAGGACAAAAGCATGTAGAGATGTTAAGATATGTATGGAGTCATCCAAGTGACCTCATAACAGACTTGGAAAACCCTTTAAATTACAGATGAATCTCACATCCACAGGTTGTACTTCAATCTAGTGTGTTAAGATAATTTCTCCATAGTGGATGCTGCAACTGGAACAGAAGGGAGATTACTGTACTATTGTTTTTAAAACGATAGAAATTGAGACCATACAGAGTAAAACCCATCTTTCTTTGTTATTAATTTTATCATCTTTGGTGATGAATTCAGCATTCCATAAATGCCATATTGCATTTTTCATAATGGAAAGGTATTGGAGAAAGTGCAAACACTGACTGGCTTGACTCTTACAAAGGTGTGATTCATCTCTTTGTGTATGTGTGAGCAAACATGATGCATCCTCATGGGTCTCTGCCGAGTACACCTGCTGCACCCACATTGTCCATTGTATGGATGGGTATATATCTGCTTATTAATGACCGCCATGTTGAATTAGCTTTCAAATTCAGTATCTCTTGATTTGGTGATTTGATGAGCATTTATGTTCTTGAAACATAATTGGACATTGTTAGATACTGTGCAGCACATAAACTTGTTTTCTGTTCACTTGCAAATCTAGGTTTAGCTTTAAGCAAACCAGGTGAAGAAATGTTATGCAATGAGTCCCATTTACATTATGTCACCTTGAATATTTTCTTCCTGATGGTTTAATATAATCTGCTTTGCAATTTCATACAGGAGAAAATGCAATACAATTTATTTATTTATTTTATTAAAAAAAAAAGCAAATCACTCTGTGAGGTATTTTTTATCAACATATTCACCCCAGAGGAATACTCTTCTCCTGAAGTATTAGACTGACTGAGTCTGGTGATCAGTTGTTTCAGAAATTAATAGAGACAATAGAATATGGGTCATTAACTTTCATTGGCCTTAGTCTTAATGTGTGATCAAACCCGAATCTCTGCCAAGATTGTGAGTGACGCACACAGGAAGCAGACACAATTTCAGCCCTCCTTTGCTCAGATATGGCTTTGATGAAATGATGGAGTGACTTCTTTATCTTCTGGACTGGCCATATGGAAAGAAATTCTGCCCACTGGAAGAAATGTCCTGCACTCGTTTAGACAGAGTTTATGACACTTGGGTGGCTGTTTTACCTCTCTGCCATGTGTTATGAAATTGTTATGAACCGCTTCTGGCGCAACGGGACACTGTGACAAAAACCAGAGCGCACGGAAACGCTGTTTCCCTTCCTGCCGCAGCGGTACCTATTTATCTACTTGCACTGGTGTGCTTTCGACCTGCTAGGTGGGCAGGAGCTGGGACCGAGCAATGGGAGCTCACCCCATCGTGCAAATTTGAACTGCAAGCCCAAGTGGCTCCATGGTTTAGACCACAGCACCAACCGCTGTGAATCTTTACAACTATGTCAGTTACGGTTATCACAGCTCTCGCATTTCCCACCTCATGTTCTCCACATACACATGTATATCAGTATTTCCAGTTTTTTTGTTCTAGCATGCCATTCCCTACATGTTTTATGGGGTTCATCTAGGAAAGAATCCGAAATCCAATTTCAACTAGTTTTTAGCAGCACCTGTAGAGCAAAAGTAGAAAATGTGCTGTCTTCTCCCTTCAGGGTTATCAGCAAGCTATTGGTGGCGGATCATTTTCATGGCATGATATCCAAAACTACCATTACCAGACTGAGCAAAAAATAATTATTAATATGAGAAATCAGGCTCATGGCATTTGGAGGATTTCACATAAATCATCAGCAACCACACACAAAAAAAGACTTAAATATGACTAATGTGCTCAAATACGACAGCGTGTAAATAAAAATGGATTTTGTTTACTGCACCAGAATTTAAAACATGATAGAGGGGGCCCTTGATAAGGGAATTCATTTCCAGGTTTCAAACTGAAGGTCATTCTATTCCCCAAGTCATGGCTGTGCTTGAGGAATGGAAGGCTTTTTCTGTGATACAGGAGCTATAACACCCCATTGGGTTGTATTGTAGAAGCAGCCACAGGTGCAGTATTTGCAGGAGGCTTGTCTGAAACCCTCCTGTTTCATTTTCATGAATTTTTCTTGTTATTTTTTTTTAAAAAGCTTATTCACATGTTCAGGGCATTTGCCAACAGTAACAGCTACTCAAATGAATTTCCTGAGTTTTTCATATAAGGTCTTATTAGAACAAATAACTTCCCATTTATTTCAGGTTCTTAGGTTGTATCCAATATTGTCAGTCAGAGTAGGCAGTTCAGAGCTAAACAGACCAGTCTCTGACTTGGTATAAAGTAGTTATTTGCCTAGGCAGGTGCATTATGTGACATATGAGAGCAGCAATACAAGCAGACTGTACACCGGTAATGGAATAAAATCAGGCCAAATCTTTATTGACAACAGCAAGCAAAGTAAGGGTTGGCATGACATTGGATCCCAGGATCTGTTCATCATTCAACAAGCCCCAGGTTGATGGAGTGGATCCGCCGGGTTTGGATCGCTCCAGACCTGTATAACGGGAATCAGCCAGTGTTGAACCCTGCTATGGTACAAGCCAAGCAAGCAAGAACTCACTGGGCGACCAGTTGCAGATTCCAACAAAGCAGATGCCCCATGTTTGGGGGTACCCTGGTCAATCCTCCCGTCAGGCCCTTTATTGGGGGGGGCTATACTATGTTGATCTTGCCCAATGCCCTCATACAAACATTCTTACACCTAACAAAGAAACGCCATAATTTAACTGAGGGAAAGGCAAACAAAATCTCAACCAAGTGCCCATCAGGTTGGGGAGGATCCTTTCTGGCCCTTTCAACCAGTGACTCAAAATTGCTCAGTGAAGGCTTTATCGTGAGGGTAGGTGGGTGGGAAGCAGCCTTATATAGGAAGACAAGATGGCCCTGAGCTCCAGGGGAAGCAGACCTATATAGGCTTTCCCCCTCCCCTTTGCAAGGGCTCATGGGAAAGCTTTTTCCATCACAGAGAAGATACTGGGCAAAACCTTGCCCAGAATTTTGGTGCAGTCTGGGGGCCACAGTGCCATTGGGCAAAGGCACCCCACACTTCTGGGGCATGGAACGTGACATATAGTCTGATCTCTTCAATTTCAGAATTTGCATCAAGTAGGAGGCAGTCTAATTACAGAAAGGGAAGCGCAGGAGCTGTGCTGAGTGTGCTATCCCAGTTCTGCTTTCGCATTATTCAGGAGACAGCATTTTTCTGGTGTGTGTGTGTGAAGAACATTGACTTTGGCTGCCAATTACGTGCGTGTTTAAAGCTGTGTAAAACTGGCTGTCACTACAAGTGATGTTTTCTGACCGTTTTTCACATGCATATGCAAGCGACACCAGGCTTCTCTTTATTGTCTCTCTCCCAAACACACACCTCTCCTCTCCTTTACTGGATTACATATTGCGCTAACAGAAGTCGCTGCTGAAACTTACTTAACAGTATTGACTAAAATAACCCCGAATCTCTTCTGGTGCGGGCTGATTTAGCTACAAATCACCTGTTCCAGCCCTGAGATCATTAATCAGCCTGAGGCTAGATACATTAGGAGGAATTTTCAGCACAGAAAGAAAGGAGAAAATATGAGCAGCTCCTTGGAAGAGCCGTTACCATCAGATTAGCTCTGATTCTCTACTGGAGCACCAAATTACCCTGAAGTAATAATTATAATACATTAGTAGAAGTTTAATGTCCAATAAGTGCTGTCTGTTTAAGTGATAGCAATCTCACCATGGCTCAGGGAACAATAGCTCTCGGTGCTGGTGAGAGGAGGGGGGAAAAACCTGGCATGGAATTAAACGATAGATCATAAAATATTCATTATTTGTTCAAAAATGGGAACAAAAACTCACCCCACAACTTTCCTTGTTGCTATTTTTATAGACGAGACTCTGTTTAGAAAATGCTTCCCCTGATGACGAGGCGCTGGGAAGATTGTCATTTATCTATAAATAAGCACTGGGATCTCTCAAGCTGTTCTAGTGTTCATTTGTATGCTCCATAGCAGGATCTGCACACAAGAGCAGAAAATGATAGGCAATTGGGGTCTGTCATAGAATGTTGCAGTGTGCTGTTCTCCTGTTCAGAGTTCCAGCCAACTGGCCATGAATTTTTTCGTAACCTCTGGTTATACTGCTGGGTTCTGGCTTGATGGTATTTGGGTTATTCTGTTGGATTTCCCTGCAACAAGAAATAGCAACACTGGGCCATTAATATTAGACAATGTAACAAGATGAAACATTTTTGTTTAAAGTTAAGATTCGGGCCGCTAGCAGGCATGTGATTCTGTGGTTGCACGATGCATCGCTCTCAGTTCCTATGCTAAACTCTTTGGAGTTGTTGAAATGACAAGTTCCTTGTTCACCTACGGACCAAACTGACATGAAGGGATCCCAGTGAGGTGCTCTGAATTTGGTACACAGCAGGATACTTTTTGAATTATTCAGCACACAAGTGCAGCAAGATGCTGATGCTGTTTATTATTACTATTATTATTATTTTAAAGGGTGATGCAAAAGCATATATGACTGAAAAGGTTAAACTATTAAAAGAATCAGGAGTGCACACTTGATCATTTGATGGGCTAGATGATTTGATCTATTTATTCTTAACTTTTGCGTGATTGGAGGGAAAATGCTTTTATTTTAAATGCCAGTGACATTTCCTCCGAATAAGCAAACAGGAAACCAGCCGACCATGCATCTAAGTTCCAAAGTCACCATAAACCATGAATATGCATTGTTCAGTAGTGGATAAGCTCCAAGGGCTCTGTTGTGTCTGTTCTCTCTGTGTGTACCTCACCATATGGACTGGCTCTTTTGGAGTCTGCTTACATAAAAGGAAGCATTATATATATATATTTTTAATCTCTCATCTTGAATGTCAGTGATCAGCTCCTTTCCAAATGCCAAGTGTGCAAGCTGGAGCATTGAATCGGGAGCAGAATTTGGCTTAAATTCCATTTCTTGGAGTTGACAGGTTGTGATCTGGGAAGTATCAAAGATCTCCCAGTCGAAACGCTGGTTCAACTCAAGTGCAAACATCTGGAGGGTGCAGATGAAGGTTCCTGTGCACAGGGAACTCTTTCCAATACTTTTCTGGGTGTCTGGCAGAAATAATATGCATGTGTCTATCCTACAGTGGTGCAGTTGCATAATTGTTGACACTAAACTCAGTGGTGTTACGTAGGGAGACTCTTTAGATGCTACCTTGTATTAGTTCACTTATTTCAAAATGTGCTAAGCCAGCACTGCTGCATTTGGTGGGCATACAGCTCATTCTGGGGAATGGGGCACTGGACTTCTACTGTCAGGGCACCACTGCTATCCATCTCAGTCTGCATAGAATAACATCTCTCCAGTGTCTGGTTGGCAAGAACCCCAATACAGCTTGCTCAGCAGTGGCTCCAGAGCCCCAGCCAGTTTAGCCAAAGGTCAGCGATGTTGGGAGTCATTTGAGGGGCCTAGGGCCATACAATGTGATCACGCCGTGCGTGCACATCCCGGGGAATGCGTGCATGACGTCAGCACACCCCACAGTATGCGTGTGCAGCTGCTGGGGAACTTTGAGGGCGGCCCCTTCATTGAAAATTTTGGGGGACCTCTGGCCCCTTCCCCCACTCGGTGCCAGTCTTGGGAGTTATAGTCCAACTTCTGCAAGGCATCGTTTTCAGATGCTCATCAGGGCGCATATCAATGCACCTTTGAAAAATGCTTTGGGCATTAAATTTTTCAGCAGGTCTACCCTCCACATGCTAAGATGCATCTTCCTGCTGCATACTAATCTCTGGGTGGGATTCAGTATGGCGCTATTTTGAATGTTCCACCTGTGTAAGCATTTCATCCAGGGCTGGATTTAGGTTTGATGAGGCCGTAAGCTACTGAAAGTAATGGGGCCCTTTATATGTGATATTTTAGGGAGCAGGCTAGCAGGCGGGGCCCATTACTTACATCATAGGAGCCTACACAACACAAAACACTGTTGCTGTATGTAGGTTTTATTTTATTTGTTTTTTTATCTTATATTTTGGAAATGTACATCCAGGTTTTTTTTTCCTTTAATTTTTTTTGGGGGGGGCAAGAGAGTGGGGCCCTAAGCTATGGCTTGTTTAGCTTATATGTAAATCCAGCACTGTCTGTTGCCCTTTTACACTTTGCTCACTGATTGCATCATCTGGGCTTGATGAGGCAGGTGACTCTCACCTGTTCCAAGCCAACCACAGCTGAGGAATCACACACTTCCTCTCAGAGCTAGCGAGCCCCACCTGGCCAGCTAAGGAGAAGGACTGTGGGCCCTTGTCTGCCTCAGCCTCTTGGGCCATGCCTCCCACAGCTCCATACGCCTCAGAGCCCACCATGTTCATGGAGACAGGGGATCCTCTGGCTCTGGGTCCCAGCTGCTCTGGTTCCTGTGCACTGACCCTCATCGCCTCACCATCCTTGGTCACCCTGTGAGTACTTCTTTCCCCATCCCTTGTTTGCCTTTAGTTTCCAGTCCCAATTCAAAATGCTGGTTTTGACCTTTAAAGCTTTGCGTGTTCAGACCCAGAGACCTCCCCCCTAAATAAAAACACAGTTGACTCAAACACTGTTGTTGTATTTGAAAATAGGTCTTCTGAAACTAGAAGGTAGTCTAGGACACTATTTGATGTTGTGCCCAAATGAGTGAATTCTCCTGGCACATCCGGAGGGCAGTTGCCATTCAAAATGTTCAAATTCATACGAATGGCCAATTGATAAAGAAGGACTCCCGCCTCATTCACTCTGTTATCCTTAGATCTTCTTGATGTAAAGGAGATTAAATCAGATTTTGGATAGGGGGGGGATACCCACCACTTGGCCTTAATTATCCCATCCCAGTTGGTGGCTGTACGTGCATTAAAGTCACCTCCCATTATCGATGGAATATTAGGGTGCATAACATAGCATGCCAATAAATGATCTTCCAAAGAATCCCATCTATAATGGAGGTCTGATATAAGACCACCTGGAGGAAGATAAACATTGGTGACTAATAGTGAGAATTTTTGCTCGAAATCAGACCTGTAAAAGCAAAAGGAGGAAAAGTCTGAATTAGCGAGAGTTTAGCATTCATTTTAAGTGATATGTTGTATGTAGGTTTTATTTTATTTGTTTTTTATCTTATACTTTGGAAATGTAAATCCAGTTTTCCCCCCTTTAATTTCCTTTGGGGGGGGCAACAGACTGGGGCCCTAAGCTATAGTTTGTTTAGTTTATACGTAAATCTGGCACTGGTTTCATCTTGCCTGATGGAGTAATCCTACTTGCGCCCCGCCCCCTGCCCACTGTTCTAGGGGTTCTCATGACCCCCCAACAGCCAATTTTGGGGGTGCATGGGGGTAAGAGAGGGGGAAAGCCTCCCTGTGCAAATAGAAGTCCTTGTGTGCAAGTATTCCACTGATGAGGCTCATTATGTGAACTCTGTTCCTCTGATAAATTATGACTAGGTCCTGTAGTCATAACACTTTCCTTCTGGGTACCATTGTACATTTTCTATGGGAAAAGGGGATGTATGTTCCATAAACTTGTCATCAGATAAGCTTAGTCGCTGTGCATTAATTTCATTTTAATTCAACGGTGTCTTTCTTACATTGTTAGATCACCCAGCAGGACTGTAGTAGTTTTAGTCGTGTTCTGTTTTGGGCGCCAGTGAATTTAGCGCATTCATTTGATTTCCCTCTTGACATTTTAAGGTGTATGTTTCCCCCTCGCCAGTCTATATTTCTTAGTGTGCTGTAATGGGTGGGTTATGTATGAGGCAGTTGCTCAACTCTGTGCTTCAGGTTTGCCCAGGTATTGATTTATGAAATCCAATGTGATTCCATTACTGTGTAAAGAGATTAATATTTTCTTAATCCTGTCAGGTTTGCGGTTTGATTTATATTTCTCACGAATGTGCATAGGTGAAGGTTTTTCTTATTTTTCACCTTGATAGATTTAAAGTCAGGGTGTCAGATACAGATCTAAATAAAAAATATGAGAGGGGCCAGACCTATATCTCTTACAGTAGTCAGAGCCATATATTTTGGTTCAGGAATAAATAGGATCTGGGTCAGCAAGAAAGTGTTTGTCTCAAACAGGGGCCTTGAGGGAAAGTGTTAGGAAGTTCAAACCACACCCAAACCAAGTCTATTCATATCATGAAAAGCTGAGCAAGCTTTTTAAGTTTTTCTCTTTTAAACTAAAGCAATGCACACAGGCACACACACTGTGCATAGAGATACAGTGGTACCCTGCTAGACGAATGCCTCGCTAGACGAAAAACTCGCTAGACGAAAGGCATTCGCTAGCGGAAGGCTGTCTCGCAAGACGAAAAAATTTCCAATCCCCCCCTCCGTCAAACCGCTATTCTCCCGTTGGTGCTTCGCAAGACAAAAAATTCGCTATACAACAGCACTCGCAGAACGAATTATTTTCGTCTTGCGAGGCACCACTGTAATGCTGTTTTAGTACCAATAACCAAGTGAGAGCCAAACTAAACATGGTCATGGAGGCAGCCAAATGCTTCATGTGGGTCTAACGTCAACATCACTAGGAGCACACAGAAAGGGGGAAACCGAATTCTCTCCCACTGTACCTCAGTACTGACATAACCACTAGTCAGACTGAACAAAATCCTTGCGTGTTCCTACAGACAACACTGGTGCTGCAGTGTTGGCACTTGAGTAGTTGAAATGTGGTAATTTCACCCCATAACATTATTTTTCCTCCACACTTTCTACTACTAATTATGTTTTAAAAGATGAGAGTCAAGGGCCAAGTAAATCTCTCTCTCTCTCTCTCTCTCTATATATATATATATGTATATACACACATGCATTTTATGGGTTTGTCTTTGACAGATAGTCATTTCCCCCCACGCAATTACAAAGAAATGCATTCTGCTGAAGTTCTGAGCAATGACCTATAGCAAGCAATAGGGAGGAAGTGGCTGTACAGGCTACAGGCATTCTAACCAGCCTGTTTCAAATTTCACAGAGAATTAATATTCACTCTTTTTTCTGGCATTCATCCTGCATTACTTCTTATTTCAAACAGAGATGCATAAACCTCTGTGAGAAATTGTGCTACTATTTTTTTAAAAAAATTTAATTTATTTATATGCTGTCCTATAACCGGAGGTCTCGGGGAGGTTCACAGAACAAAATCAAACTATAAAACCACTATATATATATATATATATATATATATATATATCATCAAAATAAAAACAATAACCCAATAACACCCCCCCAAAAAAGAACCACATTTTAAAAGGGCATAGTATGTCAATCAATCAACCAAAGGTCTGGTTAAAAAAGAACACTTAAAAAAAAAAAAAAACAATACCCACAGGATTCCTCAGATGATCATTTGAAGAGGTAGCCATTCCATATTTTAATCATGTGGTACATGAAGGTGTGCTTCCTTTTTTCTATCCTAAATCTCCCACCATTCCGCTTCTATATTATGTTCAGGTTGAGGTGATGTCATGTAATCAAATGCCAAGCTCCGAAAAACATTCTACTGGGAAAGGAAGCGTATTCCCAGGTGTAAGCTTTGCAAGCTTCTTCCACTTTCCAAGCATAAGCAGAATTCAGTCCAACTGTGAGTCATGAATGAGGAAGGCCTGCTCCCACACCGGAATGGGTGTGTGAGAAGCTGTGGCATATTTATTACCTCTCCCCAGGGCTGTCTTTACTCTGGGGTGCGAGGGGTGCGGGGCACCTGGGCTCCAAATTCTGGGGGGGGGAACCTGGCGCCTGCCGCTGAAGCCGCCTGAGCTCTTAACTATCTACCTGTTATGAAATCTACACTAATAAAGTGCAAGTGTCTCTGCGTCCAGTCCCTGTGTCCGTGGGATTGCGCTACTGCCCATGTGTCCCACGGACAGCCATTGGGATTTGGAGCGCAGAGACTTCGGGCGGCTGGGCGAAGCTGTTGAAGCGTCGGGTGTGCGCGGGCACGCGGCGGGTGCGCACTCGCGTGGATGTACTTCTAAGCGGAAGCGGCCGTTACAAGTGGCGGCGGGCGAGCAGTCTGCTTTTAAAAAAGTTGCACCACATATGTTCTAGCGCCCGTTAATTTAACGGGTTTAAAGCACTAGTAATAAATAATTTTGATCAAGCTAGAAAAACAAAACACATATATATCTAGGTATTACCAAAATGTATACCTACTGTTTCACTAAAGGACTTTCGACTTTGTGCGCTCATTTACCAAAGATGTGCTGCACCAGCAGTGGCGCTTGTCATTCACAACGGTGGCGCTTGCCAGACTCAACGACAACGCTTGTCATTCTCAAGGCGCCGTGCACGCGAAATTAACTCTTATATCAAAATATCATGTTACGTATTGTATTGACCTGCTATGTGGCAGTGGGGTCAGCGGCACCTTTGACACGACTGATGTTTCTCCTAAGTAGGTGCCTAAACAATACTTATAAGTTTAAGTGTGGTGGTGTTGTATACTTAAGTATAAGTGTATTGTAAATAAATGAGCAAATAAAAAAGTTTGTTTCTTTTTCCTCCCTTCTTTCGTAAACAAGAGATAAGGCGTAAGCGTGGTGTCTGACATAAGCATAATAAAAGTTAATTTGGGGGCTAAACTAAATTTGGGAGCGCTGGCTGGATCTTTGCACCCCGGCGGCGCATATGCTAAAGACAGCGCTGCCTCTCCCGCAACAGCCAGGCTTGCCTAGTTCTATCAGGCTTAGTAGCCTGCTAGGTTAAGATTTTTGATTTTATTCCCACAAATGTTTTTCTTCCTATGCAGGTTTAATGTTGCAATATGCAGAAGTGTGCACAGCAAGGTGAAAGGCCGCAGTGTCTCATTGCGTGGCTTATCACATGATTGGGGATACATTATGGCATGGAAGCTATGGGGCGTGGGTGAAGTAGAGAGGACTTAATTCATGCCAGGTGGATTAGAATTGTAGAATTGTGGAGTTGGAAGGGACCACGAGGATCATCTAGTCTAACCCCCTGAAATGCAGGAATCTTTCACCCAACGTGCGGCTCGACCCCACCACCCTGAGATTTGGGTATGTCATCAGGCATGCCCCATGACTGGATACATCCAAATGAGAACCTGATCCATGATTGATCTAGATTGGACTGAAGGGAGTTCAACAACCGTAGGCCTACTTGTGGTCAGGCTACTGACAGTAAAATTGCTCAGGATTCACTATAACATGTCAGTTTATTGTTCATTGAAGATAATGTTTGGCTATGTTTGTCATGAGATCTACTCTATTAGATTAACTTGTTGAGTGGGTGTTATTGGAAACATTCACAGTGCTACATAAAATAGTTTAAACCCTTGATTTTCTGGAAAACTTTCCAATTTAAATAACCAAATGCTAATTCTGTTTTGTTATTGATGTTCCCAAGTGTCTGAAGGGGGGGTAGGGGAGGGATAAGTAATCAAACCCATTTCTTCTTTTGGCTAGATTTAATTACAATGCTTGAAAACAAACACACTGATCCTGTTTTTAACAGTGAAACCTAATTGCTTGGGCAGTAATGATTACAGAGTATTATGAAAAAGAAAAATCATTGTAAAGTCTAATTAGCATTGAATCACTCAAGCATCTTAATGATGAAGGGTGTTTATCCAATAAAGCATCTCTCTCTCTCATATATATATATATATATATATATATATATATATGTGTGTGTGTGTGTGTGTGTGTGTGTGTGTGTGTGTGTGTATATATATATATATATATATATATATATATATATATATATATCTTCAATAGAAAAGCAAGGAAATTTAAGGTAGAGCTTTTGGGGGGGCATGCAAGTGTCAATGGAGTGATAACATGTAGGCCTATGTAGGTATGTATGTAAAAGACTGATCACTGGCATTTTGAGAGAGGGAGCAAATACCTTCAAGGAATGATTAGATCAGGAAAATATTGTGGACGGCAGACTTCACCCCCCACACACACACACACCATAAGTGTTTCAGCTCTGAATCTTTCAAAGCTTTCCAGGGTTGCTTTGATCAAAAAGCAAACAACTGTATGGTAATGTGACCATGGATCATACATGAACATCACATCTACCTTGGCCCCAAGTTTAACGGCCAATTCACAGATACATATGCACATTTGATACACTCAAAAATCAGCAGCTGAATGTATGAACTAACTCCACTGAAAAATCCTCGTCTTTTAGGTGATACAGCTCTTTTCAGACATTCACAGTCCAAGTACTTATCAAAATAAATCTCTTAAAAACTGATGTGTCATCATTCTTTATCAGTTCCTTCATTCTCTTCTTGCCTATAGCCTCAGAATTATAGATGATTCCCCTTGGTCTTTTCTGCTAATGCCCTGCCTTTGTTTCAATCCAAGCAAAGCGTCTCACTTCCTTAAAGTGCTCCATAGAAACATTCTTATTAACAAAACACAATAATAAAAGTTGAGAGTGAGCTGAAGAAGGCCAATGAAGGGAGAAGGCATCAGGATTTTGCACTTTGTCAATTATAGCACTTATTTTTTCTCCAGCTGGGCATGGCTGTATTATTTTCCTCACTTGTGAAATGGGCATTGATTTTTTCCTGGCTTGAGAACAAATTGAAGGGCACTTGGTTCTTTTGAAAAATGTGTATTCAATAATTTTACTACATTAAATAACTTCAATTCAAACACAGACTATTTCTATTTAGCTACTGCTGTTGTTTGCAGTTCCACAGTGCCTCATGTTTCTCCCCCCCCCCACCCCTCGAGATCATTAGCTATGGAGTTGGCAGCTTGACACATGACAAACAAGCGAAGAAAGTGGAAACACAAATCCCATTTTTTCTTTCTGCTCTTCTGGTTCAGCATCTGAAGGAAGAAATTCATTCACATCTCTAGAGCTGAGTTGGAACATCAACCTCCCTTGGCATCCCATTACAGAGTCTGTCCTGATGCCCACCCTCCATTTCCCTTACCTGTTTCCGGGTAAAAATTGCCATAATGTGGGAAGGAGAGTGAGAAGAAAGGGTACCCTTGTGTTGCGTTCACAACCAGCAGCATTGTCTTCCAAGTAGCTCAGATGGCACAGCACATAAATGTATGGAGTGTGGTCAACTTTGTAGGTAACATTCTCTATAATTACCAACTCTATAGGGTTGAGGTGTTGCATCATAGCAGTGGCCTCCTTCCACTATTAGCCTCCTCCCAACATGTGTTGCATGTTGTGTGTGACGTCACATGTGCATGACGCCCCTCCCCCCCCGAAAAAGTTGGGTGCAACTCAGCATTTCTCTCCTATTTCCCAATGTCTGCTAGCCACAATGGCTATGTTCTCCTTCCACTGCTGAAGGAACCATTGTTCATGTCATTTCATTTTTCCTTTGCATACCACCTTTCTACATTAATCTACTTAAGGTAGCTTACAACTTAAATAAGTGGTTTTTTTAAAAGTCACTTTGCATCCTGTAATAATCCAAAATATAACATTTCAAGAATCCATTTCATACACTCATGCCTCTCTGCTGTACAGTTGGAATAGAAGTGTGGCAGATCATCATCTCTGACATGATGGTTAGACTAGCATTATTCCACACACACTTTTTAAATCTGCCAAAAGTAGTGTGACTTGCTTTCCCCGCACAAGTGTTTAATGTTAGAACTGTGATGCACTTGTTTATTTATTTAGATTTATATCTCATCCTACCCCTGAGGTAGGGCAAGAGAACAGGGCTCCCGTGCCTTTAATTTGTAGACACTAACCCGGGAGGGGTAGCTAACACAACACAAGACAGAATCAGGATTCAAGATGACCTTAACAGATTGGAGAACTGTGCCAAAACTAACAAAACGAATTTCAACAGAGACGAATGTAAGGTTCTATACTTCAGCAGGAAGAACCAAATATAATGTGGGGGGGGGCACCTGGCTTCCCATTAGCACATGTGAAAAAGGATCTAGGGGTCTTAGTAGACCACAAGCTTAACATGAGTCAACAGTGTGATGCAGCAGCAAAAAAGCTAATGCTATTCTAGGCTGCATCAACAGAAGTATAGTGTCCAGATCAAGGGAAGTAATAGCACCACTCTATTCTGCCTTGGTCAGACCACACCTGGAATACTGTGTCCAGTTCAGGGCACCACCGTTTAGGAAGGACGTTGAGAAGCTGGAACATGTGCAGCAGAGAGCAACCAAGGTGACCAAGGATCTGAACACCAAGTCTTACGAGGAACAGTTGTGGGAGTTGGGTATGTTTAGCTTCAAAAAAGAGGAGGCTGAGAAGAGATGAAGTCATCTTCATATATCTAAAGAGATGCCACATGGAAGCTTGTTTTCTCCTGCTCTGGAGGGGAGGACCCAAACCAATGGATTTAAGTTACAAGAAAGGAGATTCTGACTAAACATCAGAAAGAAATTTCTGATGGTAAGAGCTATTTGACAGTGGAACGGACTCCCTTGGGAGGTGGTGGTCTCTCCTTCCTTGGGGGTTTTTAAGCAGAAGTTGGATGGCCATCTGTCATGGATGCTTTAGTTGAGATTCCTGCATAGCAGTGGGTTGGAATAGATGACTCTCAGCTCAAGGTCCCTTCCAACTCTACAATTCTGTGATTCTAAGATAATATCAATAATACATCAGAAAACAATAAAACAAATAGAGAGATAGTTTCACACAGACTTGAAGTATCACTATACAACGTAAGAACTGGAGTATTGCTAGACATTTCCACTTTAATGCTGAAATCATGGTAGTACGAATGTCACCTGTGACCCCTTTCCTCTAGCCTACTATACTACATTCATAACATGTGAAAAGACACTGTTTTCTGGCTTAAGTTCCATTCCTTCACAGGAAAAAAAAAAGTGCTTCGGTTCTCTTGCGCCCAGCTTTTGTAGCGGATTAAGTACCTGGAATGTTGTAGTTGGTTTGAAAATGGTTTCTAGAAAGGATTACACGGTGCTTTAAAATGACTTTACAGGGTATACTTGTTCTTTGCTCTTTTGACTCTTGATTGTCGTTTGTGAGCATTGAAGGGCTGGCTTCATCTGTAACACCTCTGAGCAGTTCTGCTCTAATACAACATGCTAACCACATTTTTGTTGAGTTGTACTTCTGTGGTGAAATGTTTTTTAACTCACTGAGCTGGAAGATAAAGGGCATCTACCTTTCCATTTCATAAAACATACTAGCGCCTTAATCCTGTCATTTTTAAAAGGTCAACGTTACAGTTGTGATACTGGGCAGGGGCGGCGGAGCCTAGAATTCTGGCACTGAACTCCCCCCCCCCTAATTAAAACTCACTGATTAAAGCACTGTTTCCCTCCTAATTAAAATAGTTTCAGAAACAGATTTTGCTGTGTTCTTTCATCCATAGGTTTTCGTCGTGGATGCTGTACGTCATTAGATAACAAATCCTCTCTGTTTAGATATGGACCATGAGGAAACATGTTTTTAAATCTCTGTTCATCTCACAGCAAAATGTTAGCAATGACACTTTTCTAACATATAACTGCAAAAAAGCTTGCCTTTGTTTAAGATTATTTCAGACATGATATTCCTATGTCAGTAACTGCCAATAAACTGGGGACTTTATTCTCCAATACAGTATAAAGCCTTGGGTTTCCCCAAATCATGAAGGACCAGATTCAACTAAATAGTTGCTCCAATCAGAGGCAGCACGACATGTCCTGCAAGTGCAATAGGGCTCCAACTGCAGCCCACCTAATTGGCTCGGGGGGGGGGTCAGGAGAACCCTCCAGACAATGCATATAACTATGTTCTGATCCTCACATTAATCATGGAGGTGTGGATCAGGTAAGTTCTGATCAGAATTCACAGAGGTCCAATTCCCTAAGCATCGCTAAGGAAAAGAAAAATAGAATGTCTATTTGTTAAGGAGTTCCATGCAGAAGACACCACGATGGAGATAGACCTACTTCATGCTCATTGAACAAGTTTTGTTAGGAGACCACAAAATACTTTATTGGCATCACAGCACTTATGGGAGCCATCAGTAAAAATAATAAGAAATTTTCAAAAAATGGACAAATATGAAGGGATTTGAAGAGTCACAGGAATCATTTTGGCATTACAGTATCATAGCAGTGACCCATGGAAACAGTATTTTTGTAGTAGTAGTAGTAATTTTTTGATGACTGAGTAATGAAAGCTATGGTGATGAGTAATGAAAGCCATGGACAGATTGTTGGATTTGAAACAAGGAGATCTGAGTTCCATTTCTTGCCAAACCACAGATCTCACTGTGTGACCTTGAACCAGTTGTGAGAATAAAATAAGAAAACAACCATATATTTGGGGCGGTGTGGGGGGGGACGGACAATGACTTTCCAGATGCTGTTTGACCCCTTCCATCTCATCCACCATGGGCAATCCCCATAGATGATGGGAATTGTATTCTAATATCTGAAGGGTCACCAGTGTTGTTTATACAGTCCTCAGTTCCTTGGCAAAAAAGCAGAGGGTGCACGTGAAATAATATTTTGCCAGCGGCCCCACTGAGACTTATTGGCATCATTGTGGCATAACTGGTTTTCATAGAAGGAGCCTAGACACTGTGCAAGTTGTACCAAGGAGTAAGGACAAGATGATGAAAATGGGACAAAATGATACAAGGGGGCCTGCTGCCTCTTCCTAGAACAGGCATAGGCAAACTTGACCCTCCAGATGTTTTGGGACTACAACTCCCATCATCCCTAGCTAACAGGACCAGTGGTCAGGGATGATGGGAGTTGTAGTCCCAGAACATCTGGAGGGCCAAGTTTGCCTATGCCTGTCCTAGAAGGACAGCTTGGAAGCTCACCCTATGGAGACACAATGGGTCTGAAGCTCTTCCCATTCTCTCTCCTCTCCAACCTCCACCTCTTAATTGACAAGGGGATAAGTATAGTACCCAGAGACATAGGCCGGTGTGGAACGATGCCCTCTGAGGCTGTGGGGTTCACAGCTGGTGGTGGACCCCAAGCCATATACAGTACTTCACGAGTCCTTATGTGCAGAACATCCTCTCTTTAGCCACAACTTTCACTAAATATAAATGTAACAATTCCAAGACATCTTATTAAGCAAATAAATAGGTTCTGAGCTTACGAGTGCTTCTCCTCCCCTGGCTCTAATGGAGAGGAACAGCTGGATTTCCCAATTACACATATAGCAGCACCAGAATTTCAAACACCTTTAATAGATACAAAGCAAAAGTAAGAGGGGAATGCATAAACCACCCACCCACCCCGAGCCCCAAAGGCACACAGTGACAAATTCCACAAGCCATCGCCAGTTACTCTGAATGTTTTTAGTGCTACTTTTTCAGCCAGCTACTTTTAAAGTACAAACTTTCCAAATGCTTCTTGCTAATTAATGAGATTAAGCTGTCCTTTGGCACATTGTTTTATACTATTCCCACTGGCAAAATTTTCATTTTAATAATTGTTTACGTGTTTCCTCCCCCCCCCCCCATTTTATCTATATGCAGACTAAGTCTGGGGAAAAAAAGTTTTCTTTTTATCTGTATTCACTTAAGGAAACGTCTCTCCCTCCTCCCCGCCCCCAGCAAACATGCAAATGAGTTAAGAGTTTGCAAATAAAACTTTTGTAGTTATCAAATAATGTTTTGGGCCTCGGGGAGTTCATATAGAAAATGTCATCTGCTTTATTTTCTGTGCATTAGATTAAAATGGGCCATTTACATTTAATGCTCAGTGTAACATCTGGAAACTTGTCACTGGAGATACATGACATGAGAAACATGAAATATTGATCTAACCCACCATGGCAGCTCTTAAGGCGGGTTTACATTTGCATCTGATTTCCTACAGTGACCAGCCACATGCTTCTGGGAAGTCTGTAAACAGGGCATGGAGGCATCATTTTTTTGTCTTCATCATCTGGTATTCCAGGGTGGCATAACTTAATTATGACTGAAGCCACATGTTCTCATTGAGAACCTTTTTTGTGGGGGGGGGGTCACATGTCATAATGGACAAGGCCAGAATCCTTTGTGCAGTAGATTACATTCTAGCCATATAAAAATTTGCAGTTTTTACACATGCACAGGTGTAGATCTCTATTCAGGTAAACAGGAGGCATTATCACAGTTCCAGACCTATCCCAACCAGCCAGAAGCACTCACAACATCCTTCCCCCCCATGCGATGAGAAAACCTGTCCTAATAATTCCAGTCATGCACCTATGAACCAGCTGCAAGTGTAACTTAATTTTAGAAACCCATTTCACTTCATGTTGCGCCCAAAATGGCTTCTGTGTTTTATTTCCACACTCCATCAGTGAATGTGGAAAATGCATTTAAAAATTATCAAAGGGGAAAGGGGGAAATATGGTGACATTTTCATGGGTTCCTTGCAGGGTCTTGCTGCACCTAATTTACTTTAAAGGTAACAGTCTTTACGGCTAAATCAATGGGCTTTCCTGCATTTGCTGGTCCTCAGTAATCTTATAGGTTTCCAGCCCCCTTGCTTCTTGAGATATTATTATTATTATTATTATTATTATTATTATTATTATTATTAATTATTCAGTCTATATTCGGAACTATATTCTCCACCCCTCCCACAAAAGCAAATATATTTCATTTGGGATCAGTGTCCTAACACTTGCTACTGTTTTACTGAATGTCGTCGGTGGGGGAAATGTTTTATTGATCACCATCTACTGCTCAAGAGAACTGTCGGAGAGACCATATGGTGTTCTTGCATTACTAAAGCTAAGCAGGTCTCAAACCGGGCAGTGCCTAGATTGGAGGCTGCCTGGGGATCCATTTGAGCTTCTCTGAATCACCCCACGGAAAGAGTGCAATGAAAGTGCAATAAATACCCCAATGAAATGCGGGGTTTTTTTTTTTTAAAAAAAATCTAAGCGCAGGAAAGATGAGTGTCTTTTACCAAGGGGAGGTCTTCATTTGAAATTGTCCGTGCTTTACTGCTACTGTCAAAGTAAAAGAATACCAAATGCTATTGAAACCCACGAATTGTCATTGATTCAGCACAGAGTTAAATCACATGTGGATGTTGTAAAGTGTACAGGCAGTGTTGTGTTGTGGCATAATAAGGTGGTGGCAGTAACCCCCTTTTTCCAGATGCTCTGAGTCTCATGTGTCCAATAGCTTGAGGATACTTGGAGATACAAGTCATGTGATTTCGAAAGGCAAATTCCTTTTCTCTGTCTTTATTTCAGTGTGTGTGTGTGTGCGTGCGGCCATACTTAATTAGACTTTGGGGTGTAAATCAAGGGTGATAATAGTCCTGTTGACTCAAAATTAAAGGGTTTTCCTTTTATTGCCTGCACTAGATCAAAGCTACGATGCGCTTTTTCGACCTTTAAAAATATATATAGTTGACCTGACCTCTCTTGAATGCAGAAACTCACATCACAAGGAAACAGTTTGCCTCAAATATAACATGACACTTTTCTGCTTCCTCCATCCCTTTAATTAGGGTGTTCTGAGCTAGGAATACTTTTGATAAAAAAAGAATTCATCAACTCATGATGAAGTTAAAAAATAATAATTAACCAGTTTAAATCAATATTCTAAAATTGCATTTTAGAACATCTGAACTAGAAATAAAAATCACCCCATGAACACAAAGGGTGGAATGGATCCCTAGGTTATTTTGCCCACCTTCCCACCCCCCCACCCCAAATTTTCCCATGGCTTTTTCATAGTTCCTTCATTGTCTTGCTTGAGGAAGAATCTCCATATACTTTTGAAATTCACATTAAGCAAGATCTAGTGACAACCTAGGGATTTGCAGAACCCCCCCCCCCCAAGGAATCTGCTAGCTTTACTTAATATAATTTGTATTTCCTAGCAAATCCTCAATTTTTCCACCTGAGGAAAACCCAAATTCATGACAATTTAGTGACCTGTCTATATCAAGAACCAGCTAACCGCATCTCCACTCCATTTCATTCTCATGTTTGACCTTTGTTGCTGTTACAAAAGAAAAGAGAAGAATGTAGAATGCGTATATTTGCAAGAAATGGCTTTAAGCTATGGGCCAAACTGGACACGAAGCAGGATCCCCATGATTTAGATTAAATAAAAAAGTTAATTACACACACACACACACATACACACGCCAATGACTGCTTGGACAGAGGAAATGTTGTGGCTCACTGGCTGAGCATCCATTTTGAGTACAAATTATTCCAGATTCCTGGCACTTTCATGTACAGTGTTTGGGCAGTCAGTATGGACAATACTGAGCTAAATCAGTGTTTTTCAACCTTTTTTGGGCAAAGGCACACTTGTTTCATGAAAAAAATCACGAGGCACACCACCATTAGAAAATGTTAAAAAATTTAACTCTGTGCCTATATTGACTATATATAAAGTAATTTCCCACGGCACACCAGGCAACATCTCTGCCGCGGAACAGTGGTTGAAAAACACTGAGCTAAATGGAGGGTCCATCAACATAAGGTACCTCCATATGTTCATGTGCTGTGAAGATCAGGGAAGTGGTGCTTTGGAAGAGGGTGGTAAATCCTTTCCCTGATGCAAATCACTCTCCTCCCACACCCCAAGCTGTTATTAGCTCCAGGGGAGGGGGAGGCAGATACAGAAACACTGATTGTTCAGGGTCCTAAAGTAAGCTTCAATGTTGAGTGGGAAATTTAAATCCAGATTTCCACAATCTAAGACCATTGCACCGCACCAGTTTTGGGGGAATGCTAGAACTGCAAACTAATAGCTCAGTTGGTAGCACATGAGACTCTTAATCTGAGGACCATGCATTTGAACCCACGTGGGGCAAAATATTATTGTATGGATTGGGGGTTGGACTCGATGTCCCTCATGGTCCCTTCCAACTCTATCATTCTATGATTGTATGAACCAAACAGCAACTGCACAAACACAACTGCTATTGAAGATTTTTAATTTTATTTTATTATGATGCTCTGGGTATTCAAAGCTGGTGGTAAATATTGGAATTATTATTTTTTTCCACTGTGTCACTTACATGCATTTTTAAAACTTCATTTAATGCCTTCAAAAATCTGCTTTGATTGTGCTCTGTGCCTTTTACCATTCACAAAGTATCTTCACCAGGTTGTCACTGAACTAATTCCTTTTCTCAAAATATATTGAAGGCTTATCATGATTATGATTATTACTATTTGGGGTAGTATTTTGGGGGACACACCCTTTCAAAGCGCTGCACGTGAAATTGAGTTAACCATCAAACAACTGATACATAATTGCTTTGCTTTTGTATTTTGTGTTTTTATCTTGTATTTTTATGCTATGAACCATCTTTAGATTTGCGGGTGAAGGGCAGTTTACAAATTTTAATAATAATAATAATAATAATAATAATAATAATAATAATAATAATAGAAGACACAGGAACATAGATAAGTTACTGTTACAAAACTACTCTGAAGCATATACACTATTTTTGCTCTTAATTTTACCAGTGAAAATAAGTCTTCAAGACCCACTTTAATGCCTGCACTGAATAGTTGGAGAAGAATTTCATAACTCTGGAGCCACCACTGAGGAGGCCTTTTCTTTGTTCCTATCAGCCTAGCCATTCTTAATGGTAGGCACACAAGAAAGACTTCTGCATGAACAGGATTAGGTTAGTAAAAATGGGGACATAGGAAGCTGCCCTATAATGAGCCAGAAAATTAGTCTATCAAGCTCACTATTCTCTACACTGATTGTCAGTGGCTCTCTGGGGTTTGAGGCAGGTATGTCTTCCAGTCCCACCTGGAGCTGGCATTGACTTTAAAAAGTTTGGCATTAACTTTAGAAAAGTAGAGAGCGAAAGAGAAGTATGTCTGCTTCCAGGAAATGCCATTTACTTAAAATTTTAGATGCTTACTAATTATAAATACTTTTGAGACTCCTCTCAACCACATCACCACTCAGAAGATATCTCTTCTCTGAAGTTTTATTTCATACTTCTTAATTAGCTTTTATACCATGCCAAGCTTGCTGGCCCTTGCAAAGTAACTAAAATTCAGTTCATGTTACAGAGATCAATAATAATTAATGCACAAGGGAATTTTTTTCAATTATCTTCTATGAAAAAGAAATCTCACCCTATAAACTTGAAACTTCCCATTAATTATATCAACCTTTACTTCTCTAACATCTGCAAATTAAAAATCATCCATTAGTTTAGACAAGTGATAGTTTATTAGTATCTCTCCCCCCCCCCAAAAAAAAAATCTGTGCACTTCGGACCATATCTTACCCAGTTATTATCCTCTTGCTATCATAGTCCTTTTAAATAAATAGCAGAATTTGTTCTTTAAGTAATCCTGTGCTGATCCCCTCCTCATTTCATTAACCCAGTGAAATCCCTCCCCCCACTTTTTGGGGGGCAAGCAGGGAAATTCAGTGATATGTCCTTTCTTTATTTCTTGTCTTAATTATATTACAAAATGACTGAGTAGTGTGTTCTTCCTTTTACATTATTTTTCTTATAAACGGCTATGAGAGCCAGTGTGGTGTAGTGGTTAAGAGTGGTAGACTCGTAATCTGGTGAACCGGGTTCGCGTCTCCGCTCCTCCACATGCAGCTGCTGGGTGACCTTGGGCTAGTCACACTTCTTTGAAGTCTCTCAGCCCCACTCACCTCACAGAGTGTTTGTTGTGGGGGAGGAAGGGAAAGGAGAATGTTAGCCGCTTTGAGACTCCTTCGGGTAGTGATAAAGCGGGATATCAAATCCAAACTCCTCCTCCTCCTCCTCTTCTTCTTCTTCTTCTTCTACTACTACTACTACTACTATGAGTGCTACTCCACTTTTAGCTAGGCTAATTTATGAAGTGGCTGGGTGTTGCAGTGCTATTCCCTTTGCTTAAAAAAAACACATCATGTGCCTATGCTTCCTGCAATGCACATTTGAAGACACCTACCATTCCAGGAACTATGACTGGCTGGAAAACAGCAGAACATTTCCCTCAACCACTCTCTAGCACTCCGCATGCAGCCTCCTGACTTCCTAAAATGTCCATAGGACAATGTCATGCTATGTTTTCCCATTGGAATTCCACAAATTGGAAGCAGCTTAGCAGGTGGGGTGTAGCCATTTCACTAGCTTCCTGGCAGATGATTCACTGTTGCTAACTGGGAGAGAGTGAGTGAGGTGGCCATGAGGTTGGTGCTGTGCAAATGCACCGGCAGAAGTGCTGAATTTACTCTGCCAGTGTGTTTGCACCTTCTGGAAAGCTAACATACCAGCTCTGACCCATCCAATGAGCAACGTCTACTGGAAAGAGAAGGAGACCGAGAAGAGTCTAAGAATCACGCAAAACTCTTGAAATAAAAGTAACAACAACAAGTGGGAGAAGAAGGACATTTGTAATGTAAATAAGAAAAGAACTAAGCACGAAGAGATACCCCCCACAACACACATTGAATTTGCTTGAAGTTTGCCCATGCTACTCATTTTTGGATGGATGATTTCTTCTCCTCTCCTCATAAACAATTAAAAAAAAAACCAACCAAAAACATTGGTGCATTATGTTTGGCATAATATAACAAGCATAGCTATGCTGATTTGGCAGCTCGTATCCAGGGCTGAGTTGATTATTCATAGAATTTGAATTTTACATCAGAATTTGCACACTTCGCAAGGTCAGGCTTGGCAGTGGTTCTCAAGAAAGGGTTCTTCCCTTCCATGCTGCTTGTGAACCTTTTATGCTAACAATATAAGGGAGTCAACATGGGTCATTCTGCATTCAGAACAGGTGCTCTTCTACTGAATTATGTTCCTCCCTGATCAGGCTTGCTCAACAGGTTTGAGAACTGACTAATAGATCGATAGACAGACAGACAGATTTTTTAAAGGTTATATAAAATCTGTCTACAGGTATTTCTGCTTTCCCCCAGAATGCCACATACCTCGGTGAATAGCCAAGCAATTTCCATTTCTGTTCAGATCTGAATCACTGCTCCCTATACAAGTGACTGGGGGGGCACACATTGGGATGGGGAACAGAAGGAGTTTGGGATCTAAAACCCTAACCTTTATACAATCTTAAATATATGTCAGAGCCCTGTCATTTGTATCTGGTTGTCTGAACTATTGGGTGTGCAACAGGGTACAGGCAACACCAATTCCCCAGCAGTTTCAGCCTTGTCACCTTAAAACCCCTAAGCACAACCAAATCAAATTACTTTGCCCCAAAGTTGTCCATTTCCCCAGTAGTGGATGCTTCTTCTTCCCCCCTACCCTGTGCCTTTACTCTTGCAGAAGAGTTCAACTTTTGACACAGCACTCAATTTAGAGGAGGGAAGGGCAGCCCTTTAACCCACAACTCCAACCCTTTACGCTCCCAATTGTAGCCTTCTAAGGATGCCATCACAACAGGTAGGGAACTGCCTGACTGTCCCTTCCTTTTTAATTTGAGCACATACATCCCTTGAGCTTGGGACAAACAGGCTTCTGATTGCAACTAATTGCCTGTTAATCATGCTCCTATTGTACCCCATAAGGCTATACATCTTTGAGAGTGAGGGAAAATGCTTCCTTTTTGCATTAACCTTCCATTTGCCTGACAGAAACCTGTAGTCCACAAGAATGAGATTGTGCCCTGTAGGAAACAAACTCTGCTGCTTTTCTCCAAAGCATTTCAGAGCCAATGCATCCATAAGCACTTGCAATTAGGAAGAGGAAAACATCCTTGTAATCTAACAAGCAAACAAAGGGCAAGGGAGGAGATGAGCCGCTGCAAGCATCTTTAATGAGAAAATGCTTTTTAATCATGAAATGGTCATGCGAGAGGATCTGCAATTTGGGCCACTTTGATATCCGCAAAAGGCAATTTATTCTCATTTCTTTTTCTTGCTGGGAAAGAGAATAACCTACTCTTGGTGCGGGTACAGCAATTTGAAGCACTTGGATTCTGCAGGGGGGAAAAAAAAAGCTTATCTCCCCTTCCTCACCGTTTCTCCCTGCTGCCGATTTCAGATAACCTGATTCTGAATGATACATCCAATGATGGACAGTGATTAGAGAGAGGATTCCCGTATGGAGGTTGAAGAATTGAAGAAATAGTTTCCCCACCACCACCACAGGACCACTATTTCTGTCAATGCTCCCATTTCCTTAGGTGCGTGTAAGCAATCTTGCACTAGTAGTATCTGAAGAAGTGTGCATGCACACGAAAGCTCATACCAACAACAAACTTAGTTGGTCTCTAAGGTGCTACTGGAATGAATTTTTTTTGGGGGGGCACTAGTAGTGTTTGGGTGGCAAAAGTTCCTGTTTAGGGTTGCCAGCTAGCCAGCCAGTCATGCTTTCTTACAGAGTATTCAATTCTCTTGACCTTTCACCTTGGGGTTTTTTGTTTTGCTTCCCTAAAGGGCACTCAGCATCCTTTTGCCACAAAAGATGCTTAGATCTCACTGAGTTGTGTTGATTGAGTGTTGCACCTCCCTAAAGTTTTGCCTTAACTTCTAAAAACTTGGGATTGCCCCAAGCATGCAGATTCCTCTCTCTTGTTTCCCAGTAGGCTCATTTTGACAACATAGCTGATAGCACTCAGCACTAGAGTTCACTAAGAGTTCACTAGAGGGAGTGATTAAATGAAGGCAAGCTGGCAAAATATAATACCTAAAAATCTCAGCTATAAGCAACATTTAAATCAAACCATGGCCTTGAACAAAGCTAGCCCTACCATTAGACAAGAGCTGCTATCTCAAACAGCAGATTTTGCATACTACTGTGACTGTCTCAGGAATTAATATGTTGGGTGGATTTAAAGACTAATTGTCAGCCATTTGGGGGGGTGAGGGCATTGGGAGGGAGAAGTAGATAGGGTTTGTTTTGTTTTTTTGCATCAGGTGACAGCAAGATTTCAGCCAGCCCAGGCCATGGCTGTTGACTAGAAGCTAAGTCACACACTCCTCTTCAGCTGTTAGTCTACAATCTGAGGATTATAATACTGATGCAGTGTATGTTGTTGTTGTTGTTTTAAAAAACAACAAATATGATAATGTATTAATTTTAGCATCATAAAGTTCTGTACAAATATCAAATATTTTTCTGCTTATTGGGATGGGGCATTTTAAAGAAATTGACATTTATACAAGGATGTAAAAATGTTGTTGCTGTTTAGTTATTTAAGGCATGTATCACTATGAGTACAATCCTGTCATGATACCAGAGGGTTTGGAAATCAAGTGAGATGTTCTCTGAGCTCAAAATAAATAACTGAAGTGAGTTTCTTAGACCTTACCACACATTTAATGCTAGGAGATGTAGGTGGCAATGCAACTTGGCAGAGGGAGGCTAAATACGTATGAGGGAAGGCTTGGGTAAATTTCCAGGAAGAGTGAGTGGGAAATTTTTAGTTTTTCTTTCCAATAAAGCATTTGGAAGAGAGAGGAAATTATATGTTACCCACTTTCACCATGAGCAGAAACTAATGGGCACAATAGACATGTGCCCATAATAGGTAATAGGAATAGGCAATGTCAGGCTGGCGTTTCAGAACCTTGGATAGCTCAGAAGGGATACCTTCCTCCAAAAGCCTTGAGCTCAAAGTTTAAGCCACTTGTGCCTGACTAGACCTCTCACCCTCCACCTTCCTGAAGTGTGTAGAGCATAAAAGAAGCATTCCTCTGGCCTGGAGCCTTAGCACTTGATCACCTCCATTACCCCCATATTGTGCATTGCCTGTTCTGGGGAGTAGGCATGGGGGAGTGTGGAGGCCTGGTACGGAAGAGTACTAGTCCCTCAGAAGATCTGGCTAAAGAAATGTTGTCTCTGGGGCAGGAGGTGTACTAGCTTCAGGAACCTCTGGTCCAAGGGCTTTTTGTTGAGAGGCTCTGGTCCCATGCTGAGACCAGATCAGAGTTCAATATTCCTGTGGCTTGGTATCACAATGTAGAGAGCAAGGTCTGGTTTTATAATTGACATTTAAAGTCCTGGGAAAGCTGTGGCAAGACATTAGCTTATACACTTAATAAGACAGACAGTTCATCAAATCCCTATTCAATAGAATAAAGTCGGTCATTTCCAATTTCAAAGTCCACTTGTGTGTGTTTGTGTGTGCAAAGTATGTTTGTGTGCAAATTTAGTATTCCAGGATTCCCCACTCCCAGGTATACCTCACAGCTCACGGATGTACCACTGCTGGGGTGCAGTTTTTTGTAAGATCCTTACTTCTTTTTTCAAAATAAATTTATCATCTAAAACAAAATCAAATGCTAAAATAAAATATTCCTGAAATAGACCATTTCCCCAATAGTAATGAAAGGCTTATATTTATTACAGAAAACAACAACAAATAAATAAATAGATGTTTTGTTTATGGTGGATCACGATACTTTAAGCTTCTATACTGGGGGGAGTGGAGGAAGGAGGGGAATTGATTATAGAATGTGGGGCACATTTGGTATCTCTAGACAAATGTCCTTCTGGGTGAATCTTCATTCCAGTGGTGTACACAGCAACTGATAACTGTGGAATTTAGTTGATGGCATCTCAGGACCCTGAGAGATGCTCTGTAATTATCTGCTATAAAGGAGAAGCAGCTGTATCTAGCAACAATGGAAAGCGACAGCAGGAACTCCTCATGAATGCTATCCTAAACTGTCCACTTTTCAACCTCGTAGGAAACTATAGAAGATACAGGGGCAAAAAGAATTTATTACTAAACTAAGGAATGGTCCTAAAACTGTGAAATACAAGCAGTGGGTCTTATGCATGGTTTCTGACAGAAACCAAATTATTATTTCTTATGTGGCAGGGCTGGAGTCTACCCACCCACACTCCCTGAAAACATTCCCTATTTGGGTGGGTGGAAGGGAAGCCAATTTCCTGTTGCTTATCTTGAGTTGAGGGGGGAAATAATCTCTTGATGGGGGGGGGGGAATTATTGTCAGGAGTGAGCTAGCAGTAAAATGCATGAAGTCAGTGGAGTTAACTCTTTATTAGAAGAAACAGGATCTGCACAGGAGTGTCAGGCTTAATGAGCACAGCAACTCTTGTCCCTATGAAGCAGTTGTGGAGACTTGAGGTTCTTGTCTTCCCACAGCTGCCTAAGTCCCAACAATCTGAGACTGCACCTGCATGGCTGCCTTTGCTGCTGCTGCTTCATTCCTCTTCTGGTTCTGGGAGACCAGGGTGGAGGGGAGTTTCTCACACCAGGAGGGGGAAACACCCATGCCTCTTCACCAGCCTGACTCCTCTTTGCCTCTTGGCCTCCTTCCTTTCCTGGTTCAGTTTCTGTTTCTGAACACCTCTCTCCTGCTCCATTCAACTCTACAGGGAAGCAGAACATTCTGCAGTAAAATAATGTTGTCCTCTGCTCCCCCCCCAATCACGCCAAATAAGGGTCACATTAGTTGAAACATAAGCACACCCAGTGCTTTTTTTTCTTTAAAAATGTTTGGGGTACTCTCATTTTCCTACTCGTATTGTAATATTGCCCCTCAGTAAGGCCAAACTTAGATTCACAAAATGTTTAGGGGTATCATACCCCTGCGTCCCCTCAGAAAAAAAAAATCACCGAGGGCACCCATTACTATAGTAAACCTTACAAACCTGTAGATTAGGCTAACTTGTAGAAATATCTCCTATACTTTGTGAGTGGCCTTTCAAAATGGTGTGGCCTAGAATCCTCCCAGCTTCCTTACAAGAACTCTGTCTCTGCTACAATGCTAGGGGTTAGTAGGGCAAATAGGCTTAAATGAGTGTGATTCCTTACTCTTAAAGATCCACAGTTGATGTCCTATTACTGTCACCTACCTTGACCACTCTGGAACAAATTTCCTTCCCTAAGCACTGTATAGTTTTCTCTCGAATGATGAATAATGCAATACTTTTTACAAGCTACTTCAACAACCCATCAACTTTCTGTGACCTATTACTTATATTGAATAATGAAAGTTCTATTTGGTTAGAAATAATTACTGTTAAATAAAACATACAGTCATCTTGTTGTCTAATTGAAAAGTGAGCTTGCACTGGGTTGTGACACTGCCTTTAGGACATTTTCATAAAGGAAATGATACGGTACCTTGTTACTGAGAACAAATAATTATGGCATGCTACAACTGGCAAAGCAAATTGCAACAACCATTAACACAATCCATTTTGTCTATGAAACCCACCCCATTGATGTGTATAGTAGTATACAAGTAAATTTGTATTCTAGTCACTGGATGAATTTGAATCCTTCTAATTGTATGTTCATAATGTATTTCCTTATGGGGGCAGTGGCATCATATCGACCAAAAACAACACACACACACACACACACACACACACACACAAACACTTTAGTCAATCAGGATCTGTGTTAGTCGATAAAAAGTGTTTTCCCTCTTCAATTGAGAGAAGTAATAAACTCTGACACGTAATCCAGATTCCTCTCACTCTCTTAATGAGGTATCTTGTAATCCCAAAGGCAGCTAGCATCTGAGAGATGGCAAACACCATAATAACTCCAGACGATTGAGAAGTCTGTTTACTAGCCATTTGTCGTGCTGTATAATTACTGACTTTGGAACATATCACACCTGGTTCCCTTGAGAATAAAGAATCCCAATTCAGAACAATCTCTCTTTCATGCTTCTTTGTATGCTTGTGTGAATATGGGTGTCTCTTCTCATATCTGATCCTGTTAGTTTCATCAGCGTTCATGCTTACAGTCTGATTCTGTGTATATTAGGTCAGTTCATAAGAAGATCAAAGTAACAACTTTATCATGGCTGGGCAACTTCCTGGTTAGGTTTGAGTTGATGGTGCCAGTTCCTTCCTGAAAAAGTGAGGGACTGACATAGATGGTCTGCCCCTCAGACTTATGAAGACATACAGGTTCCTGAATGCTGTGGGAGAATTTCCAGTTGACTTAGCTGGTGCTCCTGTCAAGGCCCTGGTCTTACTGTAGTGTGGAACCTGTAAATCACCTTGGTTCTCTGATGAGCTTTGTACAATAAAAACAGGTTGAATAATAGCTAGAGCAAGTGCTACATGAAAGGTACCAAAGCTGACCCTCCAAAGGGGGGGGGGAGTTGGAGCACAGAATCTTGCCTACTGTGTGACAGTGATGCCAAAGAAGATATCTTACTTCCCTGTCTCCATTGCAACCTTGAATAGCTGTCCAGCAGAGCTGTTCAGAGTGGTTAAGCAGCTAGTGAAAGGTGGAACACAGTCAGGAGTATCTGATCACTTTGAGGCATGCTGTTATAAATTTGCTAGGCTATTTGAGAATAAAGTCACTCATCTTCATTCCAACCTTGACACTGTGATTGGTACAGTCTCAACTGAGGTGTTCGCAGCTCCCTCAGAACATGTTGTTCTGGATCAATTTCAGTTATGGCAGCTGCAGGATGTAGACAAGCTGCTTGAGAGAGTGAGGTCCACTACTTGGCTTCTTGACACTTGACCATCATGGGTTTTAAAATACAACTGTTGGGGGTTGATTTGCCGCATCCAAGGAGCAGTAAATGCTTTGTTGTGAGAATGGCTTGTACCAGCTGCCTTGAAAGAGGTGGTGCAATGGGTTTCACATCCTTAAGAAATCCTCCTTAGACCATGAGGATCGTGATATGTCACAGATGGATAGCTCAGTTGGCTAGAGTATGGTGCTGATAATGCTAAGGTTGCAGATTCGATCCCTAAAAGGGACTGCTGCATATTCCTGCATTGCAGGGGTTGGACTTGATGATCCTCAGAGTCCCTTCCAACTTCATAATTCGATGATAACTATGACCTGATTGATAAGATTCTGTTATTCAGTGAGGTTCTCAAGAAGGTTGTAGCTGTGTAACGTCAGGCCTACTAGAATGAAACTGATTCTCTTGACCCAGTTTTGGGACCAAAATGACTTTGGTTGTTCCAGTGGATTGTTTGTATCACAAGAGAGCTAGTGTGTGTCTGCTGATTCTCCTGGATCTCTTGGCCATGGTATCCTCTTGGGCTGAGTCTGTGGCTTGGCAGTTGGAAGCAAAGTGATACAATGGTTGTACTCCTATCTGTAGTGCCATTTCTAGAGAGCGGCATAGAGAAGCCCCTTTGTGCATGTGCTGTGCAGTCTTGCAAGCTCCGTTCCGTCTCCATTATGCGCAGCCATCAGAGAGTTTGGTATTCAGTATCATTAATTTGCCAGATCTATCTCACTAGTCCATCTATATGAAACATAGCTGTTGTGGCTCTGACCTAATGCCTGGAGGCAATAATGAGCTGAAAGATGACCAGTAAAGTGAAGCTGAATCCTGTCAAGACGTTGAGATGATGTTGGTGAGTGGTCTGGTAATCAGTAAATGCCATGTTCTAGATGGAGTCACACATCCCCTTGAAGCAACAGGTTCATAGTATCTATCATTGTCAAAATAAGCTCAAGTGACCTATGCGGTGAAGAATACTTATTTCCAGCTATAGCTGTTTTTACACCTGTGGCTGTTCTTGGACTGGGATAGCCTTGCCATGGTACTGCACGTTTGATAACCTCATATTTTGGTTACTATGATATGTCGGGATAGTTCATCTAGTGCAGAATGATACCCCAAGTGTCTTGACAGGTGCTTCTGTGCATATATAACACCTATTTTTTTTAAGGATCTGCATCAGCTGCCTGTATGCTTCTGGCCCCAATAAGTGTACCTCTCTATTCACAGAGTTTCTTAGGCACTGTGATTAGAAAGACCTTGCGATCATTGGGTGAGAGACTCTTTCCAGGGACACAAGATGGAGCCTTTACTGTCAGGGCCATCTTTGCCTGGGGGTGCAAGGGGTGTGGGGCACCTGGGCGCCGAATTCTGGGGGGCACCAAATGTATACCTACTGTATATCAGCCCCTCTTGAGTTTGCTCCCCCCAAAAGTCAACAACTTTGGCTTTCCCCCTCCCCCCAAAAAGCTCAAGAAATTTGAGTTCATCCCCCATAAATATCTTTTGGGGGTGGCTAAACTAAATTTGGGGGCACTGGGTGGATTTTTGCACCCCGGTGGCGCATATACTAAAGACGGCCGTTTACTGTAGTGGCACCCTGGTTTAGTAGCTACTAAACTTCCAACACCCAGTTAAAATAGGCCTGTTGTCTCAGGTTGTAAATACTTGGAGATGCTTAAATCATTTTGGTTTTAACTTGTGCCTAAGATCCGAGTCTGTTTGATTTGCAATGGGTTATAGCTTTTAAAAACTGTATGATTTGATTTATTTGTATTAAGTATTTTAATATTCTTTTGGAAGCTGCCCTTTGATTACTTTGTAATGAAGTGCAGTTCTTAATTCTTGCAGCTAACTAACTAAATTTTCACAGAACTAAATCCCATGCAGCTCCAAGGGATTTCCTCCCGAGAAAGTGGGCACAGGATTTCAGCCTTAGGGATTTGTGAGAGCACATATTTCTGATCTCCCCGGGTTCTAGTGTTGGGATATGTTTGGAATATGTGGGAGTGGGCAAACAGTTTTCGAAGTGAAGATGTGAATGGCGATTTTGCATGGCATGTGCATTGCCTTATGATTGCCTGAGTGCATATCCTGTTCCTTACTCAGAATAACAGACACCTCTCTAAGAAGCATAATGCAGATCAGCATCATTGCTGATTATTGCATACACAATTGGCATAATTACACAGCAGTCTGTGTAGTCATCCAGAAGTCTGACAACATATGCCACTATTTAAAACACTTCTTTGCAAAAGTGTGTGATACACACAAAGAGAGAGAGAGAGAGGATACACACAGACATTTCATATGAATTAATGATGCATTTTTGCATCTAAAGCAGGAAATAGTATTTTTATTTTGTGGCTTTCAGTTTAAAGTTTCTCTCCCCCTCACCACTTGGAAGCCCTGGAACTGGTTGCAGGCCCGTGCAGGAAGAGCTGACAAGATGTCCTTGTGCTCAAAAGAAAAGTGCTGAAATGAGGGATGAGACTCCCTTTGCCATTATTTTATTTCTCCCTGTCTTTCTGTCATTTTGGCAATGTACAAGGTTGTTCAGTATTTCCTTAACTGATGCACTATTCTGACAAGGCAGCCCATAGCAATCTCTTCTAGGTTAATGTCAGCAGTGTTACAACAGATGAGCGGTATAGTTGGAGGCCTGCAGTAACCATGATCATCTGTCATTGGCCTGAGGGCTCATCCACATCTTATGGAAAAACAGTACCCTAATTTGTGATATTACATTATAATGTAATAGGTTGCAGTGTCTTTCATTGTACTGGGTGTGTGAATGCTCAATGGAGGGTGCACACCGTCATATGTTTAGCCTTGGGATATTGGAACATGTACGCCAGAGATATGCAGCAATTTCTGGGCAGGTGTAACATAACAAAAAGGGAGAAGAATAGAAGTGCCTTTTTGCTAGCAATAAGTTAACAGGGAAGCTGCCTTATATCAGGTTATTTGTCCATCTAGTCTAGTATTGCCTATTGCCCCCACACCCACAAACAAGCCTAATGAGGCAAAACATCGAGATAATGGTTACATTTATTACTATAAAAACGTGGAGGAGCAACAGACCAAATTAAGCGAATCGGCAGAATTCAGAAAGTACTGGGAGATTAGGATTTTACCTAATTGTGGTAGCATCCCTCCAGACTCCTGGGCATACGATGCAGCTGCAGATTGTGGCTACCCAGCAAAGGAAGGGGAAAACTGCTACCTCCTAGCAAGGTTAATCCCAGTTTTGAGCCAAAATGTGCATGTCAGGCCTATAGGGCACTCCTCCCTTCAAGTCCTCCCGGACATACCACACTGGCAGATCTCTAAAGGGTGCCCTTACCCCAATAATATTTTTCTATCCAGCTTCCCAACTTGCCCGAACAGAATGCCAAAAGAGCAAACAAACTGCACCACTCCAAAGTGCCAATCTAAATTGTCCCAGCAGTATAAAGTAGGCAAAAAAGGAGGGAACCCAAAACCAATCAAGCAATTCCCTCTGGGGGGAAAACCCCTACTTAGCTTCTAGGGGCAGGCAACTAGCAAAAGCTCATATAGGGAGGGAGAAGAGCTCAAAAACATGCACCACTGGTAGCAATCACTCATTTGATTCAGAATTCTTTTGTTATATGTGGCTCAAGCATCTGGTTGGTAATTGTAAGAATATACTACTAGACTAGATGGCCTTTGGGCTGATCCAGTGCTCTTTATATTATACTTTGGAAATCTCTGTTTTTCCTAAGCCACTAATGGGAAGAGATCGATGAAAATGAGTAAAGGGGTGTTTAGCTAAAGTTAGTCTCTTTTGGAAGCCACACCTTACTTAACCTCCAATATGAGGAATCAGCCCAAGCAAGAAATTCTCTTACAGTGCTGCATCTGAGAAGGTACTTGGTTTTAAAGGATAAGAACCTTTCTACATGCTGTTTGGGGCATGAATGGAACAGCCAAAAAGATAGTTCTTCATTGACTTTAAAGTGTAAGAGAGATGCAAAGTCCAAAGTTTATTCATCAGCTCAAACTGCTATGGACTCTATCATGTGATGCAACATTTGGAGAGCCAGTGTGGTGTAGTGGTAAAGAGCGGTAGACTCGTAATCTGGGGAACCGGGTTCGCGTCTCCGCTCCTCCACATGCAGCTGCTGGGTGAACCTTGGGGTAGTCACACTTCTTTGAAGACTCTCTGCCCCACTCACCTCACAGAGTGTTTGTTGTGGGGGTGGAAGAGAAAGGAGAATGTTAGCCTCTTTGAGACTCCTTTGGGTAGTGATAAAGATGGATATCAAATCCAAATTCTTCTTCTTCATTCTCCAGACCAGCAAGCTGAGCAAGGATGATGCTTCAACCCCCATGATGCATTCAGGGATGAAGCAGGACCACAACATTCCACTGGCCCACCACTCAGATTCACCAATTCTAACTTTGTAAATCTAAAATAGCCTAGGTTGGCACAAAGAAAATAACAATATCACAGAATCACAGAAGAGAATGTGCCAGGAAGCTGGTGTGTGTGTGTGCTAACTACCACAGGTGGCACTGGAAGAAGCCACTATAAACAGACATAATCTCAGCCATTGGAATGAAGTGAATGTCCTCCACTAACCCATGGGAATTAAAAATCACAGTTAGGATTTCCGTTCCTTCTCCCAAGCTCCCTGGAGGGTATCCTTATTGTTTGGGATCTGTCAGAGAGGTTCTTCTTAGAGCAGGAACCCAGATCTAGAAAGTCAGTGTGGTTGTAGTGGTTAAGAGCGGTAGATTCATAATCTGGTGAACCAGGTTAACGTCTCCGCTCGTCCACATGCAGCTGCTGGGTGACCTTGGGCTAGTCACACTTCTCTGAAGTCTCTCAGCCCCACTCACCTCACAGAGTGTTTGTTGTGGGGAGGAAGGGAAAGGAGAATGTTAGCCGCTTTGAGACTCCTTCGGGTAGTGATAAAGTGGGATATCAAATCCAAACTCTTCTCTTCTTCTTCTTCTTCTTCTTCTTCTTCTTCTTCTTCTTCTTCTCCCTTTCCCCTCTATCTTTGGTTCAGTAGATTTGAATGACTTAGGCTGGTTGCATTTGAGGCAAAGTTTCCATCAGATTGCTGTATCCTCACAAATATAAATCTTTTCTTTAGTTGCGGAAAACTGTGTGACACATTTGTTTAGTTAGCATCAAATCTGAGGTGTTACCTGTCATACTTAAGCTGTCAGCAGCTTCCTTGACATTTACCATATTTCAGATATGTTGGTAGAGATTATAAATGAACATGAAGTTATATTTCATCTTCTTCTACTTCATCCCAAAACAATGAGTGGGGGTGGGGAGGCAGAAGTAGATTTTTTTTCATTTTTTGCTTTGGTAAACTTGAGACAAGTCTGGCACATACTGCTTTAAATGCACGAGATCAAGCTTCAAATATGACACCAGTATTGATTCTGAGGCATGATACATAACTGAGATACACAGCAAAATAGCATACCTCTTGCCCCAAGGATCATCATTGTCAGTGAAGTGTATCAGGAGTGCATGCAGAACCCAAAATAGCCACTTTCCAAAGTCAAGACCATACAATACCTGACATTTAAGGAAGAGTGATTTCAGACCTTCCAAGTGTCCCTATTTTCCAGGGACAGTTCCGTATTTACAGAAGCCATCCCGGTTTCTGATTTGATCCCAGAATGTTTCACTTTTCCTTAGAATGTCCCTATTTTCATTGGAGAAATGTTGGAGGGTATGGAGTTATCCGACCCCTGAGCTATCTAAAGGCAATCCTGTATAAGGAAGTTTTCTCTCTCAAATGTTTAATGTTGTATTGTGTTTTAATATATGTTGGAAGCTGCCCAGAGTGGCTGAGGCAACCCAGTAAGATGTGTGGGGTATAAACAATAAAATTATCATTATGGAATGGGATGTCCCTATTTTCATCAGAGAAATGTTGGAGGGTATGTGATTTTAAGTGTGCCACAACTGGTGATTTAGAAGCAAGTTGGTGTGTAAGCAGGGATGTGTAGTTTTAGAACAATTAAGTCTCATCTGAATCATGCCAACAAGGTTGGTAGTCTAAGATTCTGGAAAACTTGCAGTGTAGTACATTTTCATTACTAATAAGAAGTGTGCATGCACATGAAAGCTCATACCAATAACAAACTTAGTTGGTCTCTAAGGTGCTACTGGAAGGATTTTTTTTATTTTGTTTCAACACGGCTACCTACCTGTAACTAATAGCATGTATATAACTCTTAAGTAATGGAAGGTATCAGACTATTCCAATTGAAATCTCACGAAAGAAAATTGAGAGATAATTGAGCTTTCAGCACAAATACTCTGAAAAATCCAGAGATTTCCTAAGATCCAGAGATCCCTCTCCAAGACAAATACCTTTTGGACCAGATTTTCAACCTATCAGTCCATGAACCTAATTAAAATCAAAAGAAGGCTGGGAGAGAGACTGTGACTGGCACTCACAGCATTTTCTTAAAATTCAAAATATGTCCACTGGTCCAAGAAGTTTGGTGACCCCTGGACCATGAAAACAATGACACACACATAGACCAAAGAGCAGCAGTACTGAGCATAATACTTAAATTATTAGATCAGCATGACTGCAGTGTTCTGTGCATCATTTCCTGGGATTGAGTTCTTTGGAACTCGGTGATGCTTTCCTCTGAACCCACAGGTTCAGCTTGTAAAACACACTGAAATTTAATGAAAGATACTTAGCAAGCTGAAATCCAGCCTTTATCTCTTACTTAGAAATGCATATAATTTTGCTAGGTCTTTCCATTTAAACTGCTAGCACGAGGTGGGAACCATATCAAGAAAAAGAAAGAAGTGTATAGCCCTTTCTTGGTTATTTTCCTCTTCGCTAATTTGTCACAAGGAAACATGACAGCTTCATTGTCATCATACCCGATTGCCAAAGCCATCAGGGTCTGCCTATTGCACCACATCATGTCATCACTCACAAATATAAGTCATAACCTGATGTTACAGTCATCATGATGAACATATATGTATGTGACAAAGTCCAACATGGGATGAGTTGCTGTGCTCACAGTGATTTATTTAAGCATTGTCAAAGCATCAGCAAACCTGTGTTGTTGTTTTTCCATAAGGCAATAGTCACTGCACTGAAAATGCTAAGATCCTCTAGGCAAAATATACTTTGGTGGCATTTCAACTACTGTCACTAAATAAATGTTTTCTCTGTTCGTCTCTCTGGGAGGAAGGCTTTGCCATTCTGCATCAGAGAGCTAATCATCAAGCCCAGTGTCTTGCCTCAAGCAATAGCCAATACATACTTCTCCAGATGAAAGTGCAAATAAGACATTAGTCATGAAGCCTGTTGAATGGTGATTGCAAGGTTCTTCTGTTGATCATTTTGCTGCCTGGTGCATAGATGTAAAGATCCTATTATTACCACTGCCCAGGCTATGAAACTCGGCTATGAAACAGGCTATGAAACAAGGATTCTATGCAGCTGCAGTCCTAACCATGCTTACTGAGAAGTAAGTTACTTTGGGTGGTGGGTGGTATTCAACTAAGTTTTATTCAGAGTAGAAGCATAGAATCGTACAGTTGGAAGGGAACACAAGAGTCATCTAGTCCAACCCCCTACAATGCAGGAATCTCAGCTAAAGCATCCATGACAGATGGCCATCCAGCCTCTGCTTAAAAACCTCCAAGGAAGGAGAGTCCACAACGAGGAAGACTATTCCACTGTTGAACAGCTCTTACTGTCAGAAAGCTTTTCTGTATATTTAGTCAGAATCACCTTTCTTGAAACCTGAAGCAATTGGTTCGAGTCCTACCCTCCAGAGAAGGAGAAAGCAAGCCTGTTCCCTCTTCCATGTGACAGCCCTTAAGATATTTGAGGATGGCTATCATAGCTCCTGTCAGTCTCCTCTTTTCCAGGCTAAGCATACCTGACTCTTTCAAGTGCTCCTCATAAGGCTTGGTTTCCAGACCCTTGATCATCTTGGTTGCCCCCCTCTGCAAAGTAGATCCACTGCAGTTAATAGTTCTAACATAGTCTTTTTCACTAATTGTGTTGGATCTACTCTCACTTGAATATTATGTCAAGTTAGGAGTCACTGTGCAATCATTGAGCCCATGTTGTGACATCATCAGGTCATGTGTTTCCCTGCTCCCAATAGTGGTCATCAGTGATATGGAGTAGAAGACGGGGAAATGCTCAGTTGTTGCTGTGATATGATGAAGTGACCACAGTGTTGGTGCTGACCTTTAAAGCTCTAAACAGCCTCGACCCAGTATACCTGAAGGAGTGTCTCCACCCCCATTGTTCAACCTGGACACCGAGGTCCTCCTCCAAGGGCCTTCTGGTGGTTCCCTCACTGTGAGAAGTGATGTTACAGGGAACCAGGCAGAGGGCCTTCTCAATAGAGGCGCCCACCCTGTGGAACACCCTACCATCAGATGTCAAGGAAATCAACAACTATCTGACTTTCTGAAGGCAGCCCTGTTTAGGGAAGTTTTTAATGTTTGATGTTTTATCGTGTTTTTAATATTCTGTTGGGAGCCGCCAGAGTGGCTGGGGAAACCCAGCCAGATGGGCAGGTATAAAATATTATTATTATTATTATTATTATTATTATTATATATTTATTTGGCAGCAGAGAAAACTCTGCATGGGAATTGAGTGCTGCTATATCACGTGTCATGTTTGGTTTCACACCGGTTTCCTAGTACCGTAAATTCTCTTTATTAATGATCTGCCTTTTAACTGACCAATCAACTACTGTTTAATAGAAGTGCACATTTCCAAAAGCTCTTTGGATACTTGGAAGCCAGAATAAAGTCACATGGCATTGAATAAACATACCACATTTTTCAAAGAAAAGTCACCTTTAACCACTCTTTCCTCTTTTCATTTTCTCTCAGGGAAGCATGCTAGAATCAAAGGAGCATTGAACAATATACAAATGTGCCTTGACTCATAGCTCCATGGATTAGCACTTGCCCTCGCTAACTAATTGGCAAAACCTCCCATTAATTCATCTATTGTTTCAGCCGATTAAAGCTTGTAGTGCTAAAAAAAAGTTATTATTGCTTTATGAAGAACTCAACATTTGCTGCTTGTTTTGAAGACAAGTACCGGTATACTAGGAAAAAATCCAGTTGGCAAACTGATGTAATAAGTTGCCTTTAAAAAGGAAGATAAAGCAAAGAATTAAGAATTAGATTTACTGGATAACATGGGAATTCTAGATTAGTAAAACTTGACAAGAAGTTGTACAAAAAAAAAAAAAAATCCCTCCCCCACCCCCACTCCGGTCCCTCTGAAAGAAACTCTTATGTAAGTTGGGTGGAATTTATTTTGGGGGATGACAATTTGTGTCAAGATGAAGACGTTGCTTCTCTCAAATTCTCAAATCCCAAAGCAGGCCTGCTATTTACCAGGAGGAGAGATGAGATATTAGTTGGCCATTATTTTGCCTTGGGCAATGCTTGGTACAGGAGAAAATGCAAAGGATGAATGAATGGACTTGTTTATTTCCTTTATTTAGAATACATAATAACTAATGGATGGTTAGCCTATAGAATGAAAATTGTGAGGGTCTATGCTGAGGACTTCTGTTGATTTTGCTCCCTTGTGCATGGTTGCACTTTTGTCTAGGGCTTGTCAATCAGAAGGTCGGCGGTTTGAATCCCCATGATGGGGTGAGCTCCCGTTGCTCGGTCCCTGCTCCTGCCAACCTAGCAGTTCGAAAGCACATCAAAGTGCAAGTAGATAAATAGGTACCGCTCCGGCAAGAAGGTAAACGGCGTTTCTGTGCACTGCTCTGGTTCGCCAGAAGCGGCTTAGTCATGCTGGCCACATGACCCGGAAGCTGTACGCCGGCTCCCTCGGCCAATAAAGCGAGATGAGCGCCACAACCCCAGAGTCGTCCGCGACTGGACCTAATGGCCAGGGGTCCCTTAACCTTTATATTTGTCTAGGTTTTAAAACAATTAAATAATGTTTAACCCAACTAGCATGTCTGGAATAGGACAAGAGATTGTTTTCAGCGGGTTGAAGAGAAAATTTAAAAAGTGCATCTTGTCTGAAACTTGTAAAGCTTTCTTCCACTGCAAGGAAGGTTTCCATTTTTCTGTCTCATTCTCAAGACCCTTTATAATTTCCTTAGAATTTTGGAATTGCACTTACCGTATCACTGTGAGGTGGCCATGGTATGTATGTGTGTTTTCTTAAACATTTCTTTTGCACTCTGAAACGACCCCAGCTGCCTGTATTTCCTGATCTAAAAAGGCCTCATAGGAGGAGTTACTTCATGGCATCTTCCACTGAACTTTAATTTAAGCACCAGAAGCTGTAAAAGGTGGCTGTTGAATGCCTGAGATTGATGCACTAGGAGGAGGAGGAGGAGGAGGAGGAGGAGGAGGAGGAGGAGTTTGGATTTGATATCCCACTTTATCACTACCTGAAGGAGTCTCAAAGTGGCTAACATTCTCCTTTCCCTTCCTCCCCCACAACAAACACTCTGTGAGGTGAGTGAGGCTGAGAGACTTCAGAGAAGTGTGACTAGCCCAAGGTTACCCAGCAGCTGCATGTGAAGGAGCAGAGACGCAAACCCGGTTCACCAGATTATGAGTTTACTGCTCTTATTCACTCCACCACACTGGCACACTGATTTATTCTTTAAGAGAAGTCCTTCCTTTTATCTTAAAATATCATTTGACAGTGATTCACTTAAAAGTACAAAGACTTAAAAGAAAAGAAAAGAAAAAAGCTATCAGGTGTGTGTTGGGCAATCTCCTCACCTGCCAGAAGACCCAGCTGAGGATGTCAGGGGTTTTCAAGGAAGCACAACCAGCCAGGAAGTTTGCAGAGTGCAGATCACTGGAGAACTGATAGTAGATTGAAAGAAATAAATATCCCTCAGCCTCTAAGGTAAGCACAACCAAAAAGCTATCATCTACCTATGAGGATTTCACACACAAAAATCATTTCTGTTTGGTAATTTCACAATGTTTTTTTCTCACTGATTGAGGGAGAATGGTTAAATAAAAAGCAGGAGACATTGTCAGTACAACATTAAGTAAACTATGAAATTAATATACATTACTTACAAATACAAATACAAAAATTCTAATTTTAAAATGCAGTGGAAACAGTCACTCCAGTGATCACAGCAATACACACCAGACATTCAAATAACATATTCCTTCATTCCAACAGCTGAAAATAATTATCAAAAATTAATCTTTAAAACTAAATGAATCCCCAAGAAACCACAATACAACATTAGCAGTCAAATACCTGGAAATAAGGGGAAAAAATTCATCTGGCAACTGAAAGATGCCAACGTTTTCATCAGCTGGCACAAATGAAGATGGTGTGGATAAAGATTGATTTTATATTTTTGTTAGCTGCCAAGAGGGTTATTGTAAGAAAATGGAACTATTCAGAAGAGTTAAATATAGATTGATGGTATGGTCAAATCTGGTTCATAGCTATTGCTTGAAAACTCAAAAATTACGGTGCTGTAGAGGACAGAAAAATAATAATTTCCAACTACATGGCAAGCAAATATTTTATATATAAATGATTATAGCAATGTTCAAATTCCTCCTGTGAAATATGCTACTATTTTGAATTCTTAGTAACTTTTTCAGTTTCAGGTGAGATATTTATAAGGCCTTGAGAATAACATCTTGATATCTCTAAAGAAAGCATTTTTATTTTATTTTATTTAAAAGGATATGTTACTACCCCCAGAATCAATAATAATAATATTTCCTTGCAAGAATTGTGAATTTTGCAGCTCAGATTTATATCCCTTTATTGTCTTGCTGTGTGTGTTTCATTTTCATGCAGCTGTATTGTTTTCTCTTTATTTTAATATGTTATTGAATTACATGGTTTTGGTTAAATAAATAAAGATGAATATTAGGGGGAAAGTTTGTACCTGCTGAGCCTTGTACCATAAATGGGGTGGGGGATACTGAAAAAGCCTTCTACCTCATAGCTAACCTCTTGACTTCTGCCGTAGGGGCATCCAGAAGGGCCATCTGAAAATCCAGTTTGGTTCATATCATAAAATTGTAAAGTGGGAAGGGACCCTGAGAGTTATCTAGTCCAACCCCCTGCAATGCATGAATCAAGCATCCGTGACAGATGGTCATAAAACATCTGCTTAAAAGCCTCCAAGGAAGGATGAGGAATGGTGGGAGCCTTCCCCTCCCCCTGCTCCTGACCAGGATCCTGAAGCTGCCCAGGAGCAGTGGAGCAGTATAGATTTGGAACAGTGGGTTGCAGAGGGGCATAGTTCTGAAGACAACAGTTAGGACGAACTGGGGGATGAACAGCAAAGTGAAAAAGAAATGGAAGAGAGAGAGCTAACAGACTCTCTCTTGCTTGAAAGTGTCCAGTCTATCAGTCCAAAGTCACATAGAACAAATAAGGTGGCTACACAAAAAGCACAGTGATTGTGTGATCAGGTTGCAAGGCGCGGAAGTGACTGAGTGGAAGTGGGTGGAAACCTTAATTGGGAACACCATCATTCTGAGAATGGCTACATTGTTCTTTGGCTGTGATCATTAAAGACACTTTAAATGGTAAGCAACTCTTTTCTCTTTGTCCTACTTATCTATGGCTGAAAGGGGGGAATCTGATTCCCTGAAGCCTGACAATAACACATTGCAGTAGTCTAATTGTGAGGTTATAGGGATACAGACCATGAAGTGATGTTTTTAACCTAACAGCATGGATATATCTGAGTCACCAGCTGATGTGGTACTCTGAGCCACAGAGGACATCTGGACCTCCTGTGATAGTAATGGATTGTGAAGAATCTCCAAACCATGGATCTGAATTTTCAAGGAAAGTGTGACCTCATCAGAACTAGTGAAACTTCCTGCATCTTAACCACAGTACAACCCACTAAAAGTATCTTTGTCTTGTCTGGATTGAGTTTAAGTTTACTAGCTGCCATCCAGTTTATTACCATAGCCACAAACCCAGATTCACATCCCCACTCAGCCATTAAACTGGACAATCTTGGGCCAGTCACACAATGCATGATCAGCTTAACATGCATCATGGTGTGACATCATAATATGTGCTACTGATGCTATTGGCTGTTGGTAGGTGTAAGGCTGTTCAGCGGCTGCTCATGAGTAACCAGGCTGACGCAGAAACTTCTAAACTAAGTTTCTTTGTTGTGCAAATATATACAGTGCAGCTACCAAAAAGATGTCCAGTTCATCCTTTGGCAGTCCGGGAATGGCCCCTTCCGGTTCTTTGCCCAGCATAAAAGGCGTGGAATGCAGAACCCCCGCCTCCCTCCCCTGCGCCTCTACCCCCTGCGCAAGTGGGGAGACGGAAGAGGTGCCTCTTTTCCAGCCCCTGCCTTGTGCGAGGGCTCTTCTCCCCTGTCAGAGCGCTGACTCCGACTTCCTGATCCCAACTCTCCCTCTCCACTAGAGGGACTGCTGCCATCCTCACTGGAAGAGGAGGAATTACTCAGCAACGGAGGGCGGGGGTTGACGATACTGAGAAAGCCCTGGCAACTCCTTGCTCACTTGCAAGGGCAGCCCCCTGACAGTAGGGATGGGGAAATAGCCTGCAGAAATCACTTGTTGAGCTAAACTTGGACAAGCCAAGAACATCTACTTCGGCCCTTAGAATCATATTAGTGTTCTGTAACTCACCGTGACATGAATTTCTGTGCTGTACAACAAAGTTTATGGAATCGATGGCATGCATCTGCGTAATGGAAACATTGAAAAATATCTCATAGCAGGCCTTGAACATTCAAAATACATTCAACTACTATGATGGTTATCTTTGTTTTATCAGGGCCCCCCATCTTTTTTAAATACTTATGACAGGCTGACAAATGAAAGGCTTATTTCTGCTGTATTTCCTTTTTTCCATTTTATGAGATTATTCTTTTGAAAGATGATGACTGTGCTTTGTATTTATCAGAGGTCTTTTTTTTTTTGAGGACCATGAAGGTAGAAATGTAGGGATTCTAATCACTTTAATAAGATTGAGTTTCCTACATTTGGAGGACCATGGTACTTTGCAACAGTGCATCCAAGACAGGAAAGTTGTGTGTGTGTGTTTGTGTGTGAAAGAAAGAGATCAGCATTTATTTCTACTGCTTCTGATCACAGTAAGCACTGGGTTTTGGGAAGGTCCTAGAGTCCTCCTGCCTCATTCTCAAAGCCTAATTAGCACCTGCCCACCTTTGGGACGTAAATGGGCAGCCTCTAGGACCCTGCCAGAGCCTCATGCTTCCTTCCCAAAGACTGGAGCGTCCCTTACCTGGCCTTCAAAAGGTGTCACAAGGGCTGGGGTGTGTTTGTCAAGCTTTGGCCTTGAACAGGGTGCCATATTACCAAGGGCCTATAGCTGTCACTGGAGTTAGTTCACCTACAGCTGTCCTTCTAATTCTGGAAATGGGGGTGGCCTTAGAGCTCATTGGCTGCACTGCTGATGGATCTATTGAAAATAAGAAAGATATCCTCTGAAGAAGGTAATGTGGGAGTGGGGAGGAAGGGGAAACACCATACGGCAGAGTTTGTAAGTGAGCAATTTCTATGCAAGGTGTTTTTTTTTGTTTAATTGTGGCACTGTCTGTTCTGGCTAACGTGCCCAACCTCTCATTATGAAGCTTTGATAAAATGTGGGTAGAATTTTGAGTCAAGGTTTCCAACTGTGAGTGTTCAGTTGCAGAATTGGGTTAATGTGGTGCACTTAGTTTGTTAGATTTGGGAGTGTGCTTCCTGCGAGGAAATAAGGATTATGAAAATAAGGGGAATTTAGCTCAATTTTGTCCTATTTGCCGTACATTGCAATTATGCAATTATGCAATTATGTTCAGACAGCTAATAAATAGCTAGAGCTGAAATGATAGCTCGATTAAATGTGACTAAGTCTAATTAATACTTAATCGTAACAGCAATCATTGATACAAATTTACTGCTTTCTCTGGGTGTAGAGAAGTTGAGTAGCAACAAACATGGGATATAATATCTACTGCAGATATGAATGCATATTACAACATAGAATTTAACTGTTCTGGAAAACTTCCTGCCTTGAAATAGCATGCAAGTTAGGATTTAACTGCAGAAAGCCATTTGTGTCCTCAAGAATGTAAGATGACCCCTCCTGGTTCATACCAAAATTCTATGTCATCCACTTCCAAATTGCAGTGTTGGCATACCTTCCAAGTGTCCCTATTTTCCAGGGATAGTCCCAGAATTATGAAAGCCACCCCAGCTTCTGATTTCATGCTGGAATGTCCCTATTTCCCCTGCCACTGCCACCACCACTGAGCTCAGGGATTAGGATGAGCCGGCGCTTGTCCTGAGTGATGGTGGCGGCCGCAGTGGCAACTTCGAGGGAGTATCCTGTTGCCTCTTCATTGCTTCCTGGCTGCTGCTGCTGCTGAACTTCTTCCTTGGGCAGCTCATAGCAGCTTCTGGAGAGCAGGTAAGAAGGAGAAGGAGAGGCTGCTGCCAACCTCATGTGATGCACCAGCTCTGAGGTGCAGGCAGAGGGCATGGCCGCCCCAGGCAGGAAGAAGGGAGAGTAAAGCAGAGCGCAAGTAGACTTTATTTTATTATTTAAAAATGCTTCATGATTTCCATGACTAACTTTGCCACGTTCTGGCACTTTGGTCTAAACCACTGAGCCTCAGGCTCGCCGATCCAAAGGTCGGCGGTTCGAATCCCCACGACGGGGTGAGCTACCATTGTTCGGTCCCAGCTCCTGCCCACCTAGCAGTTCAAAAGCACATCAAAGTGCAAGTAGATAAATAGGTACCGCTCTGGCAGGAAGGTAAACAGCGTTTTCGTGCGCTGCTCTGGTTCGCCAGAAGTGGTTTAGTCATGCTGGCCACATGACCCGGAAGCTGTCTGCGGACAAACGCTGGCTCCCTCAGACTATAGAGCGAGATGAGCACACAACCACAGAGTTGTCCACGACTGGACCTAACAGTCAGGGTTACCTTTACCTTTTAAAACTGATGTATTGCTGTGTGTTTTTCTTTTTGTAATTCTACCAAAAATAAAATAAAATAAAATTGGGTTTAAGAGGTTTCCTCATGGTGGTGGAGGATGTGTGTACTATGTCCCATTGGTATAGTGGTGGAAATGCTCTGCAGGGAGGGGGACAAAAATGGGGGGTCGTGGAGGGTCAGTTGCAGGGCAATGAAGTCACTATATTCATCTGTGGAATGTTGGAGAGTATCAGGGATGTCGGCTTGGCCCCACGACAATGGGTGCCCTGCAGTGTGTATGGCCCTGCTGCCAAAATTTGTGGGTGCCTGGTCATTTCACGGGGAATTTTGTGGATGCTTGGGCCCCAAGGGCCCCAGGGAGTCAGCACCTGTGGAGGGTATTGTGTTGGTCATTCAGATTTCTCTAAGTAGCCCAGAAATGGAGTGTGTGATCATTTTTTCCTTTACTATTAGAAGAAAATTCTAGCCTCAATTATTGCATTAAGTCTTCACCTGGTGACATAATCACAAAGATATCCTAGCCTTGTGAGCATTTTATTTCAATACATTCTTAGAAAGCAATATCTGCCATCAGGGAATAGTATTAAAAGGCAAACTTTCCTTAAGTTAAGGAATTCAAGCAAAATAGCAGGCCTGAAGCACAACTTATATTTTGCTATGCAAATGGTATCTAAGTTAGTCTTCTAACCCCCCAAATGACTTCAATAACAATCCAGACTCGAAGAGAAGGAATTGGGGAACCCTACTGAATCCCTGCAATATATTGGGCTTGTGTTTGTGCATGCACATACACAATTCGTCATGGGAAGGACATTTTGCTAGTTATGCTGAGATGACCTTGATGTGGGCGGTGGAGGAGGGGAGAGAAATACATTTGCCATTTTAAAACATGAGAAATCACGCTCTGCGTGACTGTTTGTATCAATTTGCTCCCCTAGCCGTTTCTTTTGTTCAGCCTCCTTCCCCACAGTACCATGTTATTGCTTGTCAATACATTTCAGTGTCGCATCAATGCAATCTTTTTCCCCAAACCCAGCTTCATTCAATCCTGAGTGCAATGCTTCTGATCTTTATGCATCTCAGTATTAGGCAGTGGGAATTTGCTTTGCATACCAATGAATAAGAGACATGCCATCCACTTATGTATTTTAAGCTGAGGTGGGTCATTTCAGCATCTATATTTGGGTTCTACCACAGACATAAAAGATCTCTTTTATGTGTTTTCATTTTGCAGATGGTCCCCATCAGAAAATACTGTCCCCTCCATCCCCTACATTTTGCCACATTCTGTAAAGTAATTTCCGTTGTCCTCATTCACATAACATGCAGCAGGTTAAAATCCTCCGCATTTATATCTCTCAGGAGCCTGCTGCTTTAAAGGGGAGTATTAGATTCACAGAAATTTTATGTTTATGCCTGCCTTCTGCTCTTTGAAATCTCATCTGGATGTTATGAAAACAAAATGCAGACTGTGTTAAATTCCTTGCAGGGATGTTGTAGTGGTAAATAGCATTTCAGAAAGTATTGCTGGCTCCGATTGCTCTTGTTTTTTTCCATCTGATTCACTCGAGACAAAATGTAGTGATCATTCCCGTATTTTTACTATGTAGTACCAGACTGGTGGAGCTGTGAATTCTTTGGTAGTTGTGCAATTAACATGCCAAGTCAAAGGCTTCCTTTATAGTTGCGGCAGTGATAGCAATCTAGAGCTTCTATATAGTTGAAAGGAGATTAAATTACACATTATTCCACGACAGAGATGACCAAGGTCATGCTTTACGGTCCTTATTTTAGGGAAGGCCTAAAATAAACTATATGTCATCTACCAGCCATGCATAACAACCCAACAGGCGTTAATGGAACCCTGGCATCAGCACACAGATTCCTCAGGTAGCTGCCTGGTAAAAGGAGTGAGTCCAGCAGTAAATCACACCGTGCATTTAGGAGTTAACTTTTTTAAAGCAAGAACACAATCTGTACAGACTTAGGGGAGTGTCATGCATAATGAACAGAGCAGCTCTTTCCCATGGATCAATTGCTGAGACTAAAAGTCCCTGCCTTCCCACAGCTGCCACCTCCCCACCCCACCAAGCAATCTGAGACTACACCTGCATGCCTTTCTTTGCTCCTCCCACTTCATGCCTCTTCTGGTTCTGGGAGACCAGAAAGAAGGGGAGCTTGTCACAGCAGGAGGTGAAGACACCTATGATTCTCCACAAGCCTGACTCACCTCTGCCTCTTGTCCCCCCTCCTCCCCATCTTCTGCCTCTGAAACTGGACGTCTCCCTGTCATAGACTTTTCCAGCTCACTAAGCCCTGTTACCTCTTCACCTTCTGACACCTCATCTTCTCTCTCTGACCTCTGATCGTTGTCCCACCACCATTCCCTGAGCTCTGAGCCTTCTTCCTTTGGTGGTTCCTCAGCCGTTTCCTCCCACCATTCCTCTGCATCCAAACAATCCATGACACCTGGACACCATGTTTGCATTGCCAAATAAAGAGGAAATGCATCCCTTTAAATACAACCAAGGAGTACACAGATTGACATAATATTTTATAAACTGATTTAGGATATATCTTGCCATAGTAGGGGGTCACTGTCACTAGCTGACCTGTGCAACTGCTCAGACTGCTGTTCAGGACCCCTAATTTTCCTACTTTTTTAATATTTGGCCTTGGACTATACAGCTCTTCAAACAGAGGATACCTTCAAATAGAGGATGTTCTCTGGCAGCCTTTTGTAAGAGAGGACAGTGTTTTGTATAGTACTACGCATGAGCAGCCTGCTCCAGAGTACCAGCAGGTTCTCATTTTTCATGTTTGCTCTGTCCCCTTTTTATTTTTTTTAATAAAAAAGCTGGACTCCAATCAACACTGGCTTTTGGAGCTGCCATTGTAACTGCCACCAAAGACCCCAACAAAGTACTATTCCAGGGCATTGTGAGAAATTAAAGTTGTAGTTTCCAATGAAGGTTTAGGAGTCATTGTTTTTATTTTCCACAGTGTTCTCACACAACCACTCCTAAGCAACTTCTCTGATGCTGTGGTGGCCAGAGAGCCCCTTGGTTTCCGGGGAGCCTCAGTCTTATCATGTAGCAGTGATAGAAGAAAATATGTTACTCACTGCTTCCATCATATTTTCAAGTATGCATCCAGTGTAATTGCTCCAAGAGTTTTGAGGTCAACACCAACATCTACACCAGTCAATGTAAAGCAGAACCCTCAGAAGACTGCAATGACAAATTTGTGAGGCACTGTGAGGATAAAGTTGCTCACTTCCATGACAAATTAGATGCCACTAATGGAGAAGGTCAGAGTAAGGTGACCAGTCTGGTTTGGTTTTATGGATTCGGTGTCAGCTCTTGTGGCCTGAAGATCTGGGCAATACACTTGAGGGTGTGTGGCCAATTACATGCTCACTTGAACATTGTCCTTCATGCCTGATTAGATCTCGCTGGAGGGGATTGACCAGGTGGGTCCTATATGGGGTGTACACATCTTTGCAGGAGGAACAGGTACCTGAAAACATTAAGGAGACTGCAATGCTCTCACTCATAAAAAAAACCCAAAACAACAACAACCCTATATTGGAATGGGAAGTCCAATAATTATCCTGATGCATATATTAGGTGAATGCAGAGAACCCAAGATTCACCTCGTGTCTGTTTTTTAAAAAATATAATCTGATTTGCTTCTGAGTTACTTGGTTTATCACTAGCTTTCACTCTGATTCAGATCACTATAAGCAACGCTCTTTGTACCCACTGTTCCCAGTTCACTCCTATGGGTAATTAAAAAACAACTATAATTTGTCTCCTTTTGGCTGGCGGGAGGGGGGGCAGATTAAATTTGAAGACGTGGGAGCCCACCCAGAGTGAATTAAGTTGGCCACATTGCAGACAAACATGTCCAGGGGCTTCTGTAAGAGAAGCATATTACTTTAATATGGATTCCTCCATAATCCATATTAAAGTAATAACTTTAGGAGGCAGACTAAAACTTCAAAAATTAGCTTCATATTTCTAAGAGATGTAGGGGTTTATTCGATATAACTCAGGGGCAATTAAGTGGTGTGTATTCTTGGTTGTACATATTTTAAAACATGAGAAGCTTCACACCGGTTGGCTTACACTCTATGTGGAGCTGCCTTGGAAGTTGGTTCAGAAGTTATAACTGGTGCAGAATGCTAAAGCTGAGATTCAGCTCTTATGACCTATAGGAGAAGGTGCACACCCCTCTAAAGTGAGTGGAAGTCTTTGCTGACTCTATTAACAGTTAATGCATGAAATGAAGGTGACATTTTTGGAGGGGGTTAGTGGTGGAATGGGAGACTGACATAATAGGAGTTATAAATTCCCAAAATGCAGTTTCTTCTTGCTTATAAAGCATGCTCTCAGTAAAGGAAATATTTATCAATGTCACACAAATCTCACTCTTGAATAATAAAGTCCACACCAAGTCAGTGCATACTAGCAAAACTCAGAGATCTGATATTTCACATATTTAGCCCTGACAGTTGGAGGGTATGCAACTGTCCTCTGCACAGAACCAACCATTGTTCCACAGTTTCTTGGGAGTCAGGCAGTTCTCTTAATCACTAGTTTAGGAAAGCCTGTCCCTTTTCATTTTGTAGCATAGACTTTATGTTGACATATCCCTGCTTCAAAAGTTTTGCTGTCCAGGATCTTTATCCTCTTGAAAGCTTCCAGTCATGTACTGCTATTCCAAAACTACAATGGCTAAGATCCCTTCCCACACCACTCATTAACCATCTCCCATGCAGTCCCTTTGCGACAAATCTCTTCCAACCTTAGTCCCTAGCAGTTAGGAAGAATGCTGACTATCCACTGTTGAGAGAAGGAGAGGTTAAACGAGCAGCTTGTCTAAATAAATGGCCAGATTTGCTTGCCCACATCTAGGCAGCTGCTGGAAGAACTAATGAACTGGCAGCAATGCAACTAATTAGGCCAAATAGGCCTGGATAGCTTGAGGCAATATGATTACAAATGGCACTGCAATTTCCAAACAGGACATACATTCACTCTTCATTTGACTATAATTATTTTTACACTACTTATAATCCAGGCAGCGGTTTTCAAGCTGTGCTTCAGGGAACCCTAAGGGTTTATTTTATGTATTTATATCCCACTGTTCTTCCATCATGGAAGCTGAAGTGGCATACATAGCATTCCCCAGCAGTCTCCCCATCCAGGCATTGTCTGGATTTCGACCTGCTTAGTTTCTGCATACATTTGCCTGAGGCCTCAGAGATAGAGGGGACCATATCAGTGTTGACAAACAATGTATTCCAACTGAGGACAGAAGGGAAGAGAAGACATGAGAAGAGGGCTTCAAAGGAACACTCAGCTCCTGGTCTTCTCCTATGAGCAAGTTTGCTGCATTATATGCCTGTTTTTAGACCATGCCCTCAAGTGTAATGGAATGAGAGAGGCACCATAATGGCAGACAAGCATCCATAAAGAACAGCTTGCCCACAAATTCTCATCTTCATCTGCTATGGATAGCTGCAGGGAAATGTTGGCTATGTGCTATGGTGCCTTATTGGGTCACCAGGAGTGATAGAGTGGCTCAACCAGCCTGGAAGCTGCACCCAGAATGAAACACACGTACCCTAGAATGCTTCCCTGAATTATATGCAAATTACTGGTGTTCCTTGGGAGATGGCGCAACATGGAAAGGGTTCCCTGGAAAGAAAGCTTTTGATGAGCACTGATCTAGTGTGCCAGTATTTCTACCTGCATAACTAAGATGTTTTGTAAATTGTTGGAGTGCCTTGGTTGAATCATGCCACAGTATCTCATCTTGTGGTCAGAAGCCATGCTAGACCATGACATGTTTGGCAAATATGGATATATTAGGCAACTGTCACCACTCATATATACATATATATTCCTTGGTTAAGTGACTGAGAGAATGATAGTCAGCTGCAGGTATGTCAAGATGAAGTGGATAATCTGGACCAATTCTAGTCTGGCTTCAGGCCTGATCTTGGCATCCAATCAGCCTTAGTCAACCTGATTGGTCATCTTTATTGGGAGAGAGACAGGGGAGTGCTACCCTGTTGCTTCTCTTAGAACTCTCTTTGGTGTTTAACACCATTGTCCAGATATCCTCCTGAAGTGACTGTGAATTGTGGTTTTGGGTGCACTGTGCTTTGATCATTCCACTTAAATAGCTTCTACTTTGTAGCTTCTGGATGTGTCTAAAAAAATAAATGATGGTTCTAAGAAATGTCATATTTGGATCCATGTTACCTAATCACCTTGTGCAGGCTCTGGCTCTGTCAGCACACATGGCCTCATCTTGCGCAATCACATCCTGGACCACTCCGCTTGGCAGGATTCTGCCAATCTCAGGGCACAGGCAAGCAGGTATGGTGGGGGCAGCAATCATTTACAGAAGTACTTTGACCCTAAGCTATACAAGGCTTTGTGCATCAGTTGCAACCTTGAATTGGGCCTGTAGCTCACAGGCTTTTAGAGCAACACTTTGATATTTAGTGACATATAAACCAAGAATGCTGTCCTGTTTTAGTAACCCGACATCTCATTCTGTACCAGCTTCAGCTTCTGCATTGTCTTCAAGTTTAGCTCCACACAGGATCAGTTGAAGTAGTCCAAATGTGAAGTTATCAAATCATGGGTTACTGAATAGCTAGAGCTGATGAACTGGGCCTCTGGTGATAGCTTGGAATCAAGACGTCCCAAGCTATGTATGTGATCCTTCAAGGACATCCAGAATAAGCTATTCCACCTAGTTTCTATGCCTATGAACATTCTGCCCATGGCACCTATAAGTTTTTAGGACTTGGCTTCAATTTATTGGCCATCACCCAACACATTACAGACACTGGCCAACCTCTCCTGATTCAGATGTAATAGAGAGCTAGAGCTGAATGTCTTCTGCATGTTGTTCTAAATCCCAGGATGGTAGCTCCCACCAGTTTCATGGGAGTGTTTAAACAGCACAGGGAACAAGAAGAAACCCTTCAGAACTTCATTGTACAAGTGTCCTAGGGCCAAGCAGTAGTCCCCAATGCAATTATCTGGATGAGACCATGCAGATTGTAGTGGATGAAGCCTTCTCAGTAACAGCAATCCTTTTGTGGAATTCCCTTCCAGTGGAAGTATGTTTGTGGTCATGCATGTTCATTCAGGCTGTTCAAAGATAAAAGAACTGACAACACAGTTATAATAGTATGGTAATTTCTAAAGCTGGCTTTGTTTTGTGCAGGAATTTTTACATTGTTTTTAATGTAATGTCTTACTCTGTATGTATTTTAATGTTGTAAACTGCCCTGAGCTTCCAACTGGAAGGGCGGTATAGAAATTAAGTTGTTGTTGTTGATAATAATGCAATAAAGAGATATTACAGTGAAAAATGGGGAAAGCCATCCATTTTCCTGAAGCCCGTTTCTCAAAAAATCTGCTGATTCTGTGAATATTACTCATTTGCATCATTATGTTATGGCCATTATAAGCCTGAAATTCAATTACTAATTGATGCACATAGCCTCATTGGCTGTACAGAATAAATCTGCTTGCTATAATTGTACATGACCTGTGTTACAATTACTGATGTAATTCTCTGTCTTCCTGCCAGAAGTAGTAAACTTCGACATGATCTCCAGATACTTGGTATTCTCTCTTACTGCTGGACCAAAAAAAATTAAAAATAAGTATCAAAATAAAAAAGGTCCGGAGCTTCTGAGGAATTACACTGGCCAGGTCAGCACATGTTTGACCTTATTAACATAAAAATGTGCATTTGACATAATTATGTTAATCCTGATAATTGAGAGGGGGGGTTCCTGTATTGTTTGTCTCGCCTCTTTCTCTCAGTTGAATACAATTTTATGAATATAACTTTAAAATACAAAATCACATTTAAAAGGGTGTTGATAAAAAAGATGGAATGTAGAGATTGTGTCATATGGGAGGCCAAGACTGTAATCCTATACAAGAGTACTGGGGAACATTTAGCCTGAGGGGTTATTTAGACCTGACAACCTACCGTTGTCCTACAAGGTCATTTTGGCCAAGCTCTTCCCATCTTCCCAACACCTGGTATCTTATCTTATATGAATCATAGTACTGTGGAATTGGAACTAAAGTTATGGGTGAGCAGGAAAGGGTTTTGCAGACACTGTCAATCAGTTGGTCACTGCGGGTTCAAAGCACCAAGTATAAACTTATTATTGGGGCTTGTGAAATGCAATGATTTTGCCCACTTGACTTGATTTCAAACCACATGGGCAAAAATATGGGTCACCTGGCATCATTGTGACATCAGATGATTGACAGATGGGCAGCTCGATCCACGGGGATGGGAGAGATACAAATCTGCACTACTGACCAGTTTTCCTCCCTGCTATAGACACTTAGCAGGAAATAAGTCAATGAGACTTCATTCTGAATCCTACATAGGATTGTACCTTTACAGTGGTTTACATTTTGCCCCAGTTGTTAATTCAGTAGGTAGCAGTATGCCAGCCACTGTCAATAAGAGAATAATACTGGCCAACTCTGCAGAAATGTTGATTCTTGAAATGGTGTATGTGAAGCATTCAATCCTTCAAAGAAGCACTGAATAAAAGATAACTGTAGTTATTCTACAGCCTAAAAAGATTATGTGTCCCCTTCAAAGAAGCACTGAATAAAAGATAACTGTAGTTATTCTACAGCCTAAAAAGATTATGTGTCCATAAATTTCCAGCCGTACAATCTAAACTACATGAGGACACTGCTGAACAAAAGAAAGATTTCATCTCCTGAAGTTAAGCAGGAGTCAATGAGTCATACCAGTCTAGCAGATACCCCGGAATTTCATGTAGCAGAGATTCAAAGAAATCTATATATAATTAGCCAAATAATCAGTACACTGCACCACACTAACCCCATTTTTGCACTTCTCTGTTTCCATGAAGTCTCTTATGAGACAAACATACTTATTGCGGAAGCTGCACTATATTGTGTCAATTCCAAATGGTGCTATTCATACCTATTATGCTATGAATAGAGCCCGCCTTAGGGAATTTGGTTTCCTTTACCATGTATGTCAATGAAGAGGAACCCAAGGCCTTCTAGATTCCAGGGTTGATGGGGCTGGATTTCACCAACTTCTGGTGGTCCAGAAGTTTCCAACCCCTCATAATTATTTTTCAGTAATGGTCTCTTCTTCTAAAATATATGATGATACCATTAAATGAAATCTATCCCTAATAAATTAACTGTCATAATTATAGCATTTTTCAGTTTTAAATCTTCAAGTTCTTGATACATGGTTTCTACCTCAGGTGTAAAAATATGTCCAGGTTATTTCTATTTCCTTTTCCAGTAGTTTTTAGAAAATAAAAACAGAAATGCATCTTCCCATGCCACCTGTGTACTATTTTTCTACTTTTACATGAGCACTACACGTAAATCCTTAACATTTTTTATTTGCTAATGCCACAGCCAGCCAGTTTTAAAACAGAGTTTTATAATGCAGTACTCCAAAGGGAATAGTCTGAGAGGAGAGTAACCACTTGAATTACTGTTGAAAGATTACAGGGGGAAATGAGTTCTTTTAAAGGTTTAAAGTGTTCTTTCAAAAACTAATCAGGCAAGCAAAATTTAGCTATGGAAAACAAAGACAAATAATAATAGTAAAGTCCTTGGGTCAGAATATACCTGATGGGACTGGAATATGCTCAGGTGGGATAGGGTGGTATATTAAAACCTACAAAATCAAAATTCAGCTCAAAAATGCAGTTTCTAAGTAACTGGAATATGAACATTTGTTTGCCTTCAACAGATGAGGCCATATGGTCAAAAGAAAACCATGTGGCTGGTTTTCTTACACTCTGCAGATGGAAATGGTTATCTCCTCACTTAAAAATAGAACCAAAACTGCTTAACAGTAACCATGCAACAAGTATAGCACTTTCTGGGATAATAAGACAATAATACCGGTAGTTGATGCAAAAGATGGACCTGGTAGTGAGGAAATAATTTTTCTCCACCTCTGTCACATCCTCTCAATCTTGTCCAGTGGAGATTTTCTGAGTGGGTCGGGGCTTTTTAAATTCTGGTCCAATAAATACCTGCATGGACCTCAGTACCTGATGGAGTGTCTCTTCCTGTATGTAGCTATCTGTGCCTTAGGATAATCTGCAGAGACCTTTCTCCAAGTGCCTCCTTAAACTGAAGAATAGAAGTAGACTACAAGGGAGATGGCCTTCGCATTACTGGCTCGCTGGTCGTGGAATGCTCTCCTTAGAGATACTCATCTCACACCTATATTAATGTATTTCTACCACTAGGCAAAGCATTTTCTCTTCTCCCGTGCCTTTTTAACATCTTGAAATGTTTCTTAGCATTGCTTCATATTTGTATTTTTTATCATTTTGGAAAACAACTTAGGCTGTAGTCTTGGGGGTGGGGCAGGAGGAAGGTAGCTTAACTGCTGTATCCTAGGCAGAAGCTGTTGCAGAGGAACACACTCAGCTCATATACCTCAAATTTATTTGCTCCCCAATCCCCCAGACACTTTGTTTTAACAGTTTCTCTCTCATTGGGAAGCAGATGACCAGGAGAGTTTTTTTTTTTTCCAACCTGTGTCCTGGTCCTCCCCAGTGTGTCACTGAACCACCCCACACATAGAAATATTATGCATAGCTCTTACATTAAGGCATGCTCCTTTGCACTTTAGTCAACATGGAGGGGCTGTCTGTTGCCCCCTGCCCCTGATGTTATTGTGGCTGGTGACTGTTCCTTCCAAAGTATCTGCATTCCTGCAATATCTGCATATGCATATGTTTTCCTTTCAGATATTGCATGACAACAACAACAACAACAACAACAACAACAACAACAATTTATTATTTATACCCCGCCCATCTGGCTGGGTTTCCCCAGCCACTCTGGGCGGCTCCCAACAAAATATTAAAAAAATACAATAAAACATCAAACATTAAAAACTTCCCTGAACAGGGCTGCCTTCAGATGTCTTCTAAAAATCAGATAGTTGTTTATTTCCTTGACATCTGGTGGGAGGGCATTCCACAGGGTGGGCCCACTACCAAGAAGGCCCTCTGCCTGGTTCCGTGTAACTTCGCTTCTCACAGTGAGATGGAGCTGGACCTCAGTGTCTGGGCTGAGTGATGGGGGTTGAGATGCTCCTTCAGGTATGCACACTGTACATCAGGGGGGTGGGGAGAGATCAACAGGGACAATGATGCCAAGTGCAGAGTCAATGGGGGGTGTTGCACAGGGTAGTTGTATACTGTCAATGTGAAAAGTAATAATGCAAATATCAAAAAAGGAAAGTCAAAAAGCTAAAAATAGTCGCCTTTGAATTGCTAAAAATAGCCTTCTTTGTATCTTTAGCTTGTCCCTTTACATCTGCCAAGATTATGTGATAATACACGGTTCTGATAAATTGTCAACTGAAAATTTGGGATGGTCCAGGGATGCTAGTTATTCAGTCTTTATATGTTCTTAGACTTAGCCATATCTTAGGGAAAATCTTCACACGTGTTATTTTCTCCATCTGTATGGTAATGTTTATTGCAGAGCTATGACACCTGTGTGGCCTTCAATATATTGGTGGACCACAACTACCATCCTATTGGCTATATTGGCCAGGGCTGCTGGTAGTTGCAGGCTAACAACAGTTTGATGTCCTCAGGTTCCCCATTTATGTTTTACCACAATGCTACGAAATTTATTACTAGACACTATGGAGTGGCAGTTGTGATTTCCTTTGACGGGTGCCATTTTTAATGTTACATTGGACCAAAATTGCTGTGTTTCACATTATTTTCATTGTGAGGTGATTGATTACAAAAGTGATCTTGCAATGGTAGAGAATTGGTTGTGTGAGAATATGCCCTTACTTCAGTCACTTAAGGGAGACATGCTTAAGAGCAGATTGATGGCTGCTGACAGTATGGTACATACCTAAATGTTGTTTTACCCATTAGAGATAAATGAGTAGGACATTTATAGCTGCCCTGATTCTGACCTCCCAACAGCTCATTTAAATACTCTATAAAGTGCAAAGCATCTGTCTCTGTCTCTCTTCTCTCTGCAATTCCAGGGAAAAAAGTCTATTTATTTACTACACCATTTTGGTGGTGAGCAGCAGAGGTATCTGCACATTGCAGGTTACAGCACAGCTGAAGAGAACCCAAAACACATAAATTGATTGTGGCTCACCTTAAGCTAGCTACCAAACTAATATTATCAAAGCTTGCTTTTGCTAGGGTCTTTAAAAGACAGTGGAGCAAGCGAAGGAAAAGTCCCTTTGCTGTCTGCAAATGCCCTGCCCAGGGGGAAAGAGAGAAGGGCGGTTTAAAAGGGATTTTGATATGCAAAAAACTTGCCTTCCTGTCTGTGATTTTGACAGCGAGAATGGCATTTTGGCTGACTTGCTTGGGGTGCATGAATGCTGGATGATGTATTCCATGGCCAAACGTCAGCAGAAAATGATTGTCCACACATCTAATTCTTCTAGCTATATTTCTGCTGGGAGTGAACTGAAAACTAAGCCTTCTCCATCCATCTGTAACACTAACCACAAACATGGAGGAAACTTGTTACTGTTGGGAAGTCAATTACCCCTGGCTATTCAACCTCTCATTCATCAGCTTCTAAAAACCAAACCCCAACAAACAGCAAAGTGCTGGAAGCTTTGCATTGTTGTCCACATATCAAGCTCTAATGTTTGTCATCCAGCTTGAAGTCCCAGCATAGCTGTCAAGTTTCAGATTTGAAAATAAGGGATCAGCAGCCTCACCTATCCCGGGGACAGTCACATGGCAGTGGTGGGCGGAGCCAGAAGCAAAAGTGGGCGGCACTGGTGTGAACGCGCGCAGTAGGCTTACTGTATTTTGGAAACGCTGCCCGTGGGCTACGACGCCTGTAAGCGCGGGAAATGGCTCCCGCTTGCTTTGAGGCTGCAAGGAGGCGAGGTCTTCCCAGTCCCTGGCCAGCAGGGGGAGGGAGAGGAGCTGCTTCCTTTGAAAAAAACAGGAAATTAAAGGGATATAAAAAATAAGGGATAGCAGTGGAAAACTGCTTGAAATAAGGGAGATTCCCAGGGAAAACGGGATACTTGACAGCACTGAGTCCCAGGCTACCAATGTCTGTGGATGTTTAGCCTGACAGAATCTGAAGCTGGCCTTGCTTTGGTTTTAGGAGTTGCTCAGCTTCTTTGACCAGTCGGCAATGAAAAATTATGTTAGGTCTTAGGGTTTAGGTCCAGGAAGTAGATAGATAGTGTCCTGGTTCTTTCTCTGGGAAAACCCACATTTTACCACTGAATCTGAGCATATAGCAATCTGTGGAAAATCCATTTGTTTTTGTTTGCTCCAGTTCAGTGGTAAAACACAGGTTTTCCCAGCTAAAGAACTGGGACAAAAAACAACAACAGCAACAACAACCGACAACAACCTCCAAACTTCTCAGACATGGAGCTTTGAAGCCCAGACCTGTGCCTACAAATATGGTACAAAATGAACTCCAGATGAGCCCTTACTCTATAATTCTGCGTACACTCACCTAAACATGGGATAGACAACGGATCTCACCAGCCTGCTGCCCTCCTGAAGTTTTGGACTACAATTCCCATCAGTCATAGCTGGTAACTATGGCTCACCTCATAACTAGAAATGAGTGAATCTGTCAGTTTGGGTTTCTCTCTGTTTCCCATTTTTGCAGTCTTAAATTCAGTTCTCCATATTTCCATGAAATTTCATCTGCATTTCAGTGCAAATTTCTCCCAATATAAACATTTTTTCCATGCATTTTTCCCAAGATGCAAATTTTTGCAGAAAATTAATGCCTTTTAGTACATTAATTTTCTCTCGTTGTGGATTTTTGTAGATGCTTAGCCCTGGTATATGTATTTTTGTACACACTGCTTGGCTTGGAATGACGTGGCATTGCGAAATTCAGAGAAGTACAAAAGATGACTGTATTTTGGTTTGTGTATTGATCTGGAAAGTGTAGATTAAGTAGATTTGCCTTTAAATCTGAACCAAGCTGAATTTCTTTCCCCGTCCCAGGGAAGGCATGTGCTCCCTCATTGATCTATGGGCTTTCACTTCTTGCACCCCTTCTCTTTTCTCTCACAGCTACACCACCATCCATTTTATCCATGTTTTGGAGCAGCACAGTGGCCAGACTCCTCTATGATGATTTCCCCATCTCATCTACCAGTAGAGACCCCAGGTGTACTGGCTTCTCTTCACATCTAACCTAGTTTAAATAAATGAAATGGTCACCTCTCTGTTCCCTTTATTTCCACACCCTACAATATTCCACCCCTTTCCAATGCCACTTCACAATTGGAAGGCAGAAAAGGGAGGAAGCTTCCTCAATCATACATCTGAGCTCTGCATGCGGCTACTGTCAAGAGAGGGGATATGCAACTGTGATTTTTATTGTGTTTCTATTTGTTTTAGTTTTGTATTTATTAAATGGTATATTGTGGGGCTTTGTTGTTGTTGTTTTAAAAAAAAAAAACATGCTGTATGTCACTATAGGTCACCTTGAACAGTTCCTCTTTTTTCCAGTGGAAAGATGGACTATTTACTAAACAAACACAACTCTCCTTTTCACAGCAAAGTAGCAGGAGAGAGAAATACCACACACACCCTCTTTCTCAGATGATTTATACAGGGTGAGTCTTTTAAAAGAGGCCCCTGTGGAACATGTGTACTCCGTATCCACGGGGCCTCTTTTAAAGGACTCACCCTGTATATACCACCCTTTACACAAGCTGCAAGGTAGTTTGCAACAAAATCCAGTAAGATAACAAGAAATCTGTTTGAAAAACGCTGTCCTTAAAATAACACAACTCATAACAAAATATTAAGCAGCTATTACTAATAACGGCAGCAGCAACTAATCAATTTGTCTAGTCATGCGTCTCCTGCTCCAAAATCCCACCCCAAAAGGGTGTGCCTTAACCAGCCACCTAAAACTATAAAGAGATAAAGCTTGAGGTTCCTTAGTTCTATATGCAAGTAGCCACCACTGAAAAGGCCCTGTACTTTCTCCTTTGCAGGGACTACCAAGAAGGCCTTTTCAAACATCCATCTACTACTCAGGATCTTATTTGATACAGAGTTGCTACAGTAGGAACTGCTAACATGTGGGAAAAAATTGTAATGCATGCAGCAACCTGGAATTGCCATATGCAGCACACAAGTGGAAAAGGTGTCACACTTGAGAAGGCCTGAAAATCTCATACATGCATGGTAATTCTCAAATAATTCTGGCAATAGTGGCAGGCGAACACAATTTGAGCACCTACCTAGGGTAAATCATTGGTCTTCCTGGTTTTGATATTTGCATATATTTTGGGATGGCTTAAAATGTTGAATGAATGGCTAGATTTAGAATACTCCATGCTTCAACCTCCTCTCCCAAATACCTAGCAGTTCAATCTGTTGGTGTGGAGGATGAATCTTGACTGAAACATACTAGCATGTGTGGATGAAATGCTAAACACGTAGACACAAAATACCAGCAAAGTGTTTCCCTTTGATTCCCCTCGGTAATTGTTTATGCAGAAAGTAAATCTGAATGCATAATAAAAATCTCCATAATATGGGAGAGGATGCAGAATCTACTGCTACAGGCTGCAGCAACGGCCACAAGCTTACGTGGATTCTGGGGGGGGGGGAGGATTAGATGAATTTGTGGAAATGAGGTCAACAGCAAATAAATGGAGCCTCCTTGTACAGGTGCAGTCTACTTCTCGATTCCTTTTTTTTGGCACAGGCATCAAAAGAGGGAATGAAACTTTGAAAGTAACTGGTTGATTGCTGTTGGAAACAGCTGAGCTGGATGGGCATATCTTTTTTGAAGTATTTAATTTTAAAAAATTGGTTTAGGAGGTGCTTTCTAGGAGGTTCATTATGTGAACAGGGAGTTGGTGGCCTTTTCTTCATCCGTGTGACTCCTGCCCGGGTTGTGAATTCTGGATAATTTACCTTTCACCATCTATCAGGAGATGTTCTTGTCGTCTTTTCCTTGTTCAACAGAAATACTTTGCCTTGCTTTATCTCTCCTTTCTTATTCATACATGTGCTTCAGAGATTTAGGTCTCCTGCTCATGCTGTGTTCCTTGATATTACTGGTGTTGATGACCCATATCTCACGAACTGGGAAGCTAATTAAATGCGCACAGGCACCCTGCAGATGGATAGGAGACACGTTGCTAACAATGCGCTGTGGAAAAAAAAATCACTCTGTCTGTCATTTCATATAACTGAAATAACCAGCCTTAGCAATTTTTTTTTTCTGACACCAGAGCTGGTTTCTTTGTGTTGCCAAGGGCTGAAAACTACCACCATGAATCCGCTTCCCTGATGTCCAGTAAAACATACAGTGTGTCACTATGTTTTGCATTTTCCTCACTCCTGATCCACATCTTTGGCTGTTGATGACTAGGGGCAGGAAAATACAAAACATCTCAATGTCACAACCTGTGATAAGTCCCAGTAGATATTGGTTCTGTATTGGTGTACTGTGTGTGTGTGTGTGTGTGTGTGAGAGAGAGAGAGAGAGAGAGAGAGAGAGAGAGAACTATAATGGGATGTTGGCTGTTCTCAGTGACAGCCATGCATTTACCAGTTTTAGCCATAATATATATGAGAGGTCTTGTTGTTTAGTCATTTAGTCGTGTCCTACTCTTTGTGACCCCATGGACTAGAGCACGTCAGGCACTCCTGTCTTCCACTGCCTCCCGCAGTTTGGTCAGACTCATGTTGGTAGCTTCGAGAACACTGTCCAACCATCTCGTCCTCTGTTGTCCCCTTCTCCTTGTGCCCTCCATCTTTCCCAACATCAGGGTCTTTTCCAGGGAGTCTTCTCTTCTCATGAGGTGGCCAAAGTATTGGAGCCTCAGCTTCAGGATCTGTCCTTCCAGTGAGCACTCAGGGCTGATTTCCTTCAGAATGGATAGGTTTGATCTTCTTGCAGTCCATGGGACTCTCAAGAGTCTCCTCCAGCACCATAATTCAAAAGCATCAATTCTTCGGCGATCAGCCTTCTTTATGGTCCAGCTCTCACTTCCATACATCACTACTGGGAAAACCATAGCTTTAACTATACGGACCTTTGTCGGCAAGGTGATGTCTCTGCTTTTTAAGATGCTGTCTAGGTTTGTCATTGCTTTTCTCCCAAGAAGCAGGCGTCTTTTAATTTTGTGACTGCTGTCACCATCTGCAGTGATCATGGAACCCAAGAAAGTAAAATCTCTCACTGCCTCCATTTCTTCCCCTTCTATTTGCCAGGAGGTGATGGGACCTTGAGAGGCCTTGTTCACAGAAAATAGGAAAGTTGGTAAAAATGAGTTGGTAAAAATAACATCTGAGGAGAGGCTGAACATTGGGGATCAGGTGGTTTTCCCATGTTGGGGTGAGGAGTCTTCCATGAACAAAAACTAGAATATTAAGGGAAAGTCTGGGTGTGAGGAAGGAGGTAGAGATAAGGAGCTGTTGTCATGCAGCTAGTTCTTGCAGATACAAGTGTAGCTTGTCATGAAAGCAATATCTGCTGAAATTCCCACTTTGACACCATTACCTACAAGACGGCCTCTCCTGGTATGCCCCGTGGAGGACCTTAAGGTCCATAAATAGCAACACCCAACACCCTAGAGTTCCCGGGCCCTAAGGAATTCAGATTAGCCTCAACCAGAGCCAGGGCCTTTTCCACATTGGCTCTGACCTGGTGGAATGTTCTGCCTCATGAGACTAGGGCCCTGCGGGATCTGATTTCTTTCCGCAGGGCCTGTAAGACAGAGTTGTTCCGCCTGGCCTTTGGCTTGGAATCAACTTGATCCCCTCCCCCTCTTTCCTTTTTCCTTCTGTGATGGAACTCCTATTTGGGGACTTCCCTGGCTTTTTTCTGGCCCACGTAGGACCAGTCTGGATAGTTGGCCTTGGTGAAGATTTGACGCTTTCTTCCCCAAACAGTTTTTTGATTTGAGTTTCTACTGAAATGAGGCTGCACTTTAATGTTGTATTTTAATCTTGTTTTTAAGTTGTATTTTAATCGTTTTTTCCCACCTCGTATGTTCTTTTGAAGGGGGGCATGCTGAGATTTCCCTGCACTTATCAGGATATAGTGAGGTTGCAGAAAGGTTGCAGAGCTGTGAGTTGACAGTGGTGCTGTCAGGCATGAGGAATTCTCTCCCTCCCCCAATGGCAGCAAGAAGCAGGGAGGAAACAAGAAAGTTCTTACTTATGATTTATTTCAAAGAATCCAGTCATTCCTCAGTGATGGTGTTGCTCGCACTGAACCCTTTCCCCTTCCCTTTTAGCAATGACACCTGCCTCTACAGCATCCGTCCGTGGTCAACTGCCTCTGTGCCCTTTGTTTTTGCATACGTAACGAACGCCACTTTTAGGGAGAAGGGGGGTCGGTTATGCTGTCCAGTGATGTGTCAGCTAGCTGCTCTGCCTCCCCTCCTCCTTCTCCTAACACTTCATAACTCTGCTGTTCGCCTGTCTCTGAGCTGTTATCTTCCTCAAAGCTCTGCTATAATTTGAGACTGCCTTCCTCTTCTCTGCCTTCCCCTCTTCTCTACAGGGGACCGCCACTATTCTTCCTCCTCTTCAGTCCAGTCCCTGACAGGTGCCCCTCCCCACCAGGTGTGTGCACACCTGTGCAGTACTACCAACCACCGATCCAGAACAACCCCCTCCTTTGCTGCTGCCTTGCCCTAATGAGCACACTGACAACCGAATACTGCCTCCTTCCACAAGCTGCTGCTGGTTGCTCATGAAATTGGCCTCAGCTGTTCCTACTGCCTCCTTCCCACCACTCTGGGGATAACACATCAAGCTCCTGCTCTATTCTGCTGGTTGCTCATGAAATTGGCCTCAGCTGTTCCTACTTTGGGTGGTTGTCCTCATTTTGAATTCCCACCGCTCTGGGGATAACACATCAAAATTGCTGCTCTATTTTATCCATCTCAGTGAATAAGAGTTATTAAAGAAAGCTTGCTAGCCGGGCACCGCGCCCAGGGCTCAGCCAACTGAGGCAGGGGATGGACCCATCCCCTGCGCACCTGCTGGGATCATGCTGTCGGCAACCCCCCCTCCTTCCTAAGGGAGCGGAAGGGGCTTTCTCAAAGTCCGCTTACCTTTTTCGGTGGGTGGTGTTTTGACCAGGTATCTGGGCCCCTGCAGTGATCCGGTGTGAGGGTGGGGAGTTCACTCCCCCCCTTGTGTTGTCCTGGCTGCATCACTGGTGCTGGGCAGGGCCACGCCCAGTGTGGCCCCGCTGGCCAATCAAAATTAAATATTCTTTCCTCTTACAACCTCCATGCTCAAAAGGCATGCTCCACATAAGTTGCATCCTAGTTGCGTTAAATAGCACTTCATGGTACGATAATATAAGTGGGATAAAAAATTGTAACTTTGTGGTTGTAAGCAGAGGGTGTTCTTTTGTGTGTGTGTTTTTAATTGTCTTCATCAAAATTTCACTCTGTGTGCATGAGCTGTCCCTTTCAGGAGCAAAAGATCTTTGCAGGCATATGTTAAGGTCATTAGCATATGCTTTATGCACAAAAAATGCAAAATGGGTATAAAAATGGCCACAGAACACCTGCTCACTCTTGAAGTAGAAGTGCCTCCCAAAGCAGAGATAAGCAGCACCCAGGTGGAGCATAATGCACTATAACTGGAAAGTAGCCTTGGTTCAGGATGACCTTTGGATCTACTATGTATAGAGAAGTTCAGATATTCTGAAACTTGAAAATTTACTGTTGCCACTTTTGGGAGAATCTGCCACCTCCAAAAACTCCCTCATTTTAAAAAGGGAAATCCATCTTTCTGCAATTTCCCCCAAACTCTAAAACTGCAAATACTGGTTGAAAGTTAGGTTGCCATATTGATGACTTTCTGATCCTTTAAAGATATATATTTGAAGCAGACTGGGCTAGAAGGAAGCAGAAGGCTTCTAAGACCACTACCATGTCCTAGGTTGAAGCCCACACCCATGGGCCATGCACAGATCATCCCTGTTCAGAAAAACCACATGCAAAAGACTTCCTTGGATTGTACCACTTCAAAATGCAGGTTCCCCTGCAAAGCTGGCATAAGCTGAGAACATGGGCAGGGTAATGGGGTGACACTGATGGGGCATTTCTGGATGATTGGGGCTCAACGTGATAGTAGTAACTGGGTTTCTTAAAATGCGGTCAAAAGTGATATTGCACTCTTGGAGTTGTATGTGACTGCTGAGCCCCAAGAAACTGAAACAAAGTTTTGCTAGCTACATTATTGGCAAGGTAAAGGTAAAGGGACCCCTAACCGTTAGGTCCAGTCGTGGACGACTTGGGTTGCGGCGCTCATCTCGCTTTACTGGCCGAGGGAGCCAGCGTACAGCTTCCGGGTCATGTGGCCAGCATGACTAAGCCACTTCTGGCAAAACCAGAGCAGCACACGGAAACGCCGTTTACCTTCCCACCAGAGCGGTACCTATTTATCTACTTGCACTTTGACGTGCTTTTGAACTGCTAGGTTGGCAGGAGCTGGGACTGAGCAATGGGAGCTCACCCCGTTGCGGGGATTTGAACTGCTGACCTTCTGATCGGCAAGCCCTAGGCTCTGTGGTTTAACCCACAGCGCCACCGTGTCCCATTGGCAAGGTAACATTGGTTAAAGATAATAATAATAATAATAATAATAATAATAATAATAATTATACCCCACCCATCTGGCTGGGTCTCCCCAGCCACTCTGGGCGGCTTCCAACAAATATTAAAATATGTTAAAATATCACAGATTAAAAACTTCCCTACGTAGAAAATCTGTGTTATTTAACAGTATATTTGTGTTTCATTTGTTAAATATGGATAATGCATAACATTCTACAGAGCTTTGGAACCAGGGAAATGCATTAATACATGCACAATGCTTTTTTATCTATTACATTTATCCCCTACCCCTAAAAAGTATTTTCCTAATGCCTCACTACAACATTATTAACACATGGATTAAAAAATCCCAGTCTTTACTAGGCCCGGACACCTTGCACCTCCACATTTCATAATGGTATTTCAGTGCAAATGTTTCCTTTTAAAAAAAATGAGCACCCCCCCCATCAAATGGGTGCGCCTTTTGCGTGGTCACGAGTAGCCCCATTGGATCACGGGCAGCCCTGGCAGTTGGTCCTGGCATCGCCTTCCCAGGTTGGCATACCTTGTGGACTCCACCTACTCTAGCAGCTGCCCAATCCCGGCTGGGGAGGTGTTGCCAGGGGATTGGCCACAGTAGAAGGAGGGATTATACAGTACACACAATAGAACCTGAGATCATACCTGAGAAGCGGCCGCTTGGATTCAGAAGCTTCCCCACCCTTCACTCCTCAATTGATGCTTACTTTGCAGGTTTAACCACCTTTTTTCCACAGCCACACAGGCACACAGACGCTGCTATGACAAGGTCGCTGTTGAAGGGCCGGAAAGGACTTTCCCTGCATTGGCAGGTTTCGCCTTCCCATAGAATTCATCACAACTTTGGCGGTTGCAGGCCTTGGGCGGAATCCTTGTAGTCATCTACAAGATTGGGGGGTCTCAGGGGGAGGCATTGACCATACGCCCAGGGTCGTCATTACCCTCCCCCTCCAGTGGCGGCGAACATGGGGGGGGGCGGGCTATCTGCTTGAACATATGTTCTCCAGACTAGCCCACTCCCCACTTCATGCTGGATAACCCTGAAGTTACCCAGAACCCCTGTGGGAGGCTGGGAAGGATAAACGCCCAATGCCTGGAGCCAAGGTCTTCCTACATCTGAATATTAATAAAGTTGTGGCCAATTTAATACCATAAGAACGTTGTCACGCGTCGTTATTTCCCTCAGGGGGCTGCCCCGGGGTTCGGGGGAACTTCCGCCTGGCCACACCAAACACATTTTTGCAAACCAAATTTCCTAATACTGTGATTTTTGTGTGTGGTATATTTTCACTAATATATCTATTTTTATGGAACACTAGGTTTAATATATGCATTTTTAAACATCATTCAGAGGCTTTCTCACCCGTCACTCCCTCAATTGTGCTTACTTTTCAGGTTTAACCACCTTTTTTTCCACAGCCACACAGAGTGCTCACTGGAAGGGCAGATCCTGAAGCTGAGGCTCCAGTACTTGGCCACCTTCATGAGAAGAGAAGACCTCCCTGGAAAGAACCCTGATGTTGGGAAAAGATGGAGGGCACAAGGAGAAGGGGGCGAACCGAGGACGAGATGGTTGGACAGTGTTCTCGAAGCGACTGGCAAATGAGTTTGGCCAAACTGCGAGAGGCAGTGAAAAATAGGCGTGCCTGGCGTGCTCTGGTCCATGGGTCACGAAAGAGTCGGACACAACTGAACGACTGAACACACAAAACAACAAACATCATTTGATTGGAGAACTGCAGCCGCAAATTCAAAATGAGTGCAAATGTCAAAGGATGGCTGTGTTTTTGTTCTCATATTGTGTTCAGAAAGTGCAATTTGACATATTCCCCTTTTTAAAACACAAACTGAATCAACTTTCTCCCAAATCCTTCCCAAAGTTACCCATTGCCAATCTGCCTGCAATTAGTCCTGAACAAAGTTTCAGCTACTTATGAAAAGAACCATTGAGGCAGATTCGCCGGTGGGGGGCGGAAGAGCTTCATCTTTCTCAAATTATGTTACAGCTTTTTCACAAGTGTTTGCAACTAATTGCCAGAAATAATGAGATGCTACCTAGGAAGACCAAATTATAACACAATGTCTCCAATTAACTGATGAAGGCCAAGGTCACAATAACAACAGGAAGCAATTTCCGGCTAATTTCAGAATCATCCAAAAATGTATTTGTAAATTAGCCCCAAAGATGACTGGTTTGCATACGGACTTCCAAATTTGACGGCTTAATCACTGTTGCTCGGGGGTGGTGGAAGACATTGGTTAAGGGGATTATTTCTTCCCAAGTTATAATAATAATTTATTATTATATTATCTCACCCATCTGGGTTGGGTTTCCCCAGAATATTAAAAACATGATAAAACATTAAACATTAAAAACTTCCCTAATTGTTATCTGTTTGCAGAACTGCTTTTTCAGGAGGTGGAAACTAGAATATCCCATGTCCAAAAACTGTTGGAAATTCCATAATATTCACGGACTATCTGTGCACATCTAGGAACACTGAGAGGTAAAACCTAGAAAAACTCTGAAGAAAACAAGGGGCAGGTTTCTTAAATGCTTATATTTGCAAAACTCACAAAACAATCAATTTACGAAATGTGTAACTTTTAAATTCATTTAATTCAATTGCATTTTGCAGAAGTTGTCTCCAGTTCAGTGAACACCGAGCTGAGCTGAGCTGAGCTAAGCACTAAAAATATAGCTCTAAGTTCATACTATTAATCTAGAAGAGGAGGGGGAGCAAGTGCTTAAAAACCAAAATACGCTGCTTATCCTCCAAAACATTACACCAAAAATAAGAGACAACAATTGCAGTGGGACTTATCCTAAAATTAGTGATCCACAGGCAGACCAAACAGAATTTGCTACTAGCTTCTCAGTGGTCAGAGGTTAAGATATCAGAGGCAGTAGCCTAGGCTGAAAACAGGAGCTCCCCTTTCAGCTCACAACATCTACAACCATGGGCTATTCTTCTGATCTAGAACTTATGTGATCCAGCCTGCACCTATCGCTTTGCACCACATGATTTCATGCCAAATAAATATTACGCACAATCTACATACCCATGGCACAGCACATATAACACCACTGTTCAATCCCAGCATTTCCAGATAGGGCTGGGGGGAGAGTCCTTGGGCTCAGCTACATTGGCAAAGAAAAGGCACTTTATATGCATTGTTTATTGCATTTCAACACACTGTGACACCAGATGGCGCTGTGGAGTTCTTGTTTTTGCCAACCCGATTTCTCATACCAAGTTTGCAAACGCGTTTAACTGAAGTGCTTCTTTGATGTGTCTAGATCCAGCCCTGTTCTTGAAACATAAGTCGTGCAGTTCAGTGTAAACAATACTGAGCTAGACAGACACAATACAAGGCAGCTTCCTATGTTCCCCCACATTTTTACAGCTAGGAAATGCCAAGGAAAATATATATCGGATATGTTTAAATTACCCCAGAGGCATCCATGGTGGATAATGTTAAGCAATTTTTATTACTAATAGCGAACCCAATTCTCCAAGGAAGGATTCTTTACATTGCTAAAACGATACCATCCATGGAGGCAGAAATAAAGTTGGGGAACCCCAAGGGTTTGCAAAGTTACCAAAATTTTTAGTGGGAAGGAGGAACAGGGCCAATGAATGACTAGCCAATGGATAGAGGAGAAGCTAGGCTTGTTTAAGCAAAGTGTGCTACCTTGATATTTCAAATAAAGCCAAAAAAATTGCAGAGTCCATCCAGTACAAAGAATGAAAATTCAGCTACCTTGAAACTTAGGATATGTTCACGTTAGTGACTTAAAATTCAGCAAGGTCATTTCCCTAGCTGTGTTTCAAACTGCATGTACATGGTGCTTATATGAGAGAGGAAAAAAAGGATGTTCTTCGCCCACAAAAACATGGCCTTTTTGCCGCCACCCCCCAAAAAATCCTCCTATTCATAAAGTTGTCACCTGCACATGTGTGAGGACTGTCTAAAATGTTCCCATTATAGCTTTCTCCCCATCCAATTTTCTAGTTGGAATGAAGTTGGCTTGAGGGGAGGAAAAAAACACATGAAAAAGAAGCATATGTCAATAAATGACTGAATCAATGTACTGTAGATTGGTGACTAATGTCATGAATATTGCTTCAAAAAAAACTAGCAGTGAGAGCACTGTAATATGGAACACAGAGTAGTTGGTGGAATCCTTAGGATAAAAATAGTTCTATGGATTGTGTTTTTGGTTTTTTCCGTAGAAAAAATTATTTCCCTTCCCCTTCTTCCTTATGTTGAGGAACATTTCCCACAACCTAGGAACACTGCCCTGAAGCAAATATAACTTCTTCTGGGATTGCATTCTGAGGAGAAAAGGCCAAACTTCCAGTGAGATATTGTGTGTGTGTGTTTTTCACTATGCAGTTTTACATTGAGCCTGGACAATCGATTCTTACTCTTATCTCAAGTGCTTGCAAAACAAATAAGCTAATCCATTCCAGATATTTCACCTGCCACAAGAAGAGGCAAAAGCAGCGATGCATTTCTAAAATGGGATAGCTACCTGCGGCTGATGGGAAAGCATCAAGAGTCCGAGTGCTGCTGCTGTATAATCTCTTTCCCTGGCATTTCAAGTGTGACGATTTGTCATCGGATACATTAATGAAATCCACAGAACACACAGCAGCACATTTTGTTTAAGTGTTAATATCAGATAAGAATGTTTCATCCAGGCAAAATCGCCAGGTAACGCAGGGCCATAGGTAATTCAAAACTATAAGGAAACACAACTGAAAACCCCTTCTTGCAATGCCCTT